>OY294044.1:52869002-53244001 GCA_958510825.1 Brachypterus glaber | reverse complement strand
GCCATGGGGCCAAATAGCATAGACATCGTCTACGTATCTGCGCCAAATTTTAGGTTTTAATGGAAATGACTCAAAAACCTAAAATTTGGCGCAGATACGTAGACGATGTCTATGCTATTTGGCCCCATGGCATGGAAAGCCTTCAAGGTTTTCTAAATCACCTCAATTCCCAACATAAATCTATACGGTTTACGATGGAAATTGAGAACAACGGATCACTTCCCTTTTTGGACGTTTTGGTTTACAAAACGGAAAATGGCTCAATAGGACACTCGGTATACAGGAAGAAAACCCACACTGACAGATACCTAAACGCATTTTCACATCACCATCCCTCTCAAAAACGCTCGGTAGTTAATTCACTTGTTCATAGGGCTTTCATGATTTCAGACAAGAATTCCCTAGACACAGAACTCCTTAAACTAACCAAAGCCTTGACCATGAACGGTTATACCAAAAAAGACATTAATAAGACCATATACAAATACAGAAATCCCAGACCCAAACAACAGGACAATAGTGACAATGACAGACAGACACAAGTTATACTTCCCTATGTAAGCGGTATCACGGATAAAATAGGTAAACTTTTGAAGAAGTCAAATATTAAGCCTATATTTCGGTCCAACCAAAAATTAGGTCAATGTTTGACTTCAACAAAAGACAAAATACCCCTGAGTTCAGAAGGCGTATATAAAATACCCTGCTCCTGTGGTACGGTTTACATAGGTGAAACTAAGAGAAAAATTTCTACAAGACTTCAAGAGCATGAGCGCAATATAAGAAAGAAACAAATTTCCTTATCGGCAGTAGCCGAACATGTACATGAAACAGGTCATAAAATCAATTTGTCTGAAACAAAACAAATATTAACAGAAAACAGAAAAATGCCAAGGAAGATACGGGAATCGATAGAAATCATCAAGCATCCTAACAATATCAATCGGGACACTGGTTACCACTTACCTGCAATATGGAAGTCTTTGATAGGAAAAACCTCGTCACGGGTGAATAACCACAACTCGTCATAAATAGTGACACAAGTTGATTCGAAACTTAGTTTCAGATTAATCCCTGAAGATGTCTCTAGTAGTAAGAGACGAAACGTCGGAAAGTGAAAATCCATTAACACGGTCTAAACCCGAAAGTGAAAGTTCTTTATATCTTAATGGCCGTGAAAGCTTAAAATCTAAAACAGCTACTAGTGTTAACTCGTTCAAGAACAAATACGATAATTATATAAAGTCTGTCTCTGTTTAAACTTTTATATCTTTTTTTATATGTATATTTCTTTTAAGAGATTCTATAGCTGTTTACCTAAGTGTAATAATATCAATAATAATAATAAATAATGTGTAGGTACTTCCGCATACCTAAACCAAAAACCAGTGAGTACGGCGTACCCGCCCGTAGCCTCACCACTACAACACTGCTTAATAATTTGTAAAATAAAATTAGACACTAAAATTAAAAGTAAAATAAAAAATAAAATGTATATATATTTTTTTTTAATATAAAACATCAAAATATTATTTTAAAATGTTTTATTGAAATGTGGTTATAATAACTTTATTGTTTCATGTCGAGCCACAGTTTTATAATTAAAGTTATACATTTGTCATCCAATGAATGAATAGTATTCATAAAATTTTTGCTGCATTTTTAAACACATGAATATTTTTGACATTGAAATCTAATTGAAAAATATCATTAAATAATTTTTATCAAATGAGTAATTTAAAAATTAATTGTTTTTAATTTTAGTAAAAAAATTCCCGACGTTTTATATCCAAAAATTATAATTTCCGTCAAAATTCTGTGTGTTGGTCAGTCTGTCTGTCAGTCCGTCTCTCTGTCAGTCCGCTCTCTGTCAGTCCGTCTCTCTGTCTGTCCAGGAAATTTGTGAGCACGATAACTCAAGAACGCTTAGAGCCATAGAGTTCAAATTTTGACGACAGGTTGATTATCTAAAGTTGTAGGCTCGGATTGTTTTAGTAAAAATCGGAGTTTAACCCACCCCGATTTTTAGGTAAAATGGGGTAAAAACAATTATATTTTTTTCATTTAATATTTCCTTTTACACACAAGGAACTTAAAAATAAAAATTTTAAATAATGTTTAATTTTTTTTAATTTCTTTTTTGAGGTAAGCAACAAAATGCAACATGACCGAGTCAAATCTACCCGATTTCGATCCAGCGACCCCAAAAACGTATAGAAATGTTTGTATCGTCTGGGAAAACAGACCTTTTTTTGTGTGCCTGTATTACGGATGATAAACATTAAATTAACTTTTAGGTTAAACTATTAAGAAGTGCTTTAGGACTGGGTATTAGGTTGGGCTTTTCCTATATAGGTGTTTTAATTTTTTTTAATTTGAAAATCCAATAGGGAAGAAAAGATGCGTCTTAAAAAGAGAAAAAAAGCGTATATTTTATTTTATTTATTTTTTCAATTTTTGCGCCCTCTACAAAGGTGTTACTTTTAGATAAAATAAAAAAAAAAAGTAAGTTTTACAACCGAAAATAACATTTAAACTCATCATAGGCCATATTTTAAGCCACTCTATATTCTGCTTTGTGGTGGAAGTGAGGCATAATTTCACGTGAATAAACTCTTACGTGAATATCCCCAAAAATTGTTTCCAAAAAATAAAAAAATATGTGGGCAAATGGAGAATTTTATAAGCTTTAAAATGATGTATCATACGACCCCCCTTTCTGTTTAAAAATTCCCCCCCCCCCTTGCCCCATGTCTCGATCGTGCCCCCTAAGTATACCAAATATATACCAAAAAAATACCTGGGTTATGTTATTTATATGTTCCAAATTTCAAGTTGATATCTTAGTCATATACATAAATTTATTTATTTTTTTATTTTTTTTTTATTTTTTTTTTCTGGTGTATAAACATAGTCATGGAGAGCCCCAATTACACTAGATTTAGCTATTTCGATAGTTATACTCAATAACTCTGGGGCTAAGCGGGTAAGAACAGTCTTTACCATCTACCACCTTTAGAAGAAAACTCCTGTGTATGCAATATTCCTGGATTTAAGTAAAGCCTTTGATAGGGTTCATCATGTGAAGTTAATCAGAGCCTTAATAGGTCGGAAAGTACCTAGCTATGTTTGCCGCTTCTTACAAAGTTGGAACTCCAAAGCCACGGCATCTGTACGCTGGGGATCTGCCACTTCACCTGACTTCAGTCTACGCAACGGTGTACGACAAGGAAGTTTAATTGCTCCTGATGCCTTCAAAGCCTACATTGACGACCTTCATACTCTCCTGGCTAAAGCCCCTGCTGGATGCTTTCTTGGTGGCCTAAAAGTCAACTGCATCAGCTACGCCGATGATATGGTCCTTCTTTGCCCCTCACTTCAAGGTCTAGGTATGCTTATAAAAATATGTGAAGACTTTGCCAAATCACGTTCTCTTAAATACAATAGTAATAAGAGTAAAGTTTTAGTGTTCAAGTCCACAAATTATAGAGACCTCTGTGTTCCTCCTGTTTATTTAAATAACTCTGCTGTTGAACGCGTGTTCGAAATCAAATACCTAGGTCACGTTATCAATGATATGCTAAGTGACAACTCTGACATTCAGCGTCACAAGAAAAACCTTTGTGCCCGCGCAAACATGTTAGCTAGAAAATTCTCTAAGTGCTCTGTCGAGGTTAAGAACTCTCTTTTCAGGACATTTTGTTCTAACGCTTACTGTGGTGAAATTTGGCTTGATCATACGGTGGCCTCGTGGCGAACTCTTCGCGTATGCTATAATGATGCATATCGCATTATCCATAGACTACCGCGCTATAGTAGTGCCTCGGAAATGTTTGCCTCTGCCCGAATTGATACCCTGGATGCTCTGAGACGCAAGTTTCTCGCCTCTTTTGTGAAGCGGCTACTCTCCAGTCCTAATGTTTTCCTAAAAGCTTTTGTATCTTCGGACTGCTTTTGGGTTTCTGCACAAATCGCCACTTGGCGACGCCTTTGTTTCTTACAAGTGACCTAATCATTTTATTTATTTATAAATTATAATTATTTTGTTTTGCTTTATTTTTATTTTTAATCATTTTATTATTTTGTAGTATATGGCCATTGTGCTGTAATAAAATTATTATTATTATTATTATTATTTAAAAATTGCCTTTGAGAATTTATGAAATGATATTTTGATAAAATGAAAATCTCGGTGGCGCAGTTGGTAGTGTGTCCGGCTGCGGATACTGAGATTGTGGGTTCGAGTCCCACATAAAGCATGATTGTATAGTGTGTTGTCTATGCATTGTAATATTACTTGATTAATAAATAAACTTGAACCTGACTAGCGGTCCTTAGAGGTAAATGCCAAATAGAAATGTGTAACATTTACGAATGTTACACATTAAAAAAAAAAGAACTTTTTAGTATTAACATATGTCATATAAACTTTTTAAAGTCTTTTTTTACCCCTCGGCCTGCTGAATAATTGTGTAAAACTGTGTAAATAGAATAATCTAAATGTAATAGATGTAATATATTTGACTCGGTAAGTGAAAAATATATTTTTGTAAACCCCATTTCACCACCTTTTTGGGGCTTCTAGCACCCAAAGGAACCCGATCCAGGACCTGGCGCGCTAGGCGCCATAGCGATTTGCAAATACCTTAATTTGAATGTAATTTAAGACATATACCGGGTATCCCGACTCTATTTACCCAGCGATTTTATCGAAAAGTAAAAGAGATAATCAAGTTCTGCGAAAACTATCTTAAACTAGATAACTTTTATAATTTACGTTTTTCATCATGAAATTAGTAATTTTTAAAAAATTGTTTGATTTTTTAGAGAAATTTTGATAAAAATACCCATTTTCAACCTTATTTTAAACCCAAGAAAAAAAATGTTTATTTTTTTTTTTAAATATATAGTTAAATGGAGAATTGTATAAGCTTTAAAATGATGTATCACACGACCCCCTTTTCATTTAAAAAAATGTCCCCTGCTCCCCTGTCCACCTTTCAAGAGCCGAATGTATCAAATATATGCTAAAAGATAGTTTAAGTTGTCTAGTCTAAGATGGTTTTCGCAGAACTTAATTATCTCTTTTAGTTTTTGAGAAAATCGCTGGGTAAATAGAGTTGGGACACCCGGTATAACATACAGTTGGGAGAATAATGAAATAAAAATGGTCACCAGCTCTTAGACTATAATTATATCTTTTAGTTTTTGAGAAAATCGCTGGGTAAATAGAGTTGGGACACCCGGTATAACATACAGTTGGGAGAATAATGAAATAAAAATGGTCACCAGCTCTTAGACTATAAGTCATCATCAGTAGTTTGTTTGGATCTTTAAGAGACAGGCGCAGTGCATATGGCTCATTTGTCTAAAAGAGAATTAGTTTGAATGGATAATTGCGGGAGTGAGTCTTTGCTCACTGATGCTGGAGTTGCATCTGTCATAAATTGGCGTTGGGGCTGGGAAAGAAGTGGGAGGGGGATGAGGAGGGATGGGTTAGGGAGGGGATGGATGTGCGGGAGGAGTGAGACTAGCTCACTAATGCTGGGAATGCATCTGTCCTGAATTAGTGGGTACCATTACTGGTTGAGGACGTTTTTAATCTTTTTGTGGGTGTGGTGAATTTTGTGATCATAGTCTAGAATGTTTGAAATGAGGGGGTTTGGGTGATCTAAATTGTCTTGTATAAAAGACGTGCTGTAGCGGATGATTTCCGTTTTTAGGAGCGGCATTTCGAGATCTCTGTGTATTTGGTTGTTCCTCATGAACCAGGGGGCATCGAGGCATATTCTGAGTGCCTTGTTTTGGAAGGCCTGAAGTTTGTCTGAGAGCTTTTTGTTAAGGCTGATTTTGTTCCAGGCTGGGGCTCCGTGGAGGAGTTTTTGATGGATAGGGGGCTCTTTCTACCTATTAGGGGGTAGAGTTTGGACAGGCGGCAGTTGGCTATTTGGAGGGCGTTTTTGATGTGCTGATCCCACGTAAGGTTTTTGGAAATTGTAATGCCAATGTATTTGGCATGGATTTCCCAGTTAATGGCTTGGCCATTTATCTGAATGGGTTAGACTATAAGTAACAATTAAATGCTAAAATTAATGATATGCAATATCTATTATTTATTTCCACCAATACCTATAATAAAACAAAATTGTCAAACAATTTGAATTTTATGCTAATAAAGTGAAAAACTAATTACATGTACAATTTCAATTCAATTCAATTAATTTCAATGTTTATTAGTTAATCCCATTTTGCCTTATTTGCATTGTAATCTGCACTATTAAATGTCCGTTTAAGGGTCGAACTTTAACCCTAAAATTTCAAGCATATAACCTGAGGCGCTTAAAATGGATCATCAATAAAGACTTACCTGCAAAATGAAAAATATTAAAAGTCTTTTTTTGCATATTCCATTTAAAATGTTTTTACAACGTCAGGATTTTCTGTAAACTTGAATAAAAAAGAACTAAATTTCAAATTTAATTTTTATAAAAACTAAGAATAACCAGCCCTTCTAGAATGAGCGAGAATACTTTCTCATAAAAAAAATTATATCCAGAAAAAATTTATTACATTTTGGGGAGAGGGGGACGGGTAATGGAAATAATAAAAGATGTAACATTTTTTGTGTAATTTTATTTTACCTTTTGGGTGGTTTTTAATTTTTTTTCCTATTGGGAATACTAAAAAGTTATGGAAATAGTTATTTATGGTACTAGTGGGTAAAGTAAGATATTGCCCATGAGAAAATTAACCTGCGAGGCGTCAGCCAAGAAGGTTAATTTTCGAGAGGGCAATATCGGTTTACCCATGAGTGCCATACAAGGTTTTATCCAATAAATAGCTTAGGAATTCATATTTTTATTAAAAATTTTAATGACATTTACAAGAAAATAATTTGAAAAGTGACAGTTAAGTGGGTAAAATAAATAATTATCCACTCAGTAAAGTAAAAGCCATGCGGGGGTTATTATTGAGTTTATCTATTTAAAATAAAGCTGGTAATTGTCTTATTATCTGTATGTATTGGATAAAACAATTTATTACCTTTTGTGTGTATTATATGTATATTTTACATCCAAAAAGTCTAAAAATTTTGTAACCTATTTATAAATCACCCCGTATATAAACAACAAAGTAGTCCCTCTCCGAGTATTTATTTAGGCAATTATTTTAGTCAATGTGTCTAGTAAATCACCAAAACTAACTTGGTTGGTAATATATTTTATTCAGCCACAGTAACCTGGAAGCGTTCATCTCAAACAGAAGAGGATCAAAAACAGGTGAATTTGGTCCAGATAACGCCTAACTAAATTAGCTACTAAACTAGTCTTAAGATCCCCTCATGTCGTGAAAAATAGCAAAACTAAATTCTGTGCCAAATTTTAGCTTAAAAAGTGAAATAAGCCCGTCCCACTTTATTTGAAAATTAAAAATAATAAAAAATTATACAGGGTTTTCAGAAATATGTTCGAGAATTTTAAGGGTGATTCTATATTTAAAAAAAATGAAAAAAATTTTTTATAAAGGTTGGTCCGGAAATAAACCCTAAGCAAGCCGACCCTCCCAAGGGCGATTCTACATTAAACTATGAACAAAAGCTTCCATACAAAAATACCCACAAATCGCTTTTAAGGGAGCTACGGGTCCTTAAAAAATGTTATTGTTTAAGAGGCCGTAGCGTAGTACTCCTAAAACTGATTCTCGAATCTAGATAAATAATGTTTTTTTTTTCACAGTTTTGGTATAGAATAACTCTGCAGTAGTAAAATCTTTATGGGTGCATTTTTTAGTTTCTATTTTTGACGCTCAGAACGTGAAATTACCTTTTAATTGGAATTTTCTCGAAAACGATTGGCCCTACGGTGTTACTACGAGTACTTTTTTATGCATTTTTAACTAAACATTATTGAGAAAATGTAAAAAAATCTACAGATAAAAAAGGTTGGGAAAAAAAAATGAGCCTCCCATTTTGCACCCCCTGGTTAAAATTGCCAAATAAAAAATGCATAAAATAACCTTTATCAATTTTAAGACATATGCATCACTTACTGTGATTTGTAGGTTTCCAGAGATAATTAATAAAAACTACTTTTTATATGTTCCCTTAGGAGAGTCGTGGCTCCCCTAGGGCTTATTTTCGGACCAAGATTTATAAAAACTTTTATTCATATTTTTTGATGTCTTATTAGCCCTAAAAATTTCCGAAATTTCTAAATAACCCAGTATATTTTTTTATAAGACATTATATTTTTAGTGAAATGCCATCATGCAAAATGCATAAATACAAATATATCCCTTTCAACTTAAAAAAAAAGAAATTTGGCATCCACCTCCTTCATTTGAAAATTAAAAAATTATAATTTTATTATATTTTTTTTGGTTTTTAAAAGAAGTGGAAGGAGACTAATTTTATTTTTGAGAATCTTGCTTTCGATTAAAAAAACTATAACAGTTAGGTAATTAATTTTATTTTATTTTTTAATTTGGCACATATTTAATTTTTTTTTAATTTGCACCAGATACATTTGATTAAAAAAATTCGTGCATTATAAAAAAAAATAATAAATTTAATTTTTTTTTATAATTTTATTTTATTTTTTTTTTGAGCTGAAATTTGGCACAGAATTTTGTTATTGTATGAAATAAAGGGGTGACTTAAACGTGTTTTTTGAAATACCCTACTGCTGACTTAGCAGTGCTGAGCAATTGAAGTGGTTCACCTAAATAATTAATGTAATTTCAAATTTAAATATTTTAAAAACTTCTAAATGGATCTGGAATATTTTTGTATTGAGTGAAGTCCACCATTTGACTTAAATTCGCATCAATATACTGGGTCAGTTTTATTTATGTCCAACCCCAAAATTAAGATTAATCTTTATTCGATAAAAATGAAACTTTGGTGATTTATATAATTTTACATTGGCTATAAAAAGGCGGATTATTTTTTTTTTGTTTCACTTCGGGTTTTGCCGGAAGTTGCATAAATGAATCGGTTATTGCTAAAACACCCTAAGTCAAAAACCGATATTTAATAATGTGCTGAGTGCAAAAAAATACACTTCTTTAGTGTGCAGTAACAGTTACTGAACACAAAACAAGTATTTAGTGTGCAGTAACAGTTACTGAACACAAAACAAGTATTTAGTGTGCAGTTACTGAACACAAAACAAGTGTTTAGTGTGCAGTAACAGTTACTGAACACAAAACAAGTATTTAGTGTGCAGTTACTGAACACAAAACAAGTGTTTAGTGTGCAGTAACAGTTACTCAACACAAAACAAGTATTTAGTGTGCAGTAACAGTTACTGAACACATAACAAGTATTTAGGCAAATTACTAATTTTTTACACCTTTTTATTAAATATCGGTTTTTGACTTAAAGTGTTTTAGCAATAACCCATTCAAATATGTTTTTATAAAACGGACAACCTGTGATTTCTTACATTTTTTAATTCAGCAGAAAATTCTATGTATATAAAACTGATTGTTTTTTTGTTTACTTTTTCATTTTCGTTTTTATCGTATAAAAACGAAATTTACATAATTTACCTTGTTTTATAAAAATATATATATAAAACTAATATTAAAATAAAAATGTGATCAGTGACAGTGAATTAGAGCTAAAAATTGTTTTTTTTTTCTCAAACATAAGAATGCAACTAAGTATAAGTAATATTTGAATGAGCTATAAATATATTGCCAATATTTGAAAAATCTTGTATAACCTTGTATAAACCTGGCCTACGTGATTAGTTTTTTGCAATCCACTTCGCTGTAAGGATTAGAAGCAGTCATCGGCGAATTTCCAGTACTCGCATAGGCGCCGCGTCGATTCTATCGTTGACGCGAGGTTTTAAATATTTACATTATTATTTTCTTCGAAAAACACCGATATATTTACATATTTATAGTTAATATGTATATTCAATATTGTTGTGTGTAACAAATTAGTCGTCAAATGTTTCGATTTAGTGAACTTTATAAAAATTTCCCTCATAATTCGGCAAAATTATTCCGTAAGCCTATGTTTCTGTGTTTATTTTCAACGTTGATGAGTCATAACTGAATTTATTCCGATTAATGATTATAAGGTCCCAGTCATCTCGTACAGTCGCATAGGGATATGTCCCAGGACACTTACCCATACTGCAAAGAAACCAAGTATGGCAAATTGTCACTGACAATACATACAGGCTTTCTCAGAAATAAGGTAAAAGGTTACTACAAAATAATACTTTTCCCTATAGGCTTAGGTTTATTAATAACAAAATCGAAAAAAAATTAAAAAAAAATTAATTCTTGAAAAAAAAAAATTCTTGAAAATTTTCTTATTTTTTTTGTTGCAAAAAAATTAAAAAAAAGGCCACTTAACGAACCCGGAATTTTACTAAAAACAATCCCAGCCTAGAAATCTGGAGAATTAACATATATTGCAAATTTTAAGTCTTTAGCTCTTTAGTTGAGTTATCGTAATCACAAATTTTCAGGAAAGATAGACAGACGGACGGACGAACGGACCAAGGGACGGACGGACGGACAGACAGACAGATTTTTTTTGACGGAAAGCATCTTTTTTGAATATAAAATGTCAAAAAACGTAAAAAAAATAAATACAATACATTTTTTTCAAATTTTCTTTACTAAAGCAAGACTTTTCTTAGGGAAAGTAATAGTGAGTCGTATCCGTAACTATGGACACGCCCGTATTGAATAAAACATTCCTTAACTGCAATTTCTAGATATTTAATGAACCGCTCATTTTTTATGACTGATCTCTCATTGAAAATATAATAAATGTGAATACGATCACGCACTTAAAATGGAACTAATCTTTTTTGAAATTCAATTATATTTTATTAGTTTTCTAGTGTCCTTTGAAATAAGGCCAATAGGGGTAACCGTGACATATTGTCACGTGTGAAACGAAAGTTTAGTTCATCTTTAAATGGTGTGCCTTTATAGTTTGGAAGGATTCGTCATTTTAACATAGATACCGGATGATAACCATTCATCACATGTAAGTGTATTTTTCTATTCTTTAAAAATACAAATAAAGTCTAATTTGTGGTTTTTCTCGTTAACTTTCAGTTGGTTTTGCAAGTACCAATAAGGCTGCGCTCCCATGGCTTCTAGAAGTAACTTTTAAAAGCTAGTAAATCTCCAAATAATGGGTTCGTATACTTTTGTTTTTCTTGAAAGAAAATTGTCTTATAGGCAACCTTTTGTTACAGAGAGTTACCTCGGATTTGGGATTAACTAAAGGATATGTTTGGTTTCATCTAGAGTGCACCTCCACGTCATTTTTACGTCATTTTACTTTACGTCATGTTGTTTTAATTTAGTCAATTTTAGTCATTTTACTTAATGTAACTTGAAGACACAGAATGTCTCGCAAAGTTACATTCTTGATGTTTGATTTTTGAAGAGAAGGCTGGTCTTAGCTTGATTGAGGCTTACGTAGTATGTGGAAACTGTAGTTCTTGGCAAGTTTTGGAGAATGTTGGTTCACCGTAGATCTGTCTAGTTTGGAGAAAATGTACCAATGTTTGGAATGAGACTCCAAGGATACTGCTGGATCCATCATGCTGAGAATATCGTCTTAGGGGAGCTATGCCTGATGCACATATGTATTAACGAAACTGTTTTTATTTCATTTTAATGTGTTTATTTTTATTGCGGATAACATATAAAATTAGGTATTTGAATGTATAAGTGTACACCGATTGCAATCTGGTAATTTTACATTTAAATAGGTTCTAACCGACCTAATACTTCATTTGATATTTAATATTTTAGTATTTCAGTGCTTCACACTATTTTAAATAAGGTAATACTTACTTTTTACATAGATAACTTAACATTTTAGGTAATGACCTTTTGCTTACATTATATTTTGTAAATATTAATTCTTCTTCACTAGTGTCCTTGAATAGGGGAAATTGGTCCCTGGCACTAGGTCGGAAAACATCATTTTTTAGGTACATATGTCCTTGTATAGGGGGTTACTGGCCCTTCGCATATTACTGTGATTTTGATTTTATAGTTTCGACAGTAATAAAACGTTTTATAGTACAATCTGATTTTTGTTTGTTTATAAATGGTCATCAAGACTTGTTCTTATTTTTCAGGCTGAATATATAAAATAATATATCGTAACATAAAATAACATATTAATAAGCACAGTATATTTTGGGATTCGAATATACACCCTGTTGCTACATTATATGACTCCCTGGCGCCCATAACAAGTTATCAGGTTTATCCGACTTCCGAACCACACCCAGTGCCCGACTGACACCAGCTAGCCGATCGCTAGTGCACTATTTGGAAAACATTCATAATTTTAGCTTTTAACAACATTTTTAGAAATCAGACCAAAATAGTGTGCTATAATTGCTTTCCCATTTTTAAAAATTTTTAAACACGATAACTTAAAAACGCTTTAAGCTAGAGACTTAAATTTGGGCATACAGATATGCTACCAGAAGTTGTCGCTCTGGATTGTTTTTGGTAAATATTGGGGTAAGGCAAGGAAGTTAAATGGCAAATACAATATTGTTTCATAAAAATTTTAAAATTGTTTTCGAGGTTGCTGAAATAAAATCTGATAATAAAAAAATAACTCTACCCCCGCGGGGGTGAGGGGGTAAATATTTTTAAATTGTTACAAAATTTTCCTAAAGATTGGTGTAAATAAACCTGAATTTAATAGTAAAAAAATTCTAAATCCACCCCCCGGAAGGAGAGGGGTAATTAATTTTAAATATTTACATTATTTTTGTGGAAATTTTTTTGAGGTCGCTAAAACTGAATCTTAAAATAACAAAATTCATACTCCATCCACTGAGAGGCGAGAGGCAATTTTTCTGAAAATTGGAATATTGGGGTTTTTCAGGTTGCTGAAAGTGAATTTGATAATAAAAAAAATCATCTGTTTCACTCACTTAGAATAAACGTAGAGCTGAAATTTAGTACACATGCTTATCTCTGATGACAATATAATTTTATATAAAATTTACCCCCGAACCTCCCACCCCTAAAATTAAAAAAAAAAACCCTTTTTACCCACAAGAGATAATAATTAAATTGCATACTTATCGATTGACAATAAAATTTAAATAGTAATTAAAAACCCCCCGTTATCCCCCCATCACGCCCTATATGGCTAAACTATCCCCCTCTCTGTTTTACCCACTTAAAATAGACTAAGAGAGCTAATGGGTGGATAAATGGGAAAGCTTTTTTAATGAGCAGTGCATTTTTGAATAATTCAACTTTATCAGCCATAACGTTTCGGTTTCTTCTAAATAAAGATCACAGGCTTCGGTACCAGACTTGTCCATTTTGTGACCCTAATAAGATTCTCACATATCTTCAGTTTGAGCATTCCTTTTACGTGTTTGACTCTAATAGGTCATATAGCTATGTTTTGCCTGTGGTTTATTATTTTAGCTAGCAGGTGGTTTCTAATAAAGTTAATAATCGATAATTGGCACATTGTTCTTTATTTTACCCATAGGCAAGTCAGTAAAGGGGAGATGGGTCAAATCGCGCCTGGCTTTTTGTAAATTCTTGGTTTATTATTGGTTATTTTTTATAGTAAAAGCATAGAGTGAATTCGGTCTAATAATAATACTTGGGTCAAATAAAGCTTGAATGTGTGCAAAACAAAAAATTATTCCTGAACATCATTTAAATTAAATAACTAGGTACTTTTTTTACAATTTTTTGAAAAAAAAAAAAATGGATAGTTCGCATTAGGCCTAGGATAATTGCGGCTAGACTAAAAAACTACACACAAGGCTAAGGATAATTGCGATATTAAAAAAAAAAAGTACAAAAAAATCGTCTTATTACACTATTCACAGCGCAAGCGCTAGTATTATACGCTAGTTTCAAATTTCCTGAAATCCACAAAAACGTCCTAAATAAAACATTCTTGGATACAAATGTGTTTTATGAAAAAATCAGAAAATGTTCATCCGTTCGTCCGATTTCACGATTTTTGTGGACACGATAACTCCAGAACGAATTATCCGATGGGCTCAAAATTTTCAGCTAAATCCCAGTTCTATGCCTATTGTTTTTGAAAGTAATCCCCCACAAACAAAAAAGTGATAGGGGGTTAAACATTTTATAAAAATGAAAGAACTATCATTTTTAAAATTTAGTTTTTTCAAAAATTTAAAAATCGATAATTAGTTCCAAGCTCAATTAGCACATTTTCACAAAAAAATAGTATAAGTTTTATTTTTTATTATTTTTGAAATTTAAAATACTATGTTTAAACATAGGGTTACTCACGGAATGGGTCTTTATGGAGAACAAATAATTTTAAAAATCTGATATTTTGAACTTTGGGGTTTTTGAATATGGCCAATCGATTAAAATTATTTTTATGCTTGTGCCACTTCCGGTTGTACCGGTGGCACTTAACTTCGATTTTTTGAATGGAACACCCTATATATTTTTTAATTTTTTAATTTGCTTTATTTTGGTAATAACACTACCAGAGATAGACACTCTGGTAGTTTTGAGTTATTCAACTTTTTAGCGAAAAATTAACAAATTCAAGCAACCCTAAAAAAAATTCTCCTTTAATTTTTAAATTGGAGAAAAGTGTGTTTTGTAGTTTACTCAATAATACACGAATTATCCTAAGCCGAAACAGAACCCAAAAATTTATACAGGGTTTCTCAGAAAGCAGGTCAAATCTAAGAAATTTAAAATAGCCATAACTCATTTTTTTTTTAAATGGCACCCTATATATTTTTTTATTTATTTAAATAAATAATTAAATTTTCTTTAAAATCAAAGATACCCTATACCTAACATTAATCGTTTTCGAGTCCAAACCCTAATTCGTTTGAGCTGAGATTTTGAATAAATCATCCTTAGATAAGATATTAATGCGATATATAAAAGGGTGTTCAAATGGCAGTTAGTGCTAAAATGTTCTAACACCGAGTGAGTTACGACTTTAAATGCATTATATATCCCAACCTACAGAAATTAGGGGGAAAAATTATTAAGCAATTTTAATGATTTTTTTGTGCTTATCATTCTCTGTGCCGTTTTTGTTTCTAGTAGGTTTCAATCAAAAGCTATAGCAAAAACCAGTTTTTAGGGGCTTTTCAGGGCCCTTTAAGGGTCGTCCGAAACTTGAAAATCGGTAAACTTTTTTTATTGAATTTCTCATACCAAAATATATAGGAATACATACGTTTTTTTGTATATATGTATATTGATTGTAGTAATAGCCTTATTTTGTATGTTTTGCAATCTTTCGATTTAATTTAAATTTAAATTAAATAATAAAGAGGCACAGTAATTTACATGCGGACCTATCAAAACTTTGTACAGCAAAATACGTATATTTATATTTAAAGTATAACCTGTTCTTCTTAAAAAGTTATTATCACATAACCATTTAAAAACTATAGCCAATTCTTTATTTAAAATATCAAACATTTCTTTCAAGTCTACACCAGTAATATACCGGGTGGTCCATTTAAAGTGTTAAAAGTCAATATCTCAGAAACCGTAATAGATAGGGTTTTAAAATTTATACTAAGCTTCAATATCAAGGAGGATACCTTTTTATCAAAGCAGATTTTTTTTTACTCAAACCCTTAGGCGTGGGAGGGGTTAACTTTAAAATTATAAATGGAATGTGTATGTTTTTTCTTTAGATTCTAATTCAGCATAAAAAGTTACATAATTATACAAAAAAGTTTTTTTTTCAACTGTCAAATTGGGCTGTTCAAAATCTAGAATGAAAAACACGCCAGTTGAATTTTTACAAGTCGATATCTACGAAACCGTAACAGATATGTTTTTGAAATTTGGTAATAAGCTTCAATATTAAGGGTGACAGTTTTTATTAAATTACTGTTGTTTTTTACCCACACCCTTAGGCGGGGGAGAGGGTAAGTTTAACATTTTTAATGGGATCTAGGAGTTTTTTTCAGATTCAGAGTCAGCATAAAAAGTTACCCAGTAAACACTTACTGACGGGCCATCACCGGACCATCACACACGTGTGATGGCCTGGTAAAGGCCTGTCAGTCAGTGTTTACTGGCTAACTTTTTATGCTGAATTCAAATTTAAAAATAAAACACTTACATCATTTAAAATTTTAAAGTTACCCTCTTCCCCTCCTAAGGGGGTGGGTGAAAAACAAAAGTGCTTTAATAAAAAGGGTCAACTTTGATATTGAAGCTTATTACCAAATTTCAAAAACATATCTTTACGGTTTCATAGATATCGACTTTAAATGGCGTGTTTTTTATTCTAGTTTTTTTAACAGCCTAATTTGACAGTTAAAAAAAAACCTTTTTTGTCAATTATATAACTTTTACTGCTGAATTCGAATCTGAAGTAAAAACACCCCCATTCCTATTAAAATTTTTGAGTTAACCCCTCCCCCGCCTAAGAGTGTGGGTGAAAAAATGTCCAAACTGCTTTTATAAAAAGGTGCCCCCTCGATATTAAAGCTTAGTATTAAATTTAAAAAACCTATCTCTTACGTTTTCTGAGATATCGACTTGTAACATTTTAAATGAACCACCCGGTATAGTATGGTATCATCAGCAAAAATAGAGATTTTAGAACCCCTGACCCTCCTAACCAAATCATTGATGTACGAAATCAAAATAATAGGACCAACAATAGTACCTTGTGGATTCCAAATTCAGATTCAAGTTCATTTGATATTTTATCTTTATATTTAACATTTAGTTTTCTATATCTAAGGTAGTTTTTAACCATTTTAATACAATCTTTATCAAGTAGGCTAACATTGTTTTGATCTTGATGTCATGTTGACAGTTTAATATCTGACTTATTGTCTTAAAATCCTTCATTTTGAAATGAAAAACAAGTGAAAATTATAAAAAAATCTTGTGAACTTATAGAATATGTGCCCTCCATAATACAATAACTTAGATATTTAAGTGTCAACATGACATAAAGGACAAATATAATCTTGGACTACTTGATAATTATGTGTTATTATACCAAGAGTGTATTAATGTAGTATGTCAACTAAAAACATAAAGTGGCCATAACTTAGAGACGCACGGATCTGTGGCTACGTGAAATGTGTTTGATATGTGTGTGCAAGGGGGAGGCCCGATGTAGGCACGCACGCCTTATAATGCTCTTGACGAAAATAAGAGAGCTCGAATGATTCCTCCCCTTACGCCTGGGACTTTCTTTCATGCGGATAACTATATATGTATATTTCGGTCAGTACAATATGGCTATGCCTAGCCAGTCCACCCTTTTTGATTACACCCTGTATAATACGTAGTTGTTTTTCGTAATTATTTCTCTGTGTGCTTTTTTCTTTTATTTCTTCAGGAAATTATCCTCATTTAAATTGTACCCCGGAAATTTATTTGCGAGATGAAAATTATTGGAATATTATTACAACCAATCCTTCATTTTTCTGACTTAATCCTGGATTTAATATATCTATAAATAAGCCAACTTAACAGCTAAGAAGCTAGGTTTGGATCTAAGATTTTTAAAATAAATCAATCAAACCTCTTTTAACTGTCATATCCTACAAAATTCGTTAATATAAATTCTGTATAATCCATTATTAATTATTTGTAATAGAAAGCTATTGTAGCGTGTAGTTTAGTTAATTTAAATTAAAAATTCGGTCACATTTCTTTTTTTTTTGTATCAGGAACATCCCCTGACTATTTTAAATTCGATTTTTTTAGTTTTTAAAAATTTTTAGTGTATATTATATATATCGAAAGCGTTTATTTTTCTTAGCGATTTTACAAAATATCTTTTTTCTATTTTGAGACTCTTATAGGCTCATAATCACACGCATTTTGCGTGTTCTTATAGGCCCATAAGAGGTCTGTACTTTTTGTTCTTTTGGGTTGGCAACAGACCTGGCCTATCGCTTGACGTTTTCCGTGCAAATGTCAATGTCGCTTGAAAGTTGAATTTTCTACAAAATTTTGTGTTTGGGTTATTTTTACCATGTTAAAATTATGGCTTGGTTAATTGCAGTAAAAAAGAGAAGAGATGACTATAAAATATATCAAAATATCATTTGTTCTTAGAATTTTAAACATGGTGTAAACTGTAATGCCAATCCAAAACAAAAATCCCTAAATCAGTCATCAAAATAGAAAAAATTGTATAAAGCACTGGTTTCATAACACGTTTTTGCGCACTAGTACTTTAGAAAACTCGCCGCAAGCGCAACTTCTACTCGTGCGCTAAAAACGTATGTACTTTAATATACTATTATTCATCCACCCAAACAAAAACAAAAAACTAAGAAATTCCTGCACTTAATATAAAAAGTTCATTTGTTTACAGGACACAGAAATGACGTGCTAAAATTGCTCCAAAAACAATTATTAAAATATATATATTTTTTTATTTTGTACATTTTAAAATAACTTTTTATATATATATATATTTAGTTTATTTTTTTTTTGCTTTAAGTATTTTTATTTTTTTAAGTTCTAAAAGTAAATTATTACGTCTTCATATCAATATCGATAAAAAAAGGCCTAATAGGCATATTGCCTTTATTCAACTTATTTTTTATAGAAGAGAGACCATTGCTTTTGTTTTTATCACGTGCGTACTATGACAGGTAATTTATCAATTGTCCTTACAGCAAAGCCCTTTTTTGTAAGGTATAATAATCGCTGCTCCGAAAGGTGGCATCAAGAAAAAAAAACTTAACTTTTATATGACTATTTTTGCTGTCTTTTTAGATATTTTAGGGTGCCGTTTTTTTTAAATAAAAAAAGAACACTTACAGGATGGCTCGATTGTCCATCTGTCCCTTCATCCGTCAATCCGTCTATTAGTTGGTCCTTCCGTCTGTCCGTTCGTCTATCCTAGCCGTTTATCTTGAGAACTCTATAACCTAGGGATCTGAAATTTGGCATACAAGTAGACTCCATTAGTAAAATTCTAGTCCAGGTACAATTTTTTTTAGAATATGTTTTTGTCAAAAAGTAAAAAATGTAATGTTCGCAATATTTTTTTTTTGAGATTTCACCGAATCATATAAAAGGTATTTCATTACAAATCTTAAAAAGCATATACCATAAAATATTTGACTATGAAATTTTTAAAAAACTATGGGATACAATTCTAAAAAAAATTATTGATCATAAACATGAAACAAACTTAAAAAAAAACCTAGAGAAATGAATAAGGGTAAGGTTAGGGGGCCGAAATGGGCAAAAAGGGGTAAAAACCATATATTTATTAATAACTCGCTTACTAATTATCGTATTACAAGAAAAATTAATCCAAAAGAAAGCGCAGATAATTTTCTAAATGTAGAGAATTCTTACCTGCATACAAAGATGTCACATTAATTATTGAGCTATGACTAAAGTTTATTTTTTTAAGGTATAGTTATTTTAAACTTAAAATCGCTTTTATTCCAATAATTTAGAGGAATAATCCATTGTTTTGTTCACGTTAATGGCACGTCAATGTTTTATGGTTGTGTAAATTGGGCCTAGTCATTTCGTTTACGACGCATGCGTATCTTACGTGGCTATGGTAATTTTGAGATTGTTTACAAGCGGGAAGGTTTAAAATAACTATACCCTAAAAAAATAAACTTTAGAATTCTTGAAACTAAAATAACAAAAAAGAAAAAAAACTAGGCACCCTTAAAGTGCAAGTCCACTTAACCATTTTTTATATCTTGGCTTAAGATTATATATGTGATACAGAGTTACTGGTACTGGAATACGTGCTATGTTGCTTGGAATTAAGGCACTGAATTGCCTGGCTAGGAAGTTAACTACCTAATAATTAAATTAACTAAGTTAATAATAGTTAATAACGTGTTAATATTACCTGGATACCAGAGGTAGAGGACCAAACATTTAAGTTCACGGTATTATAGTTATAACATAAACCACAGGGGAGAAAATGATTGAAACCGAATCATAAATTTTGGAATTTTTATCTAAAACATTTGTTTTCTGACGGAGAATAAAACCTTGTAGGTAATTTTAGGTTACAATACCAGAGTCTTCTGAGATATCACCGCTGGGCAATGACCAAACGATGAAATGGTGACGCGCACAGAATCTGTGAGTGGCCATCTAGATTTTTTCTAGTTACAGAGGATTGCGAAACATAGTCGCAAACGTTAGCCATGCAAATACACGGGTCCCACCAAATTTTTTTAGATTTCTTTTATGATTTTATGACAATTTTAGGCATTTTATAACAAATTTTATGACAATATTTAGGCAAAAAATGTTTCAATTTGAAATCTCATAAAAAAAGCAAGAAAGCTCTAGGTGAAAATTTTTACAAATTTCAATTTTAAATCTTTAAAACTCGAATTAAAAAAAAAAGTGACGACTAAAAAAATTTTAAATTTAATATTGTTTAACTCTTTAACTTTAACTCTTTAAAGTAAAATTTGCTCACAAAAATATTAATGACCAAAGAAGCGGGCAAAAGGGTCATCTCACCAAAGAAAACTTTTTTTTTCACAAGAAATTTTCTTACAACACAATTTCATGCTTAAATCTTACAAACTCGATTTAAAAAAAAGTGTAGACTAAATACATGATCGCCAGCCCTTCATTAACCAAATTAGCGCCGCAGGCGAATTTTTTTATGAATTTTGTTAACCTCTGACGTTTTTCTTTTAATTTATTATTTTTTAGCTTTTTACTAAAGTCTTTACAGTCTTAAAGAAAAAATGTGAAAAGCCCTAGCACCGCAGGCGAAAATATTTACCAAGTTGATAGTCTATTTTAATTTTAAAACAGTGCACTGCACTACCAGCCTATGGCAGTTCAACCCTGCTCGATTTTTTTCCTTATATAAAAAACTTTTATCCTATGAAAACAAATGTCAAGACTTTGCAAGAATTTTTATAAACAATCAGAAACATCAGAAAAGACAAAAAATATTATCTCCCAAGTCCCTCAAAAGTAAAAATTATGATTATTTTTATAAAGTTTTATGACTTTCGTGACATTGATTTAATTTTATGAGGATTTTAGGACAAACTGGGTCATTTTATGACATTTTATGATTTTAAGACAAGTGGGAGCCCTGCAAATATCTACTAAAACCATACAAATATGTACTAAAATAATGAACTAAAAAAAAGATTCTTTACACCTAATTAATGAAGCATTTACTTAAGCCAGTGATGCTTTTATTATCTGTCACATGAATGGCGATTTTAGGGTAAAATATGTAATCATTTCTTTTTTTAAAACAGGTTACTCATTTTCCCATAAATGGGAAAAACGAAAATTTTCGTCTTTAAAAAATAGTTACACATTTTCTATTGAATGTTAACTGGTTCTTTTTATTATTATGACAATAAGTGTATCTATCTATCTATCTATCTATTTTTGTAACTTTTTGAAATTGATCTTACCTAAAATTAAAAATTTCAAAGAAATCAGTTCTTTTGCCTTATTAATATCTATTTGTTAATTCAGTTAACAATTTTCAAATAAATATTGTACCTTATTCTTATAACATTGATTTATCTAAAAACAAGAAAGCAATATGAAATTTAACATCAAACTTTAAACAATCTTCATCAGTATTTTTGAAATAGAAACAGATTGAAGTGAAATGTTTGACAATTTAATGAAATATAGATAGACAATTTCGGCCTTTTGCGAAAGAGAAACGTGCAGTTATTACTTTTATTTTTTATTTTTCTGTTGGGTTTGATAATTTGTTTAGAGAACATTGGTTTTCTATACATTACATAGAGCAACGTTATTGAACTCTTCATATACAGTGGAATTTTGGAATTTTTATCTAAAACATTTGTTTTCTGACGGAGGATAAAACCTTGTAGGTAATTTTAGGTTACAATACCAGAGTCTTCTGAGATATCACCGCTGGACAATGACCAAACGATGAAATGGTGACGCGCACAGAATTTGTGAGTGGCTATCTAAATTTTGTTCTAGTTACAGAGGATTGCGAAACATAGTCGCTAACGTTAGCCATGCAAATACCTACTAAAACCATACAAATATGTACTAAAATAATAAACTAAAAAACCAAAGATTCTTTACACCAAATTAGTAAAGCATTTACTTAAGCCAGCGATGCTTTCATTATCTGTCACATAGATGGCGATTTTAAGGTAAGATATGTAATCATTTCTTTTTTTAAAACAGGTTACTCATTTTCCCATAAAAGGTAAAAATGAAAATTTTCGTCTTTAAAAAATAGTTACACATTTTCTATTGAATGTTAACTGGTTCTTTTTATTATTATGACAATTAGTGTATCTATCTATCTATCTATCTATTTTTGTAACTTTTTGAAATTGATCTTACCTAAAATTAAAAATTTCAAAGAAATCAGTTCTTTTGCCTTATTAATATCTATTTGTTAATTCAGTTAACAATTTTCAAATAAATATTGTACCTTATTCTTATAACATTGATTTATCTAAAAACAAGAAAGCAATATGAAATTTAACATCAAACTTTAAACAATCTTCATCAGTATTTTTGAAATAGAAACAGATTGAAGTGAAATGTTTGACAATTTAATGAAATATAGATAGACAATTTCGGCCTTTTGCGAAAGAGAAACGTGCAGTTATTACTTTTATTTTTATTTTTCTGTTGGGTTTGATAATTTGTTTAGAGAACATTGGTTTTCTATACATTACATAGAGCAACGTTATTGAACTCTTCATATACAGTGGAATTTTGGAATTTTTATCTAAAATATTTGTTTTCTGACGGAGGATAAAACCTTGTAGGTAATTTTAGGTTACAATACCAGAGTCTTCTGAGATATCACCGCTGGACAATGACCAAACGATGAAATGGTGACGCGCACAGAATTTGTGAGTGGCTATCTAAATTTTGTTCTAGTTACAGAGGATTGCGAAACATAGTCGCTAACGTTAGCCATGCAAATACCTACTAAAACCATACAAATATGTACTAAAATAATAAACTAAAAAACCAAAGATTCTTTACACCAAATTAGTAAAGCATTTACTTAAGCCAGTGATGCTTTCATTATCTGTCACATAGATGGCGATTTTAAGGTAAGATATGTAATCATTTCTTTTTTTAAAACAGGTTACTCATTTTCCCATAAAAGGTAAAAATGAAAATTTTAGTCTTTAAAAATAGTTACACATTTTCTATTGAATGAGTGTATGTAAACTGATTCTTTTTATTATTATGACAATAAATCATCTATCTATTTTTGTAACTTTTTTAAATTGATCTTACCTAAAATTGAAAATTTGAAAGAAATCAGTCCTTTTGCCTTAAAGCGACCACTTTTTTTGGTGTATTTCAGTTTAGTTTTTTCCTTAATAACTATTTGTTACTTCAGTTAACACTTGTCAAATAAATATTGTACCTTATTCTTATAACATTGATTTATCTAAAAACAAGAAAGCAATATGAAATTTAACATCAAACTTTAAACAATCTTCATCAGTATTTTTGATATCAAAATAGAAACAGATATGAAGTGAAATGTTTGACAATTTAATGAAATATAGATAGACAATTTCAGCCTTTTGCGAAAGAGAAACGCGCAGTTATTACTTTTATTTCTATTTTTCTGTTGGGTTTGATCATTTGTTTAGCGAATATTGGTTTTCTATACATTACATAGAGCATCCTTATTGAACTCTTCATATACAGTGCGTGTTAAAAGTCCACCCCTCCATTTAACTTTTGAACTTTTTCATATAGAGTGCCTGTCAAAAGTCCACGCTCCTCCCGTTAACTTTTGAACGGCTTAACCTTGTATCGCACCTTGTTCCCATTTGGAAGCGCTGGGCATTAAGACCTCTGAAGTTCTTTAACCCTCCGTTAACCAGGTGAAAAAAAATACCTATTTAACTACGTGGGGTTTATTAAACCCCAATATAAAATTCACGTTAATACTGGCAACCTGTAATGAGAAATAGGTAAATAGGTTGACTGCCAGAACGGTCCTAAACGATCACTCTGACAGTCAACCTGTCATAATTTAATACAAGTTACATTGCCCTTAAGGCATTGCACTCTTTGTACGGAACTGCTTGTTTTGCTTAATTGCCATTTATTGTTTAGATTCTAAGTATTACTAAATGTTAACAAATCACATTTTATTTCAATTCCTTTTTATTGTAATTATGTTAGAGTCAGTCTAGAATCGAATATTGAACAATAAAGCAGTAACACAAATTATATCCTGTATTTTAAATAAGTTAGAATAAACTTTTTAAAAAGATAAAGTACGCAAAGTAAACTATAATTGGCGCAGTCGGTCGTTCTGTTTAACGATATTACGAATAAATATCGGTTCGTTTCGACGATTTGTTAACGGCAGAACCTAAAATCCCGGGACATCCTGAGCGTGTGAGCGAAGATCTTCAAGACTCATGAGGTGGACCACAATCTTACTGTAAGTACTTATGTCATTTAGTGAATATAGGCTAAATTTGCAAGAAAACTCAGATAGTTCAAATTCTGATTCGGACTCAAACCCCGACTTAGACATCACGATAACTCAAAACTCCAATTTTAACCCAATTCCCACCTTAATCAACCTCAATATACAAACAATGGCACATCCCGTTTTGAAACAGGAATATTTAAGCATGATTCCCGATTTTTATGGGGAGTCTGAGTTACTCCCCAGATTTATCGAAATTTCTGAGAAGCTCGTTGTAAAGTTTTATAATACTACGGATGTTGGCGACTTCCAAAACGAATATTTGATGTCGAGCATCCTTTCAAAAATCAAGGGAGATGCCGCTGTTAAAATATCTTCCTGCATAATTAATAGCTGGGATGATTTAAAAACAGCCCTTACAAGTACATATAGCGATAAAAGGGATGTTTATAGTTTGGGTCTAGAAATGTCAGATCTGAGGCAATCATTTAACGAAACCGTATTCGATTTTTATCACAAAATTATTATTCTTCTAAATCTGCAAATATCCTATTTAAATTTACACCACGCGAATGCTGCCGAAGTAGCTACATTAACAGCCTATCTTAGAAAATTCGCTTTAAGGGTACTGTTACGTGGGCTAAAGGAGCCCATAGGGTCCTTAATGCGAACAAAAAATCCGGAAGACTTGAATTCAGCACTGGGTATGTTAACGAACGACTTTCAGTTTGAAAATTTTGAGCAAAAGCCTAAAAATTGGAGTCAGAAACCTGCTCCAAACCAAAAATACAATAAAAGTTTTTCAAATAGGCAAATGCCGCAAACTCAAAGATTTTTACAGTTAACAAACCCACCGCATAATTCACAAACTTCAAGGCCTAATTTTTCAAGTAATCCTAATAATAATTTTTCAAATAATTCTGGCAGAAATTTTTCAAATAATTTTGGTAGAAATTTTTCCCAAAATTTTCAAAATCAACCTGGGCCTAGTACGAGAAACGTAGATGTATTTAAACCAAACCCCAATCAAGTACTTTCCAAACCTACCCCTATGAGTGCTTTAACTAGAAGCACTTATAGAACAAACACATCTAGGCAGAACCCCCCCCAAAACAGGAATTTTTTTGAACCTATGGATTTAAATAATCTAAGCTTGGAACCAACAATCGAATTTCCCCCGGAAAATATTGAAAATAAAGCTGAAAATGATTTTTTAGAGCTAAACGCCTCGGGAAATTCCAATTAAATAGTTTAACAGACGATAAAAGTGTGTTATCGTATATCATATTTCCAGAACATAATTTAAAAGTCCTCTTAGATAACGGTAGCACAAGATCATTTGTTAGACCAGATATAGCTTTTAAATATTTTAAAAATAATATTATAAATGACCCCTTTTTAATTTCAAGCGCACATGGAAAATCTCTAGAAAAGTACAGTACACAGATTTCATGTTCCATTTTTAATAATTCAAATGAAAAATTAAAATTTCATTTATTTGATTTTCACAAAAATTTTGATTGTCTTCTAGGCTTAGACAATTTAAAAAAATTAAACGCCGTGATCGACTTACAAAACGACGTATTAATCACACCTCTACGTAAAATAAAAATTCATTACCACAGCCTCTGCGATTCTACGAATTGTATAGTAGTAGAACCAGAGTCGGAACAAATTATTAATGTTAACATAAAAAATGTTAAAGAAGGCGACGTCCTTATTCCTTATAAAAATTTTAATGCTTTAGAAATGCCAGAATGTGTCACTAAAGTAAAAAATTTTGTTGCACGATGTAGTATAGTCAATCGTACGGGAACCCCTATTAAACTTAATATAAACAAAGCTTTAACTGTGGAAAAGTTCGACGAATACGAACGTAAACCCTGTTCAAACTTTAATAATTTTATATTCGAAAAAGGTTCCTTTGATTTTTCAACAATTCGCACAAACCATATGAATTCAGAAGAAAAGCAATCAATTTTAGATTTAATTAATAATTATTCAGACATTATTCAAGTTGAAAATGAAGAATTAAGTTTTAATAGTAAAATTAAGCACCATATTAGAACCACGGACGAAATACCGGTGTATTCCAAAACATATCGGTATCCGGAGGTTCACAAGCAAGAAGTGCGTAAGCAAATAGATAAAATGCTTAAACAAAAAATAATAAGACCATCCTATAGCCCATGGAGCTCTCCTATTTGGATCGTTCCAAAAAAATTGGACGCATCTGGAGCTCGCAAATGGCGCATAGTTATAGACTATAGGAAACTTAACGAAAAAACTATTGGCGATAAATACCCCCTGCCAAATATAACAGATCTTTTAGATAAGTTGGGACGCTGTCTGTATTTTACAACGTTAGATTTGGCATCGGGATTCCATCAAATAGAAATGGTCGAAGAGGACATTCAAAAGACCGCTTTCAATACAGAAAACGGACACTATGAGTTCCTGCGCATGCCATTTGGTTTAAAATCGGCACCGGCGACACTACAACGGGCCTTAGACAATCTATTACGCGGAATTTTGAACAAATTTTGTTTAGTTTACCTAGATGATATTATTATTTTCAGCACTAGCTTGCAAGAGCACCTAGATCATATAGGACAAGTCTTTGAAAGACTACATAGCGCGAATTTTAAACTACAAATGGACAAATGCGAATTTTTGAAAAGAGAAGTTGCTTTTCTGGGACATATTGTAACCCCAGAAGGCGTAAAACCTAACCCTGATAAAATAAGAGCTATACAAAAATACCCAATCCCCAAAACCCCGAAACAAATTAAAGGCTTTTTAGGATTATTAGGTTATTACAGGAAATTTATTAAGGATTTTGCAAAAATAACTAAACCCCTTACTCAGTGTCTAAGAAAAGGCAATAAAATTAACGTTAACGATTCCGATTACATTAATTGTTTTAACATATGCAAAAATTTACTAATTAACGAACCCATCTTACAGTATCCGGACTTTACTCAAAATTTTATCGTAACTTGTGACGCATCAAATTTCGCAATTGGAGCCTGTATTTCGCAGGGTAAAATTGGCTCCGATCTACCTATAGCATATGCCAGCAGGACACTAAATGTCTCTGAAACAAATTTAAGCACGATCCAAAAAGAACTTTTGGCTTGTGTGTGGGCAGTTAAATACTTCCGGCCCTATTTGTATGGCAGACGCTTTCAGATAGTTACGGACCATAAACCACTCCAGTGGTTATTTTCCTTAAAGGAGCCAGACTCAAAACTTACTCGTTGGCGCTTGAAACTCGAAGAGTATGATTACGAAATAATTTACCGTAAAGGTTGCCAAAATACAGTCGCTGACGGACTATCTAGAATAGAAATTAATAACCTAAATACCTATTCAAAACTCATAAACGAAAACCCCACCATTAACCAAATAATTAACCTTAAATTAAAAATTGAAAACCACGATGTAAAAATAATACACGGAAACTTATTTAATTGCAACGAAAAAATATCCTTGGCACATTGCGTCTCAAAATGTCTTAACATGAGTAAAGGTATCGCGCAAGAATTTAAAAACAAATTTAGTTGCGTCGAAACTCTTAAAAATCAAAATAAAAATTTAGGAGAAGTAGCTCACCTCAGATTTCCAAGCAGAAACATTTATTATCTTATAACGAAAAATAAATTTTGGGATAAACCCTCGTATCTTACTATTACTATGGCACTAATAAATCTAAGAACATTATGTTTAAAATTAAATGATTACGCAATTGCTATGCCAAAAATAGCATGTGGATTAGACCTCCTAGACTGGGAAATTGTGTATAATATCATAAAACTCGTTTTCAGAAATACCAAAATTAAAATTCTTATTTATGACAATAACTTGCCTATAACAGAAGTAAATGTCATAACTGAAAATCCCAAACCAAACCCAAAAATTAAAATTTTAAGCAATATTATAATAAAAAATAAAAGGGACGACTCTGTCTCACAAAATAATGTTAATCAAGACGACGTAACTGACCAAGACAATAGTACCAACGCCCTACACGATTACGTGCAAGAAATGTATCGCGAACTCGAAAAAGATAAACCAAAGTATCAAGTTACAAATGATAACATGTCTGTGATTGCCGAACCCGGTGACACGTTAGAGCGGAACGAAAATTTAGACGAAATCTTTGAAAATGACACTCAAAACTACAATGACGAAAATAACCAGGACGACTTAAATACTGTACATACAAATCAAGAAGAGCACCCCATTGTCAATATCCCTATAATAACTTGCCCCGTAAACTACGGAAAACACCAAATTATAATTTCCCAAGTAGAATTTTCTCCAGTCGAACCTATAATAACTACACTTTATAAAACAAAAGAACGTATGTTCGTCCAAATTTCAAAAAATAACTTCGAGAACGATATAATTAAATTAATGAAAGAATTTATCGCACCCCAAATAAAATATTACGTATATTTCGAAGACCCTATATATGAACAATTTAGTACCGTGTTACAAAAATATTTTAAAAATTCAGGAATAAACCTAATTAAATGTACCAAATATTTAATAGACGTTGCTGATGACCTAGAAATTGTTCAGTTTATCAAAAATTATCATGAGGGAAAAACCAACCACAGAGGACTTGACGAGACGGAAAAACGCATAAAAAATACTTACTATTGGCCTAACCAACGTAAATCAATCCAAACTTATATTAATAACTGCGAAATTTGCCAAGTCACTAAATACGATAGAAACCCCCTTCAATTAAAATTTAATTTAACCCCTACAGCAACTAAACCTTTTCAGATTCTACACATAGATTGTATAAGTCTGGAAAAAACCAAATTTTTGACAATTGTCGACGCATTTTCAAAATACGCCCAAGCTTATAAACTAAATTCAGCTACAAGTATTGAGGTTGCAAATAACCTCATAAAGTACCTTACACACCACTCTATTCCCGAACAAATAATCTCGGATAACGGGGGTGAATTCAACAGTGGAATTTTTAGAGAACTTTTAGAAGTACATAAAGTTAAAGTTCATTTCATTAGCTCACAGCACCCGGACTCAAATTCTATTGTCGAACGTTTCCACTCCACCCTAATCGAACACATTAGATTATTTAATAACCAGGTTGAATTTAAAGACGAACCTATCGAAATTAAAGTAAACTATGCCCTTCTGGCTTATAACAACACTATACACTCTGCAACAGGATTAAAACCTTCAGAAATCATAACAGGTCACATAAGCGATAACTCACCCTTTAAACTAGAACTAGAAAAACAATTATTAAATAATTATGTTTCAAGCCATAAAGATAAAGTCAAATTACTTTATCAAAAAATTAACGAAAACCTTCAGAAAAACAAGGAAAAAGTCATTAGTAAAATAAACGAAAATAAGGAAGAATTGCCCGAAATTCCCGAAAATGTTTATGTTAAAAATAAACAAAAACAGAGGAAAACTAAAAATAAGTATAAAGCAGAAAAAGTTAGTAGCCTAAATTCACAACTTAAAACTGCAAAAATCACCCCTACACATCATAAAACAATAGACAAAATTCACCTTTCTAACATAAAGCGCCCTAGGAAAAAACCTTACGACTTTCGACATACAACCATACAAAAAACTAATTTTGAACCCCTTCCAGGTTCCTCTCGATCGGACAGGGAGCAGAAATAAGAAATATAACTAAGAACCTTGGAATTCTACCCATCAACCTAGGCCCAGCTAAACTTCAACGTACTGAACACACCCTTGTTCATTTTTACGACCTAAAACCCCTTTTTGACCTATACGAAAACTTAAATATAAAATATAGTAGCCTTAAGTCACTTAGTTTTAACAATAATAAAAGTTCATATAGTAATGAACTATTTAATTATGATAAGATTATTACTTATACACAGAAAAAAATTAAAAATAAGATTAATCACATAAATTTAGGTTATAATGATAGTTATATTAGGAATAAGCGAGGACTAATTAACGGCATCGGCACCTTAATTAAAACAATTACAGGTAACTTAGACTCAAATGACGAAGATAAATTTAACAAAATTTTAACACATATTCAAAGTAATGAAAGAAATTTGCAATCACAAATCAAAATGCAATATTCAATCAATACCAAAATCATCCAAAATTTTAACAACACTGTTTTAGATATTCAATACAATGAGGACGTTTTAAAAAAGAAAATTTTCCAACTAGAAGCCTTTATAAACGAAAAAATTCAAAATCAAATATTTATCTTATTCGCCCAAGATTTATTTAATCAAATTTTAATAGTTTTTACCACGATTTTAAATACTCTAGTAGAAATCGAAAATTCTATAACATTTTGCAAGTCAAAAATTTTACATCCAAGTGTTATAAAATCACACGAGTTATTCTCGGAAATTGAAAAAATTTCCACCCACTACAAAAACCAATTGCCATTCGAACCAAAATTTGAAAATATCCTAGACTTTGAATCCATTATTAAAGTAAACTGTCAAATCGAACCCACTAAAATAACGTATTTTCTGTCAATCCCTATAAATTACGAAAAAGAATTTGAACTCTATCACCTTATCCCAATCCCCACAAGGTACAAGTCAGAATTTGTAACTATTATCCCCACGATCAAATTTCTATTAAAATCACATGAAAACCTATTTATTCCCCTGAATGACATGTGTACCCAAGGTAAATTGTACCAATGTTCGAGTCACCTACAAACCAGTCAAGAAATAACTTGCGAAAGAAATATAATCCTGGATGAAAACTCACACTCATGCTCACTCATTAATCTGGAAATCTCAGGAAATCACATGGAAATCATTCCCGAAATAAATCAATATTTAGGAGTATTCCCGGAGGAAGAACAGTTACGTATCCAATGTAACCAGGAAACGGAAACTAAATCCCTATCTGGAATATACCTCATTAAAGAAAATAACTGTCAAATTTTCTTTAAACAAAACCGACTTACATTTCAAGAAAAATCTTTTGGAAAACCGGCCTTAGTTTCTAAACTAAAATTCGATCTGGAAGAAAAGCAAATTCAAAATTTAAAAATTAATCTGAAAAGCCTGAAACTCATGGACATATCTGAAAATTCCATCATCCCTTTGGAAAAAGACGAAATCAAAATTCTACCCTCAAGTATCATGACCATAATATTTTACGTGATAGTACTTATTTCACTACTCTACTTTGGAGCCACAACTTTAAGGAAATTGTTGAAAAATAAAAGAAACCAATCCTGTCCACAGGAAGAAAAATCCGAACTCCAACCACTAGGTGTCCAGCTTCCCGGCGATGCCTCATTCTAGGAGGGGAGGAGTTACATTGCCCTTAAGGCATTGCACTCTTTGTACGGAACTGCTTGTTTTGCTTAATTGCCATTTATTGTTTAGATTCTAAGTATTACTAAATGTTAACAAATCACATTTTATTTCAATTCCTTTTTATTGTAATTATGTTAGAGTCAGTCTAGAATCGAATATTGAACAATAAAGCAGTAACACAAATTATATCCTGTATTTTAAATAAGTTAGAATAAACTTTTTAAAAAGATAAAGTACGCAAAGTAAACTATAATTTACATATTAAGTTTTGACAAAAGTTATATTAGGTATATTACATAATATATTACCAATCTTAAAAATAATTTTCCTTTAATTAATAGTTTATTTATTATTTTTTTTTTCAACACGTTCGTTTCCACCGGATATGTAAATATATCTCAAGGACCGTGAGCTTTTTTAAAATATACACTCAGAAAATTTCTTTGTAATTTTAATACTGAATGTTATTTGTTAATACTTCACTTGTAATATTAAATACTACAATATGTGTATTTTATACATTCTGTTTTTATACTAACATAGAGAGCGTGCTGGTAAATTTGGATCCCCAAGCAACATGTGTTTATTAATACTGTAACATTTTGTAAATTAGTTGTTTTGCAAGCGACCTATACCATTAACCCTCTATTGCATGAATTTTTGTTGCAAATTTTATAACTTGATTCCAGGAAATATTAAAACAATTAAGAATAAATTCTAACTAAAAATTGAGATAAAAAAATTATAGTAAATAATACTACAAGGTTTGAGACAGAGCCCTTAACTTAATTTAAATTATAAACCTTCAGTTATTTGTTTTTTTCGTATTTTGCATTGTAAACCACGAGTTTTTTTCCTTCTCCTCATTTGTCAATACTGAGCACTGGAAATTAACATGAATTTAATAATATTATATATAGTATAAGTATTTTCTTTCTTTTTGTTACAAAAAAATATTGTTAAATATATTTATGCATATGTATGTGTACATGGATACCGCACACAAACGTAAGTTTAGGCGGATCACCATCAATTGCAAAATAATTATATAATAATTATATTTGAATTGAATATGTGTATTTTATACATTATGTTGTCATACTAACATATAGAGCGTACTGGTACATTTGGATCCCCACGCAACATGTGTTTAATAATACTGTAATATTTGGTAAATTATAACACAGTTATAGTTTGATATACTTTAAGTTGTAGTTGTTGTGTTATTGATCTAGTTTAAAGTATCCTACAGTATTTAGTAAAATAACAATCGGTAAATAATACCAAAATTTTAATTAGTAATAATACAGAGGGAAGTAAACAAAGGATTTTGTCAGTGCGTAATTTTGTGTGGTTGCAATCTTTATATTATTACTAATCAAAATTTTGGTATCATTTACCGATTGTTAATTTTTCTGAATTATGAATGAACGTACTTTAAACTAGATTAGCAATACAACTTAACAACAGCTCAAAGTATACCATAGTATAAGTGTGTTATGCTTTACCAAATGTTACAATAATTTTTACTATAACATGCTAGTTTTAATAATCACAGCACATTTTGATGTAGTATTTTGACAACATATTGTATATAATACACACATTGTAGGATTTATTATCAGAAGTAAATTATTAAATACCAATGGTGGCGATATAAATAACAAATATGTATTTACAAATAAAAAGTATTAAAATTACAATTACATTTTCTGAGTGTATAATTTTGATTTTAATTAAATGTTTCGAGTGTTTTAACCTTAAACAAAAGGAAAAAATTTATATTTTTTCTGGAATAGAATAAATATAAAGAAGGGTTAACCGCCGGGGAAATCTTTTGTACACTCTTCGTGAATTCAGTAGGAATTCAGGAGAATTCATGGGGAATTCAAGAGGAATTCAGAGGAAGTTACAAGGAATTCAGAGGAAGTCACAAGAAATTCAGGGGAAGTCACAAGGAATTCAGGGGAAGTCATGAGGAATTCAGGGGAAGTCATGAGGAATTCAGGGGAAGTCATGAGGAATTCAGGGGAAGTCATGAGGAATTCAGGGGAAGTCATTAGGAATTCAAAGGGACACACAAAATATTTTGAACTAGGGCGCATGCGCATTTGTATTTATTTCTGATTTGACGTTTGAAAGTTGTCATTTGTTTTTTTCTGAGGGTTTTTCTTTGAGAAGGGGCTAACGGGAAGAACGTATTCCGCGATCTACGCATGCGCTTGGTTTTGTGCTGGTTTGGTGTTTTTTTTTAATGGAAAGCGTTGGTTTACGTTAACGTTGGTTTACGTTGGTTACGTTGGTTTTTTGGTTGCTTTAATGTTTCTTTTTAATGGGGGTCGTTGGTTTACTTTCTTATGTTGATTTCTGCTAGCGCATGGGCAGATAGCGGAATACGTTCCTCCTGTTAGCTTTAAGTTTTCTTTGTGTTTTTATCGCGGTTTTTTATGACTGGCAAACGCATTGGCGTCGATTATGGTAAGTAACTTATCTATTTAATTTTTACATTTACCTCAGTTTTTACCATGAAATATCATCACTTTTTTTTGCCACACATTCTAAAAAGCTTTTCGTATTTTTTTTGCTAACTTACTTGCAATAAATGATTTATTATAAATCCTTGTTACTTTCTCATAGAAGAAAGTATTGTGATGTGAGAAAAAAAATCAATATATTACGCACCGAGTACGCGAACTTAGTTTTCAGTGCACGAAAGTGCTGTTTTTTTTACAAGGCGGAGCTGAGTAAAAAGAAGCACTCGAAGTGCACTGAAAAGGTTTGCGTCGAGGTGCGTATACTATTTTTCCTATGACCTAACACCTAAACATCCAAAAAACGCAAAAATTAGTTTGTTAATTTGAGGTTATGTTTTTGAAGTTTACTAATTTTCTGACAGCAGGTAAGTAAAATCAGCTGATTGTCACGTTCATTCCGTTGTCATAGGCAACGGAATGGAAAGGATTTTTTTTTTGCTTAAATCATCTTCCTAAGCTGATCAGCCCATTTTTTCCTGAAAAAAAAGTCGAAACCAATTTTCACAAAAACTACCCTCGACCCCTCAGGGTCTTTTGTACACCCTTCGGGAACAGTAGGAATTCAGGAGAATTTAAGGGGAATTCAGGAGAATTCATGGGGAATTCAAGAGAAATTCACAAGGAAGTCACAAGAAATTCAGGGGAAGTCATAAGAAGTTAAGGGAAGTCATGAGGAATTCAGGGGAACTAATAAGGAATTCAGGGGAATTCATGCATTAGGGGAACTCTTTTTTCCTGGTGGCGCTTAACCTCCCAAAATATAATTAAACAGAAGGACAAACCATGATTTATAATTCATATCAGTATTCAATTCATATCGCTGCAACAAAACTTTGTTTTAAGTATTAATAAAATATTTGGCCAAAACTCAGATAAAAATGTTGATAAAACTTTTTTAAAAGTGTTTTTATAGATATTACACAGGCAATAGAAAAGTTACTTTATAAAAGGAAGTTGTTCCTGGCTTATAAAAGTAAACTTTTATTTAAGAATTCCTGAAAATTTTATTATAAGGATGTGGCAAGTTTTACTCGTACGATATCACAAGGAAATAATTGTGGGATAAAAACTAAGCAAAAATTCGTCAAGGGTAACAGGCTGTAAATAAGCAAATTACTTTTTATCCCATCCAAGCAAGTCAAATCTCACAGGGACCACATTTTCTGGTCAAATTTAGAGATTTTTGCCCACTTTTTAAAAGCTGAAAAAAATTAACATATTAATTTGTATTTCAGAAAATTTAACTTAATGCCAAACTTATAGTATGTGTGCGGGGTCCTTTGACATAAATAAGTATTAATAAATAATAATTAAATGGCTAATATTGAGGCTTTTTAAAATTCCTTATTTTTTATTTTTTACTTTTTAGAGACAAGATACAAGAAAAAGTCGGTTAATTTTTTTTGAGAAAATTTTTAATTTTTTACTTTTTAGAGACACAGAACTCGTAGATTTGTAACGTTATCTAAGCTAAATTATAGTTGTCTTTCCATCTCGGCAGACTGCTGACGTCACAACTATTAGTGCGTTGTGACGCCATCATCTTAAAGATAAATTTTTAAAAAATAAATTTAGTAGTATTTCTATTTCAGCGCCAACCAACCTTATTTTAAACGAAATATTAAATAAAATCTTCGTTCAATGATCGAATGATCAAAAATGATCAAAATTTGCGTTACGTAATAATTGAACGTTCCCTTACCCGGCATTATCAGAGCGTCAAATTGAAACGGGACCACCTCATGAATGCCCTCTTTAAGTTGCAAAAAGTTTTATCAAATTCCCTTCATCCTTCATAAATAATACTCTCAAGGCACTACATGCACTTTAGCAAATAAGCAAATTCTAGGGTACAGCAAAGTGCCCTCATACAAATAAGTCTTCTCTCTCTAACAATACGATCAAAAACTAGAAGCTGCAGTGAAAATAGCACAAGTTAATTACAACAATTTTGCATTGTACCGATCTCTATCTATGGAACTATTAACTAGCTTAAAATAAAACTCTAGATATCTATCCGCAAATAAATATAAATCTAGTTAGCTATAATTCATTTGAACGCTGCATATTAGAGGTCGCTACTCGTCTTTTTTTAGGCGTCGCGATGCCTTGGGACGCTTATTATCGACGCTGTGGGGGTGCTTGAAAATCATGCGCTCTCTTTTTTTGATACAGTCCCATATAATATGAATTTAGAGGACCACGCGCGCAATCTTTGGTTTGGACTTTCACGTTGACACTAATTTGTGTTTCAACGAGTTAAAGATAAAAAATTTCAGGTTTAATTTTAAAACATTTTGAATATATAAACTTCCAAGTTTAAAGTTTTTAAAAATAGGACAAAGTAGAACATAGTAGGATATTTATTAGTCCAAAACCGTATAAAGTGAGACTTTACTGAGCCTACTTTTCTCTGTATTAATACCAATCAAAATTTTGGTATTATTTACCGATTGTTATTTTACTTAATACTGTAATATACTTTAAACTAGACTAACAACACAACTTAAAATATACCTTACTATACCTAACTGTGACAAGTATACTTTAACAAATATTACAGTAATTTTTACAGCAGGCTAGTATTATTAAACAAACGTTGCGAGGGGTTACAAATAGACCAGCACGTTGCAATATCTTGTTATATTAAAACAACAAAACGCGTTGTGTTGTGTTAATATAACAAGAAATTGTATACAATACTTACATAGTAGTATTTAATATTACAAGTATTATAATACTATAATAGTATTAATTACCAAATGTGGCGATATAAATAAAATTTTATTTATATTTACACATTTGAATGTGTATTTACAAATAATATTACAGAATTAAAACTACATTAAAATTTTCTGTGTGTAGGGATAATATCGTGCGTATTCTGTCACTTTTTAATCCTACGTCATTAAATAAAATTTTATTGAAAACAAAAGTTTACAATGAGAAAATTGTTTCAAAAATTTTAACAAAAAATTACCAGTTATTTGACACATAAAAACTATTAACAAAAGTACAGGCGATTCACCTAGGAACTCTATTTAACAGAACAACGTATGTGTTACTGTAACAACTTGTATTTAATAAAAAAACTTATAAGGGGTTCCAACTAGAAAAAAACGTTTATTATTTACTAAGGTAACGAACTGTCAGTAAATTCACTACATGTAGTAGTAAAATAATTGAAATAATGATGGGATTGTGTAAAATTACAAACCAAAAAAAAATACAATTTTATATTTTTTGGTAAAAAATTAATACAAGATCTTAAAATCAGCATAAAATTATCCAATTTGTGCCAAAAGTTAAATTTAGCGCCCACAACAAACCGAGCACGCCATGGTGATATAAATTGTTATCGATTTTGAAGGATTTCAGGAACAACTGATGTTTTCAGCAGGGACTGTACTCCAGCTGATCGATTCTTGTTTCAGGCAGAAAGCTCGAGGTTTTACAAACACAAAACGACTTTTTATAGTTAAAAATATATTTGTTTGTTTAAACAATAGTGTACAGTGAAAACAATCTAGTTTAGACACAGTTATTGTTCACTTTCCTGCTGATAAAAGTAAGTAATATTTTTTAAGGCCAAGCCTTACATCTAGGCTGTCATTTTGGTAAAACATAGTATCTGGGTAACTGGAGCTATATACTTTTTTAATAATATTTAATTTTAAATATTTGAAATAATTTATTGTTAATTAGTACAGGGCTTTTTTTAATGGTATCAATACCCCTAACTTTTAAATGAAGCAAAATTATGACTTGAATTTTAAAATAAGTAAATTGTATGAAATAAACTATATTTTTAGGCAAATTTCACTTTTTAGAAATTAAACTAAAACTAGAGGGAGAAGTGTGTATTTTTTTAGAAATCAAGGCCGTGTAATACATCACCAACGATATTTAGATGTTCTATTACATCTAGGCTGTCATTTTGGTAAAACATAGTATCTGGGTAACTGGAGCTATATAATTTTTTGATAATATTAAATTTTAATTATTTGGAATAATTTTTTGTTAATTAGTGATCTATCATTGAGTACAGGGCTTTTTTTAATGGTATCAATACCCCTAACTTTTAAATGAAGCAAAATAATGACTTGATTTTTAAAATAAGTAAATTGTATGAAATAAACTATATTTTTAGGCAAATTTCACTTTTTAGAAATTAAAATAAAACTAGAGGGCGAAGTGTGCATTTTTTTAGAAATCAAGGCCGTGTAATACATCACCAACGATATTTAGATGTTCTATTACATCTAGGCTGTCATTTTGGTAAAACATAGTATTTGGGTAACTGGAGCTATATAATTTTTTGATAATATTAAATTTTAATTATTTGGAATAATTTTTTGTTAATTAGTGATCTATCATTGAGTACAGGGCTTTTTTTAATGGTATCAATACCCCTAACTTTTAAATGAAGCAAAATAATGACTTGATTTTTAAAATAAGTAAATTGTATGAAATAAACTATATTTTTAGGCAAATTTCACTTTTTAGAAATTAAAATAAAACTAGAGGGCGAAGTGTGCATTTTTTTAGAAATCAAGGCCGTGTAATAAAAAAGTCCAAACGATATTTAGATGTTCTATTACATAAGGCTGTCATTTTGGTAAAACATAGTATCTGGGTAACTGGAGCTATATAATTTTTTGATAATATTAAATTTTAATTATTTGGAATAATTTTTTGTTAATTAGTGATCTATCATTGAGTACAGGGCTTTTTTTAATGGTATCAATACCCCAACTTTTAAATGAAGCAAAATAATGACTTGATTTTTAAAATAAGTAAATTGTATGAAATAAACTATATTTTTAGGCAAATTTCACTTTTTTAGAAATTTAACTAAAACTATAGGGCGAAGTGTGCATTTTTTTAGAAATCAAGGCCGTGTAATACATTACCAATGATATTTAGATGTTCTATTACATCTAGGCTGTCATTTTGTTAAAACATTATATCTGGGTAACTGGAGCTCTATACATTTTTAATAATATTAAATTTTAATTATTTGAAATAATTTTTTGTTAATTATTATATGGCGTTTTTTAATGGTATCAATACCCCTAACTTTTAAATGAAATAAAATAATGACTTGAATTTTAAAATAAGTAAATTTTATGAAATAAACTATATTTGTATGCAAATTTCCCTTTTTTATAAATTAAACTAAAACTAGAGGGCGAAGTGTGCATTTTTTTAAAAATCAAGGCCGTGTAATACATCACCAACGATATTTAGATGTTCTATTACATAAGGCTGTCATTTTGGTAAAACATAGTATCTGGGTAACTGGAGCTATATAATTTTTTGATAATATTAAATTTTAATTATTTGGAATAATTTTTTGTTAATTAGTGATCTATCATTGAGTACAGGGCTTTTTTTAATGGTATCAATACCCCAACTTTTAAATGAAGCAAAATAATGACTTGATTTTTAAAATAAGTAAATTGTATGAAATAAACTATATTTTTAGGCAAATTTCACTTTTTTAGAAATTTAACTAAAACTATAGGGCGAAGTGTGCATTTTTTTAGAAATCAAGGCCGTGTAATACATTACCAATGATATTTAGATGTTCTATTACATCTAGGCTGTCATTTTGTTAAAACATTATATCTGGGTAACTGGAGCTCTATACATTTTTAATAATATTAAATTTTAATTATTTGAAATAATTTTTTGTTAATTATTATATGGCGTTTTTTAATGGTATCAATACCCCTAACTTTTAAATGAAATAAAATAATGACTTGAATTTTAAAATAAGTAAATTTTATGAAATAAACTATATTTGTATGCAAATTTCCCTTTTTTATAAATTAAACTAAAACTAGAGGGCGAAGTGTGCATTTTTTTAAAAATCAAGGCCGTGTAATACATCACCAATGATATTTAGATGTTTTATTACATATACGCTGTCATTTTGTTAAAACATTGTATCTGGGTAACTGGAGCTCTATACGTTTTTAATAATATTAAATTTTAATTATTTGAAATAATTTTTTGTTAATTATTATATGGCTTTTTTTAATGGTATCAATACCGCTAAGTTTTAAATGAAACAAAATAATGACTTGAATTTTAAAATAAGTAAATTTTTTGAAATAAACTATATTTGTAGGCAAATTTCACTTTTTTAGAAATTAAACTAAAACTAGAGGGCGAATTGTGCATTTTTTTAGAATCAAGGCCGTGTAATACATCACCAACTATATGTAGATGTTCTATTACATCTAGGCTGTCTTCTGGTAAAACATAGTATCTGGGTAACTGGAGCTATATACTTTTTTAATAATATTAAATTTTAATTAATTTTTTGTTAATTAGTTATCTATTATTTAGTACAGGGATTTTTTTTAATGGTATAAATACCCCTAACTTTATTCCTAGCAAAATAATGAAATGAATTTTAAAATAAGTAAACTGTATGAAATAAACTATATTTGTAGGCAAATTTCACTTTTTTAGAAATTAAACTAAAATTAGAGGGCGAAGTGTGATTTTTTTTGGGTAAAACATAGTATCTGGGTAACTAAAACTGTATTATAATTGTTTGCATTTCTATATTTTTTTTTATGTTGGCTTTTATATAACATATTTTGACAGTGTACTGTACTAAGTTATATTAAAGTGGTCAAGATGTACTAAAAATGCAAAAAAAATATATTCTTAATATGTTTTATAAATATGTCCAAAAGAAATCAGTTCATTAAATACAATATTCTTTTCACAAAAAAAATTAAAAAGTTAATTGTTTTTTAATTATGAAACGAAAAGCCCCTTAAGATGTTCTGGGATGACCTATTACATCTAGGCTGTCATTTTGGTAAAACATAGTATCTGGGTAACTGAAACTATATATTTTCTTAATAATATTAAATTTCAGTTATTTGGGATGATGATTTTTTATTGATTAGTGGTCGATAATTTAGTACAGTTTTTTTTTTTTTTTTTGATATCAAACTTAACTTTTAAACGAAGCAAGATATGGACGTGAAGTTTAAAATAAGTAAATTGTATAAAATAAACTAACTAAAATTTACCTTTTTAGAAATTGAGGCCGTGTAATACATTATCAACGATATTAACATATTCTATTCTACGATATATTTATTTCTATTATCGAATTTTTTACATTTTGATTAACAATAGACTATGATAGTCTCCCAGGGTTGAGCCCCTTAATGATGCGGAAATAAAACAGTATATCTAAATTCTATAAAACTATTTATTATACTCCTCGCAGCTTCACAACGGAGGAGTGGTATATGTTTACTTCTGAAATAATGTTCTAAATCAAACAATTTTGTACCAAAGTGCTTACATTATATACAATTCTGAACTTTTAAAAAAGTCCGTCATTAAGAACAAAAAAAAAAGTAATTATTACACCCTTATATAAAAAAATTTGCCCTAAAACGGTTTAACAGATACCTATTAATAGTATTTAAAATCTGTTAATTTTTAAGGGGTAAAAATAGTACTTAATTTTTTTAATTCAAATCGTTTAAAAATATATATAAAAAAATAATATTTACTGATACCATTTCAAGAATATTTATATTAGTGTGGCCCTTTTCTGTTGACAAATATATAAAACTCAATGCGGTTTCTAAACAGCATCGAGAATCAAACAAATAGACCTTAACAAGATGTTAAGCAGATCCACATGTAGGTAACCTTAGATATCTGTTTATTAGCTATTTTGAAGTTAAATGTTAACCTGCTAGTGTGCTTCAAAAAGTCCGCTTTGGTAGTCTATAAAATGTACGAGGGTACTTCAGGTATGCTTCTGTAGCCTCTACCTAAAAAATCGTGGATTTTCGGTTGAGAAAAGGGGTACAAGCGTGCCTCACTCGGGTTTGGAGTTGGGAACTTATTAACCTTTTTGTAAAAGTTTCAAAATTTAGTGTTAATATATTTATTTGGTTACCCACAGTTACTGTGGGTCTACTGTAGGCCTTACAAAAATTAAATCAATATCAAGCACCCATTTTTTATTATTATTTTTCTTCTTAGAGCTTACTAAGTAAAACATGGCCAAAATAAAAATAATCTTTAAAGCAATTTTATATTTTTTTCAGTGTATGCTAAATTTTATCGGGGATTTTAAAAGTATTAATTTTTCTTTCTATTTTTTTAAATATATATATTTTTAATTTTTATCTGTTTTCGAGATATTTTAACTCTAAGTAGGCAAAACGTCTTCTTTTAATCAAGAAATAACCTAGATTGAGATATTAAAAAAATAAATAAAATAATTTAAAATAAGCTTGATTCACTATAAAAATGATTTATTATAAAGTTTCCGTAAAATGGTTCCAAAAACATAATATTTATACAAATTTAAATAAAATTAAATAAGGTGGCTATCACGCTTAGATAATAATAATAATTATATATTTTATTAATCACAGCGCCTGCGCTAGAATAATATAGATACGGTAGTTTCGAATTTTCAAAAAAAAAAAATCAAAAATGATCCTAGAGAAAATATTCTTGGATATAAATGTGTTTCATGAAAAAATAAGCAACTTTTTTTTCAAATGTCCATCTGTCCGTTTGTCTGTCTGTCTGATGTCTGTCTGTCTGTCCGTCTGTCCGTCTGATGTCAGGATAACTCAAGAACGAATAATCTGGTCGACTTGAAGTTTTCAGGAAAATCAAGTTCTACGAGGGAAAGATCCCTATTGTTTTTGAAAGTAATTCCCCCAAAAACAAAAAAGTTGTGGGGGATGAACTTAAAAAAAAAATCGAAAAAAGCTGAAAGAAAATTCCGATGAACTTAATTTTTTGAGGAAAAATTACTTTTATTAAAGGGATAAATTCTACAATAATAGAAATGTTATTGTAATATATATTTTGTAATATGTTATAACGTAAATATGTTATGCCATTTTTTTTTGCTATTTTTTTTAAATTATTATATTTTAAGTATTGGGGAAATGCAATATACCATTTACTGTGAATAATATACTATGGAATGGGTAGCATTACATATCTTCACGGCTTGTTTTTCTAATATATCAATAATTATAATTATTGACATATAATAAGTCATAATGGCAGGCTTGATAAAAAGAAAACGAGTTGCCACTTTAATTTAAAATGTCTTAAAAACAAATAAAAATGAAAAATATATATTTAATTTGGCTAAGAAAAATTAATTTTTTCGATATCCCCAACAAAAATTAAGCCTACACTAAAAAATATAAAAACAACTGAAAATTTTCTTAAAAACTGCTCTAATGATTATTTCCAGTAGGTTCAGGCCCTATATTAAAAAATCGATTAAAAGATGGGGTGCTTGATTTTTAATTTTAATTTGTTAATGCCTACCGCTTAGTAATATATTATCTATTAATAACTACAAAACACTGATTAAATTTATAACTATTATTAGGAATTGATTAAATTTTAATCAATTTAATCTCTTTATAAAATGTAATATGACACGTGATTCGATAAATCGTGCCCACGTAACAACATCGTTTTAAGAAAGACATTTTTATCACTAAAATTGTGACATTTATCATGGAAATTAGATAATTTCCTCCACGAATTAAATTACTTCTGAAATGCTTTGAATCCAATTTTATTTAGAATTTTAGAATTTTAATTTCATTTATTAAACAAGTTGATTATAACCAGTAGGGGAGAGTGGGGATGTTTCGACCTCTTAATGTTAAAATCATTTTATAAAATATTTAATAAATTATTTTATACAGTATTATTAATTTGAGCCATTTCGCCTCAATGACTATTTATATCGTAAAAAATCTAAAACAGAAAATAAAATTAAAATATTCTTATCAGGCGCACCTATTTCTAGATGCGCTGGTAAGGTATTGCGTTTAAATTAATACTTATCTGCTATATCTTCTTTACCTAAAAAATATTATTAGTTAATACCTCACCAAAGTTTAAAAAGTTTTCCTAAAAAAAGAATTTTCAATAAAATTCTTGATAAATCGTTAAAATAATTAAAAAAGAACGAAAAACTGAATAAAAGTTAATTTCTAACTTTTCGGGATCTAATCTGATCCCGTTTTCAAAGAAAATTATTAGTTTTTGAAAGAATTTGTGCAATATTTGGCTTTATCAATCAAAATATGACAAATATCAAAATATGTCATTTCGAGGTAATTGACACAAAGACACCTGTAACAATAAAAAGGTGTAGAGAAATTAATTTGGAAAAGGCGTTTTTGTTTAAAACGTGTAGAAAAGTTAATTTGGAAAAAAACTTTTATTGAAAAGAGGGCAAAGTTAAGTTACCGCGTAATACTTCATCATTAAGTATTGGTGTCCAAATATTAGATAAAGATGAAGAGCATTTGATAATACAGTTATCTCTGCATAATTTTATGAAAATTGTTTCTTTTAGCTTTCGTATTTCTGTGATAGGCTCTTTAGTTAAAATTTTTGTATTATGAAATAAAAAATGGTGACAATTATTTAGGCAAAATTTTTAAACTTTGGTAAGGTATTAACTAATAATATTTTTTAGGTAAAGAAGATATAGCAGATAAGTATTATTTTAAACGCAGTACCTTACCAGCGCATCTAGAAATAGGTGGGCCTGATAAGAACATTTTAATTTTATGTTCTGTTTTAGATTTTTTACGATATAAATAGTCATTGAGGCGAAATGGCTCAAATTAATAATATTGTAAATATACATACGCCTCAAATAAATTATAGATTCTATTTAAATTATTTTATTTTATTTTTTTATACCAATCCATAGTTTGATATGTTTTCTATTAAATAATATAGTACAAGTTGTATTAATTTAAAGAATAATTAGTTTTATAAATAAAAATAAAAATAGTTACATTTGATTGAAACATTTCTCTAGGGTGGGAGGTTTCAACCAGATGGTGGGGATGATTAAACCAGGGTAAATAAAATTATAAATTTTATTAAAATATTTAAAATTTGTTATTAAAACTTTATAATATAGTTCTAATATAGTTATAAAAATATAGAACCAACATTAAAATGAACCAAAAATTAGTAATGTTTTATTGAAAATAACTAGAACATGAACAAATAATATTAGACTAATATTAAAAGGAACCATAAACTATTTAACTAATATAAAATAAAACTATATAAAAAACAAGTTTTTAAACTTAAAACCCTTCTATTGATTACGTATTATGTATAACTAAAAAGTAGAAAACAAGATATACCAATTTACAAAAACGAATTTTTTAAAAGAAAGGTTTGGACTTTGTGATTCCTTTATTTTTACCAGCATTTCCAAAACCCTTCTTTTAACAAATTAGTTTTTGTAAATTGGTATATCTTGTTTTCTACTTTTTAGTTATACATAATACGTAATCAATAGAAGGGTTTGGGGGGTAAATTTTATATTTAATTATTTTGTAGAAAAGCATGTGTACCAAATTTCAGCTCTCTAAGTTTATTCTAAGTGGGTATATCAGAGAGGGCCCTTCAGAGTTAACTTAGCCGCAAGTGGGGTGATGGGGGAGGAGTTGACGGTTGTTTTTTTTTATAGTAAAATTTTATTATTACGGGATGAGTACGTAACCTAATTTTAATTTTAAATTAACTCACGTGGATAAAAAAAGGTTTTTGATATTTAGGGGGGGGGCTGGGGGGTAATATTAAATTATTTTGTTAGGGCAGATAAGCATGTATACCAAATTTCAGCTCTCTAAGTCTATTCTAAGTGAGTGAAAAAGCATTTGGCAAATTTGAGGACAAATATACCTATATGTGAATAGAAGGGTTTAAAAAAAAACATATTGACTTAAATCTTTCGGTATTTTATCAAAAATCATGTTGGCGAGTTGCTAGTCTAATTTTTTTTAAAGGTTTGTAATTTATTTTTTATTCCTTATTTTTTACCCGTTTTTGGTCGCAAAAATTGCATTTTTTTGTTTTTTTCACTAAAATACTCGTGGAATTTTTGTTTTTTGGAATTTTGACTTATATCTACACTAGCGAACTAAAGGATGTCATTTTTAACAAGATCTTTTTTGATTTTTGTGTTTCGGACCATTGGGGGCCGAGCTATAGCTGGAACCGTTTGCCATGTTATTTTTGAGCGCATGCTGCACATTTATTTATGACGGCAAAAAAAAACAATTTTTTTGTGAACCTAAGAGTTGTCTAATACTTTGTAAAAAGTTTTGTATATAAAAATAATACAGGTCGTCTAAAAAAAAAATCCAAAAATCGTCAATTTTTTGCCTCAAAAATCAGAACAACCCCTTAAGTGCATGCTAATCAGTTTAAAGTGCGGTTCAATTCACCACAAGGTGGTGCTTATCCTCCTACACGCCACTCAATATATGCACCTCGGTAGTCTCCTTTGACGAATTTAGATTATTTTTATTCAAAAAAAAATAACTTTAAGTATAAATAAAAAAATATTGTCGCAGTCTAATATGAATAAAAACATAAAAATTTAAATTACGTGGCTCCGGTATGGTAATAAATATGTAAAAAATACAAAATTGATAACAATTGTTATGTTGGCTTATCAATATATTTTTGCTGTGGGTATACTTGGTATACGACTGTCTTCGACCTAGATATGCACTTCAGTTTTACACGTACCTACTTTGTTTAAATAATTTAATTGTTGTTCTTAGATTGTTAAAAAAGTGTAGTTCTCTTAATCTTATGTTTCTAGCATGTCTAAATCGGGTAAATATATCTACCTAATTTAGTTTTGACATTTTTTATTTGATATAAATATTTTTTTAATTTAAATCAATTAAACATATGGGTTGCATTCGGTTTTGAACTATGGCGGGTAAAGTATTTTAAAAAAACAGTCCCTTAAGTTCCTATTATGTCCAAAAAATATCATATCTAAATTTTGTGCCAAATGTCAGCTTTAAGAAAAGAATAAATTATATTCCGCTTCACTTTATTTAAAATTGGACAAAATTAAAAATTTGATTTTTTTATAAGGCACAATTTTTTTAGTAAAATATACCTGGTATCTGCTATTTAAATCTGTGCCAAATTTCAGCTCAAACTAAAGAAATTTGATATGTACCTACTTTATTTGAAAAAAAAAATAATTTTAATTATTTAAAACCGTTATAATTTGTTTTTATCAAAAAAAAATTCTTTGACAAAAAGCTTATAATAATAAAATTAGCCCCTTCCACTTTATAGGAAAACTGAAAAAAAAAGTGGATTTTTTTTAAATAGTAAGTAGTAGTAGTTGAAATTTGGCAGAGCTTTATATTTTTGCATTTTGATCCATATCATGTTATAACATCCAAACCAGATATAAACGATTAAAAAAATTTAAAAAATCGTGCCTTAGAATATAATGTTTTAAAGTTTTACTTTTCTTGTTCTATAAAATTATATGTAGATATATTTTCTTGCTTTTTAGAACACTTAATAAAAAATAGTTTTATTCCAACGTTTCGGCGTTTATTGTTCAGCCATTTTCAAGGATATAATAACGAATTAAAAAATAAATGTAAGTTAACGACCTGCAGTCACTCACCTATTATATTAAATATCATTTCTGCTTATTATAATTTATAAACATTTCTTTATTAGGAAATAGCTTTGTAAGCATTTCACCTCAGATACCTAAAATGTATATTCCAAAACTTCAGTCTGTACTTAGCTTTGATCAATAAACGAACTTGTATTTTTCTATCTAAATAAATTAATAAATTTATTTCCTTTTTAAAAACCTAACTTCGGGAACTCGGTAGATAATTTGTATAAATAAAATTGAGTAAAAAAATTTGGACTTTTAAAAGTCAACTTGACAAATATATAAAATTAATTAAGGTGTACAGGTATAAGTGTTAATGAGTTAGTGAAAAGATTTATCTTAATATGTTTAGATATAAAGTGCTTAAGTTTTGAGTATCCTTTCTAAAGTTTATACTATTGTTTAAATTTAATTTAATGTGAACCATTTCTAAAAATTTTCGTTTAAATTTATTTTTCTCCCTATCTAAAATTTTAACATTATCGAAGTCAAAAAAATGACCTTCATTGAAATGGTGAGTGCTGAGGGCTGTTTTATCCTTATAACAGATATTTTTACAACTGGATTTATGATTTAGATTTAAGAATATTTTTTGTTTCACCTAAATAAAACTTCATACAATTTTTGCAGTCTATTTTATAAATAACTCCTGATTTTAAATTATCTGGGGTTTTGTCTTTTAATTTATTATAAAGTTGATTTATTGTAAAATCATTGTGGTTTAATATTACAATGTTTTCCTTTTTTAAAATGTTTGTAATTTTTAAACTTAAATTGGGTATTAAAGGTAATTTAAAATAGTTTATATCGTTTGGATTTAATCGAGGATTATTAGTTTGATTATTTTGTGTATTTTGATTTTGAAAAAGAATTGTATTAAGTAAGTTTAAAGGGTAACCATTTTCCAAAAGTATGTTTTTAATTTTATTTAAATTTTTATTGTGAAATTGCTGATCACTTAATTTTAGAATTCTATTTTTCAAAATTTTAACTGTATTAACTTTATATTTTTTATTTTGGAAGCTATCAAAATGTAAATATCGATTTGAACTGTAAGGTTTTTGGTACCAATCTGTTAATATAGAACCATTTTCCTGTCTTATTAACGTAATGTCTAAATAGTTTAGTTTTTTATTGTTTTCTTTTTCTAGGGTGAATTGAATTTTTTGGTTAAATGAATTAAATAAATTTAACACATTTTGCTCTTCCCCGTTAGGAATTATTGTAAAAATATCATCCACAAAGATTTTAAGACAAATAAAATTAAATTGCAAACCTCTGATTATTTCTTCTAAAATAAAATTCATAATTATTGCAGCAAAAATTGGGGAGGCTGGGTTGCCCATTGCTGATCCACATATTTGTTTAAAAAACTCGCCATTGAAAGAAAAATAACCGCTGGCAAAACAAAGCTCAACTAATTCTAAAAATTTATTTTTTGGTATATTTGTAAAATCTTCTAAAATAATCCATTTATCATTAATAACTTTTAAAACTAAGTCCTTAGGGATATTACTAAACATAGAACAAACATCTAGGGATATCATAACATAATTATTTGGAATATGAATGGTTCTAATAAAATTAGCGAATTCAAATGAATCCTTTAAGTGATATTGGAATGTAGGTAGTAAATTGTTTAAAATGTCTGTTATAAATTTGGAAGTATAATAAGTGGGTGAATCAATACAAGAAACTACAGGTCTTAACTTTAAAGGGCCGCTTTTATGGATTTTGGGCAGGCCATAAATTTTAGGTGAAACAGATCTATAAATTGCAAGTTTTTTGTAAGTATCCTTATCAATATATGACCTTTTTTGAAGGGAACTAATTAGATCAATGTTTTTTGTTTGTAAAGAATAAGTTGGGTCTTTCCAAACGTTGGAATAAAACTATTTTTTATTAAGTGTTCTAAAAAGCAAGAAAATATATCTACTTAGAATATAATTTTTATTTTTCTTTAATTTTCAAATGAAGTGTGGCGGACCTTAATTTTAGTCTTTTGGGGTGAAATTTGGCATAGAATTTTCTTATAGTATTTTCCCTACAGGGCTAATTGTTAACAAATAAACGTGTAACGTATTAATTACTGAAGGGTTTTGTATCCATTTTTGTACCATTTATCATGACAATTATAATTATTAATTTTTTAATAAGATGAGTAGACTTCGGTCAAAAGGGCCATGGCAGGGCGTTCCCATGTGGGACGACCCTGGCATTATGGGCCGTCCAGCGAAAATTCCGGAATTTCAGACACCCCCTCCCCCTGGCTTGTCCCATTTTGTCCGATTTCCAGATGCCCCCCCCCTCTAAAGGACGTCCAAAAGACAGTAGGGCACCCCCCCTTTTTTCAGATTTTCACTTTTTTTTATCATTATTAAATTTGGAAAAGTGGACCTCCGAAAATGGCTTGATCGTTTCTGTCCGATTTTGGTAACCCCCCCAACTGCGGACTTCTTTTATGGACAACCCCTTAATAAAAATTTCAAAACGCATACTAATGGGGTTGTCTTGGCATTGTGTCCACCTCTCCCCTAAAAAAGAGAATAATGAAAAAAATAACTGCTTAATGTATAAAAAAAAGTTACAAAAAAAATGATAAAATCTTAATTAGAGCATAAAATGGTATATATTTTATGTTTCGGTGACACAATGGAGGCAAGGGGTCAAGGGGGACATTTTTTTAATGAAAAAGAGGGTTGTGTAAAGCATAATTTTAAATCTTATTATTTTTTTTTTAATATACATTTTTCATTAAAAAAAAACTGAATTTTAAATTTTGTTGTTAAAAATGCGATTTTTTCTTATATTATTTAAAATTAGTTTAAAAGTATAAACTGAATCACAAAATTATTCACTAAACAATTTTTTTTATTATTTTTTTAAGAAATATTGCCGAAAATTCCCAAATAGAAAATTTGACTAGCTTTAAAATGATGTATCACACGACCCCACATTGCATTTAAAAAAATGTTTCCCTTGTCTGCCTCCATTGTCTCCCTAAATATATAAAATATACACCATTTAGTGCCTCCATTACCCTCTTGAAACTTGTGTTTTAAACTTTTTTTGATATAACTTAGATTCTATCAGTTATTAAATTATTAAGGAATGTCATGATAAATCGACCACCCTGTACAAAACCGTTCAGTATTCAATACGATATGAAACTTTTAGTGTAGTCATAAAATAAATAGTAGAAATGGTATGATTCGACTGTTCTTATTTTCTCGCAAAAATTTCGGGTTTTATCTTTTAACCGTTTGGGACCCAATTTTATATTTTTTTTTACATCAACTTTTTTGAGTTGTAACTGGTCATTGGTGATCAAGAAGTGTTTTTTTTTTATTATTGATGAAACAAATATTTTACATAGAAAACAAAAAAAAAAAAGGTGGGACATATGTGATCCAGTAGGCGTCTACTATTTGAACTTTCAAAAAAGCTGAACTTGTAAATAATATGGGAGAACAAAGGACATTTTCTGGCAAATGTGGGATGTGGGATTGTCAAAGCATTCTTTTACCCTATATCATAAATCGTAGATTAGATATAGTCATATTTTATGCTACTTTTTTTTGTCCTAAAAAAGTTTTATTTCAAAAGTGTCCTACTTGTTTCCGATAATGGACGGACATGCAAACATCGATTTTTAGGCATGCGGGGTCCTTAAAATAAATAAATACACTAAAATGGGGAAATATTTTCTTCCTTTTTTTCTGACAAAACTTTCTTTCCTTTCAAGGTGGATTGAAATTAAATATATGCCATGGTTCAAAACCGTAACCATTACTAAAAATTTTATGTTTAAATAATATTCTTTCTTTACAAATAATATGTTTTAGATATTTTTTATAAATTTGGTAACAATTATAATAATTATTATAGATAATAATATACTTTCAAAAAGAATAAAATTTCTTTAAAAGTTATCTTTTACAAATTATTCTGCTTAAAACAAAAGTAATGTTGAACTCAAAATTTAATGAAAAGTTTGTGAACGTGATCTTATTTTCATGACCTATATTCTTATTTATGTAGGTCTCGTTAGACTGGAGTAAAATCTTTTTTTTTTTTAATAATATAAAATAGCAAATAAGTAAATTATAGTTTATAAAAAGGACTGTGATATACAGGACGGTTCATAATTATGGCGAAAATTTTCTTTTGTGTCATCATCATCATACAAAGTTCTAATATTTTTTTTTAATTAAGCATGATAAAATTATATATCATAAGATTCTATAAAATTGTACGAAAAGTTTGATTTTTTAAACTAGTGCAAAAAAAAAATAGTCGACGTTGATCGGTTAATTGATATTAAACTAAACTTTAACATTTTGTCAAAATACAAATTTATTTATTAAGATATAACACTAAAAAATAGTGTATAATACATAAAAAAAATTATTTTAGGGTTATTATAGTTGCCAATTATGCTCCCAGCGTTCTGCTGGCTTTTCCATAATCGCTCTAAAATAGTAGTTTATAGTATAAGGACGAAAAATACCGTTTTTAGGGCAATTATGGGGATTGCCACCCGAGCTCTGAGAGTGAGGTTAGCAACCGTAATCGTCCTAAAATCAGTTTTCGTCCGTGTATCATACACTACTTTATATTCGATTGTAATATATTAATAAATGTATTTGTATTTTTGAACATATTTGAGGTTAGAATTGAAATATTAACAATTTTATTATCAATCAACTAATTAACGTCGACTATTTTACTTTTCGGCCTAGGCGGAATAATCAAACAATTCGTACAGGTTTATTATAAAAAAAAGTGGCGCTTTTAGATGCAATCGAATAGAAAAAGTAGTAGGCAATCATATTGTTCTTCTTAGTTTGTGCTATAAAAATAGTAAGAAAAGTCCATTTCACAATGTCGTATCTTATATTGTCTTGTCTTTAAATTAAAATGCATCATATGACAATGTTACGCTACAATTTTTGGCTAAATAATAATGTTAAATAACATAATGCTTCTTTTTATTACCAATTTACTAATTAAAAAACAATAATTTTTCAATCTCATAAATTTAGCATATTAAGGGCTTCATAACCTAGGGGCGTATACGCCATTTGTTTTTGTTTTTGAGATTTTGGTGGTTTTAGGTTTGGACTTTTAATAAACCAAACCAAAAAACATCAAAATCTCAAAAAGAAAAAAATGCCTCTATGTTATATAGCCCTCGATATTTAAGGTTGATTTACTCAATAATTAACAACAAGCTTAGAATTTGGCCAATGTATGTTAGATTTATTTGTCACATTTTATTTCTTTGGTTAACTGCTACTAAATTGGATGGTGCGAATATAGTCCATACGAACATTACAGTTTTTCTGTAAAAAAGCGTTCCCCCAATATGCAACTGAAGACTTTAGGGCTGTCCATATATTACGTAACGCAATTTTTCAAAAAAAATTACCCCCTCCCCCCCCCTGTGTAACAAACTGTCACATTTATTATAAAATAAAATATTCATAATAATATTGTTTATGCACACGTACACAAAATAGTACACACGTTGGTGTTCTGTGAGTACACATTCCGCGCAAATATGTATCATCGCCGATGATTCATCAGCAAGATCACGCAAGAACAGGACCTTAAGATTTTTTTTTAATATCAATGTCAACAGTTTTTTTACTGATTACAATATTATTTAAATATGCATAGTTTCGTCAATTTTTGTGTGAAAAGGGGAATTATGGGCCACTAAATAGTAATTTATGTTGAAATAAAAATACATCTGCCAAGCTTAGGAAATAAACATTAAATTTATTAAATTCCGTTACATAACGTTTACCTAGAACCCCCCCCCCCTCCCCCCTGCGACAAACTGTAACCATTTCTCTGACCCCCTCCCCCCCTAGGCGCGTTACGTAATATATGGACAGCCCCTTATTTAAATCTGTACTGGAGTTATCGGATTTACAATTTTTCTGCACTGACTAATGGATAAACCAACAGCTAGACAGACAGACGGAGAATTGTAAAAAAATAAGTTTGGACTTAAGACACAATAAACATTTATCGCCTTAATTTTGACATTCTGTATTCACAGTCATGAATATAAATAGTGAATTAAGAAAATATTCAATGTATTTGTTGTAAAAATAGGTGACCACCCATTTCCGATAAGAAAACGTCAATCAAGGCTATTATCTTGGATTGAGATACCCTTAGGTCATTTTTCAGACCATGTAAGTTTATTATTATAATACATACCTAAATAATAATTTAATTTAAATATTTTATAATATAACTTAGTTTATAATAAAATGTTGCATGATAGTTATCTATTATTGTGGTTTATGTTACATTAATTATATTTATATGTAAATATAAAACTGTGGTATATAAAATTAACAATATAAATCTATAACAATAATAATTATAATGGGCGATAAAAAATCGATTATATCGGGTGTTTCAAGAAGGTGGTTCACTCCCCTTAACTTTTTTACTTTTTTGTGCAGGAACTATATTATGTAAAACTTGGGATTTTTTGACATGGTTAGACATTTTTTTGCACTTCCGGTTTCACCGAACTTTCGATTTTTAAATGGATAACCATGTATATTTTTACATATTTCGATTGAAAAATCAATTCTGAGAAACAAGCATGTGCCACTTGTCAATTTTCGATAGGTCATGTCATTTTTAATTTATATTTTTATTTTAAATCTGGAGTGCCTTAAATTAGCTTATTCGCTTAATTGTTGGTCTAGTATCTTCAGAAAAATACTATTTTAGTTTTTTTTTTCCAAAACCCTAAATGTGGTGGGCTTTTAAAGTTCGAAAATCATACTTTGGTCCATAAGACATTTTTTTTAAGGAAAGAGGTTGGCTCATTAGGTTAAAATGAAAGAGAAATTTCTTGCGAACATTTTGATACCACACATGAATAGCTTATTTGGAAGAACTTGGCATTTAAACACAAAAGATTTAAAATGAAGATTTAACTAAAAAATTACATGACCTGTCAAAATTTGACAAGTGACACATGCTTGTTCTCAGAACTGATTCCTGAATCAAAATATGTAAAAATATATAGGGTTTCCGTTTAAAAATCGAAAGTTTGATTCATTTTCGGCGAAAAAATTTCTAACTATGTCAAAAAATCTTAAATGATACATAATATAGCTTCTGCAAATTTCAAGATCCTACCTAAGAAAGTAAAAAAGTTTAAGAGGGGTGAACCACCTTCCTGAAACACCCGGTATAATTAATTTTTTTACATCATACTTCACGAAGTATATGCGTGTGTGAACAGATATGGCAAGTGTTAATAATGCATGCAAAATTTCATATATAAAGTAAAAGGAGGCATAAATACACAGTTAAAAATGGCATGGTGGTAAAAAACATTTATCGTGGGGTAAAAAAAAAACGAGTTTTAGTTTTTACACTTGTGTAAATGATATTTACACTCGTAATTCACACCCACAGCTTACCATAAAATAATAGTAAAAATGATTTCCTGGGTGTAAATTTTGCACTCTAAGTGTATTTAAAATAACAAATTAATGTCTTTTTTATACGACTTTAGCGGTCAAAATAACTCTTGGTTAACTACCAAATGGTAGTGCTTTTCAATTTTTAAACTACAGCAAAAGCGGAATTATGAACCTACTTACTTGAAATCGGTGTTTAAATGTTCCAATTTGTATGCCTATGTTTTTTATTACCTAGAATTTAAACGGTAAGCCATTTATAGATAAATGAAAGCCTTTTAGTTACCAAAGGTTTAGTCATACGTTTGCTATTTACCATTTGATTTCGGAATGTTTTGGTTACGTGCGGTCGAACCAATTGGTAGTAAAATCTCTAACCGCGCTTTGAAAGCAGTTATAGCGTTTGGTTATTGTTACATCTTTTTCCAATATCTTCTTTCTTATATGTAAATATTCTTACCATTTGTGTTTACAAATTAAATCAAAATTCTTGTATTTTGACCACTGCTTATAAGTTATTTTACTACAGTAACTGTCAGTATAACCAACACTTTTTTGGAAATATTTGTAAATAGTTTGAACCAATATATGTATTACTAATCATAACCATAACCGCAACTTTGTTTATTTTTTGTTCACAAAAATTATCTTATATTATCCTATATTTAAATAACCGCAACTTTGTTTATATTTAAAAGTTCACAAAAATTTTACGAAATGGAACTACCGACATGCGGATTTCGTGTACTATAAAAATCTTATATTCGCTTTTTTTTTAGCGGTAGGGTACCAGTCGCAACACTTTAGTTATTGAATACCTGTTATTACAGTAATATTAATAATACAACTTTCTGTTTTACTGTAACACTTGTATTGAATAACTTAAGTTGTAGGGCAAAATCTTTTAGTATTTGGTTTGGATCTTACTACTATAAATAAATTACTACGTATCATACTAAGTAGTAGTAGTAGTAGTAAAAGGTGGGTAGGCTCCGACGCCTGACAAGTAGGCCCAATGGCCCTTTTTGTCTGCCAGAAGATTACCTACCCAACCTGCTGCCTATCCTCCCTCTTCCTGAATCTGCCAGACCTTCTAATGAAGTTCATAACATCTGACCAGGCTAGGAGGCTCATCTCTTCCTTCGCTAGTGTTACCACTCCGAAGACGTCTTGTCTGAGCCTGCCCAGAGCCTCACACTCCCCTATGAAGTGGTAGGGCGTTTCCTCGTCCATCCCACACCCAGGGCAGGTCGGATCGTTTACCGTCCGCATGAGGCTTAGGTGTCGCATAAGCCCACAGTGGCCCGTAAGGACCCCTGTAAGGAGGCCATCATACTAAGTAAATTAGTAAGGTAACAAATTGTCAAGTCAAGTGTACAATTGCGGCGTTTAATAGAATTTTATTCGCAACTGGCCCTGACCTGTAATGAAAAATAGAGACCAGTAAACTAATTATTACTCGTCTGGAATTTAAATCATTAATTTCCGCTAGATGGCGCCATCGATTAAAATGTCATTATCAATGCTTAAAGCAAGATGGCCGAACTGCTGTTTTCATGATAAACATGAATATAATCTAATACATTTCGTTTAAAAACTTAAATGTACAGTTTTAGTCAATGTTTTTTACTTTTGAGACTGAGAAGGATAATAAATGTTATAAACGGTGCCTTGTGAGCTATCAACAAATGTTTTTTGTGGTTGTTATTTGGGTTACGTGTATGTGGAGCTTTAGTTTTATATCATTGTGCTTTTCTTGTGAAATGCAGGAAAAAATATTTGTGGTAAATATGAAAAGAATTAAAAAACTAAGTATTATAGTATTATTTTCTTGACTTGAATTCAAACATCTAGGTTTTAAAAAAAATAGTTATTTATTTTTAAATAAAAACAGTGGCGAATAAAATAGTATACAGGTCTCCCGGAAAATGGTACTTTTCCTCGACCTATAAATGGTCTCGAAAAAGTACTATTTTCTGAGTCTACCTGTAATCTACTATTGTAGTGCACGAAGTACTCCTGTCAGTAGTTTTATGTCGTAAAATGTTTGTGAATATTTAAATATAGCCGCCGTTAAAGTAGTATATTATAAGTTATCTTAATAAAAATTAGCAAGTCGGGTACTAATGACTTTATTACTATGTAAAATTTAATAAAGCCATTAGGGAACGTTCAAGTATTACGTAACGCAAAATGTACCAAAATTCATACACTTCATACCTCGGTTCTCGGCTTATTCAAGGATGTAGAGATTTCATATTTTGGCTACCCCCCCTAACACACCCACTATTAGGGGGGGTAGCCAAAATATGAAATCTCTATAATGTATAATAACGCGAGAACCGGGGTATGAAATGTATGAATTTTGGTATAATTTGCGTTACGTAATACTTGAAAGTTCCCTTAGTACCTGATCTGCTGTTTTTTATTAATATATTTCGTATGGCGTTTGAATTTAGAAGAAGTATAAGTTATCTTTAAATGGCTTACCGTTTGAATTTTAGCTAGTTAAAAACAAAGGCATAAAAATTAAAACTTTTAAGTATACCTTTGAAGTAAGTAGGTCAATAAATCCGCTTTTACAGTGGTTTAAAAGTTTTAAAACAAGACCAACAAAAAGTTATTTTGACCTACAAGTAAAAAGATCAAAAAATAAAAATTTTCTTAAAAAAATGACAGTTTTTTCCAAATAGTTATCCTACTGAAATGGTTAAATTTTACATTATGTATGCTCTAAAAACAGAAAAAATAAATTGCCACTCATCACGTTTAAAATTACGTAAGTAAAATATAGTCTCGTTAACCCTTAGCTAAAGACATGGCGTAGATTTTACGGCTGGATAGAATTCAATTTGTGATTTTTCCCCACAACGGCTAACTGCAGCTTTTCGCGTCTCAGTACCTTTCGGACTTTCAGTTTAAACCTTAAATCCGAGCGGAAGAGTTGGTATGTTGCACAGTGATTTTTTACGTCTTAATTTTAAATTAGGCGGCGTAAAAAATAAGCCATGTCTGTACGAAATACCAAAAACATTGCATATTTTTTTAAATATTTTTTTTAATTTTATGTTTATGATGTTTATTTATATTTAAGTATTATTATTATTATTATAATTGTAATTATTTTTTTCTTTCTACGAAGTTATTTAAATAAATTACCTCACCAAGTCAAAGTTAACAAAAAAACATATTATGGTACTAATTATATTATGTAAATAACTCATTTAAATATTATGTTCTATTGCATTCATAATTAAATAATAAAAGCTACAAGGAACACGTTTAAAAATAAATTAGTCAAATTTTAAAAATGTTGTTCGACTTTTAAATTGTTTAAAGGGAGGCGTAATTTTCACACCATGTCTGTAGTAACGTTTTATGTATAAAGTGCCTGTGGCAGAGTAAGAGTAACTGTTTCTTTTTTTTTTATTTTTATGGTCCTGTATTATTATTGATAAATTAAGGGCTAGCAGACTCCGGAGTCTGGCAACACTTGAAGACCTAAATAGTGATAAAACTACACCTCTAATTTCGAAAATTAATCAAGGTTTTCAGCTGTAACACTATACTGAGTAGGTTAATTATGTTATAACATACATGTTATCATATAACAACATAAACCTAATAATACAATGTATAATGGGATATATTTGGTGTACATGAAACAATAACTATATACTGTATCTATATTGTTTATTATGTATACTATATTGTATATGTAGGTATATTATTTTCAGTATTAATACGAACAAATGAAACGCTATTGTACATGTTTTATTGCTGTACTTATTCAAGCATAGATAAAAGATTTTATGTCTTTTTAATGTAGGATTCCTGAACTTTATATTTTATTTTACAAAGTAAAAATTCATTGTTGCAAATTATTGTCCAAAACTCGACAAAATACTTGCAAAAGAAAGAAAACATAATATGTTTTTTCGTATTATGAATAAACAAGCCGTGAATATATGTAATGCTAAGCATTCCATTATATATTATTTACAGTAAATAGTATATTGTATATTCCAAATACTTAAAAAATAATAATTTTCAAAAAAAAAAATACAAAAAATTACATTTTTTTTTTAAGATTTTAGTTAAAAAACGAAAAATTATTGAAAAAACTTTGTTTTTTTTTTTTAATTTTCAACTTTTTTATCCAATTTCAATTTTTTGCGAAAAACAATAAATAAAAAAAAATAAAAAAATAAAAAACTTTCCTGAAAAAATTACGTAAATCTGAATTTTATTTCAGGTTTTTTCGATTTTTTCAAAAGTTTAACCCCCCATAACTTTTTATTTTTGGGGGTATTACGTTCGAAAACCATAGGTATGTTCCCCTAGTAGAACTTGATGTTTCCTGAAAATTTTAAGTCGACCGGATTATTCATTCTTGAGTTATCGTGTTTACAAAAATCGTAACATCAAACGGACAGACGGATATTTGAAAAAAAAAGTTGCTTATTTTTTCGTGAAACAAATTTATATCCAAGAATTTTTTGTCTGGGACGATTTATGATTTTTTTTATCAAGGTGGGCATTGTTATCGTACGTTTTACAACATAGTTTGATTTAGTTTGACAGGTAAGAATATATTTTTTAAGTAAGGTTATTTATTTGTCAAATTTAAAACATGTCAAAGCAAAAACACAGTATCCGTATAAGTTTGATTTAGTTTTTCTAAAAATTAAAATTAGTAGAACAAAGTTTATCGAAAAAATAAAACAACCTAATTTACATAACTTATATTCTTATAAAGCATTATAAGAATTATTTAAATGGTACAATATAAAAAAAAAAACTAACAAAAATCCAGAACTTTAAGTTACAGTTACATTAATACTGTATTTTACCCTAGACGGTTTTTGTCAAAAGTTTAACCCAACTTTTAAAATCTCTTGTCAGGATGATATCATATCAAAATTGTAAAATCTACCATTTAAGTGCCTCCCTTGATAAAACATATTAATGCTTTTTAAAAAAATTAGGCAGTGTAGTCCCTCTATTCCAATAGGGGCTACGCTATGTTTATAAATATTGTTGATAAACTGAAATATACTTGTTTTATCTCACAATATTAGAAACTTTGTCCCGAGGGCTAAGCTCATGGAACGAACACCTTGATTACTAACAGATGTTAACACAGCCAAGCCTTAAATCGAGTTTGCTTTATTTTATCCGTTTTAGTTTATTTTTATTTAAATAAAACATACTTTTATATTGATTTTCTCTCCATTGGGTTAACATAGTTTTTAAACACTGCGGCCTGGAGAAATTCTCTCTAGAAACCTATAATATAGGTCCTATATCCAGAATTTCAATAAAAGGACATTTTTTTTACTACAAACTAACTAAATAACTAACTAAACCTAATCTTACTTTCATTATTCCTGCGCTCATTTAATACTACTTTAAATAATATATCAGAATAAATAAAATATGGCATTAAGTACCTACAATCAGTTTTTACTAAGAAATTCTTAGTAAGAATATGTCGCTTAATATTTGGGTAACTCGTAGTTTAGTACAGTTTTTAGAATTAGTATTTAAGTTTTGGTGGGTCAACAAAAGTATTTTTTATACAGTTTTTCAAATTATCAAAAATTATAAATGATAACACAGCCACACAAAAAAATAATATCCAGAGACTAGACCAATGCATTTTTATATTTTTGGGATCGCTGAAACCGAATTTGATCCCAGAATTTCTTCACCAGATCCCAATTTTTTTTACCCATAAAAACATCTGAATTTAAGGAATTTTGGCACCCTTTTTTAGGTGTAGAATACAATTGTGACCTGTTGAATCAATTTTGAGGTCAGATTCGGTTTCAGCGACCCCGAAAATATAAAAATTGTTGGTCTAGTCCCTAGCACTTAATTTTTTTTTTTTTTTTGATTTTTTTTTTTTGATTTTTTTTTGGTTGGCTATGCACAGCCACCCAAAAAAAGATTTTATGTGGCAGAGACCAGACCAACTCATTTTTATATTTTCTGAGTGGCTGAAATCGAATCTGAGATCAGAATTGCTCCATCAGGTCACAATTTTTTTCTGCACTTAAAAACATCTAAATTTAAGGAATTTTCGCACCCTTTTTTTAAGTGTAAAAAAAATTGAGATCTGATGGAGCAATTCTGATGTCAGATTCGGTTTCAGCGACCCCGGAAATATAAAAATGCATTGGTATAGTCTCTGGATATAATATTTTTTGTTGTGTGGCTGTGTAATAAACTTCGCGCAGAATCTATCTGAGAAAAAAATTACCTCAACCGATTTTTTTATTACCCATTGTACTTTTGATAATTTTGAGATTTATTTTAAATTAAATGTCATTTTACGATTTACAAATAATCATAATAAAATGTTTTTAAAAAGTTAAAGTTTAAAATTATAATAAAAGTAGCTTTTTTGTCATAATGGGCTATTAAAATAAAATTTGGACTAAATATAATTTTTTTTTTAATAAATCTATAAACCATCATTATTTTAACTTTATGAAAAAAATTCTGCCATCATTATGGCAGACATTTAATCCCTATGTAAGGTTATCATATTGCGTTTTAAATTTATTATTAATATTTTAAAATTTAAAAATAACAATCTAAATAATGTTTGAAAATCAATACAAAAAGCAATGATAGAAAGAAATTACCTTAACGTGATTAAAAAGGAAACTAAAGCATCAATTTACAAATATTCTGTTAAAATAAATCACATAACCCCACAACTTTTGCACACGGGCTTTGGTTCAGAGAGTTATCCGAAGTCCAAACCCCAGTTGACGGTAGTTTTTAATAAAAGTTTCTTTTTTTAGGTGATTTCTTGTTCATTCTACCATTTGCTTCTTGAATTGATATTCAAAAATTATTTAGGGTAGATATTTTTTTAAAAGTAAAAATATTGTTTTAATTAAAAATGAATTTGAAACACAAGATGGTAACCTTGCAGAGATTAAATTTATCCTGCCAACTATAAAACAAAAAAACAAATGAGCATCAACTTAGATTCTGCGTGGAGTTTATACCGGGTGTTTTTCAAAAGTGGCTCGCCCCTATAACTTTTTTATTCAAGAAATAAAAGAATGAAATTTAAAATATGCCTATGTTTTATATTATATAACCGAAAACGACCCCTACTTTTGATTTTTATATGTAATACCCTGTATATTTTTACATATTGGATTCTCCGTTAAATTCTGTGTATTATCCTTAATTTTTGTCAAATTTTGACAGCTTTCGTCATTTTTTACATAACATTATGTATCAATTTTTTTTATCTGGAAAGTCAATAAATCTTATCATTTCGGTTAAATATTTGTAGAAAAATACAATTTATTTATTTCGGTAATCTCTTTAAAATAATATAAGTTTGTAAAATAATATACGCTAAGTATTGTTGCACCCGCCTGACACTGGTTCCTTTCATATTGTCACAAGGAAACACCGCCAGACATGAGGGTGGGTGCGAGCTTATTACTATTTTTACAAATTTATTTTATTTTAAAGAGATTATAAAAATATATATTAAGTTTTTGGTATCATTGTAAAGGAAAAAAATAATCTTTTTAGTAATATTGACCAGCCATATACATAATCAGGCAAAAAATCGACTAAAAGAAAAAAATGTGTTTTTACAAGTTAAGTTTTCGTGTAAAATTAAAAGTTAACAATAATTCGTATTTTTCTACTAATATTTGATCCAAAATAGATTTAATTATTTTACAAATAAAAAATCTAAATCTAAATTTTATTTTAAAAATGACAAAATCTGTCAAAATTTGAGAGAAACCGTAGATAATACACAGAATTTAATGGAAATGTAAAAATATACTGGGTGTTCCATTTAAAATTTAAAAGTTGGGGTAATTTCCGGTTAAACCGAAAGTAAAAAAACATACGTTAGGTTAGATATATCTTAAAATATGGTCTTATAGACACCCTGTAAACTTCATTCTTTTACTTCCAGATATAGTTGAGAGCCACCTTTGAAAAACACCCGGTATGTTAAGTATTCAAATAGTGTTAAATAAAATTTCTCTTCTTTGCAGATGGCTGGCGCTGATCCAAAATGGCAAAAAGACGCAGCTGATCAAAACTTTGACTACATGTTCAAATTACTTATAATCGGAAACAGTTCTGTAGGGAAGACGTCATTTCTCTTCCGATACGCAGACGACAGTTTCACTTCCGCTTTTGTCAGCACAGTTGGAATAGACTTTAAAGTAAAAACTGTATTTAGGCACGACAAACGAGTTAAACTGCAAATATGGGTAAGTAAACTTTTATACGAGAAATTTAAGAGGTGATTCTACTTTTATTTATTTTTTATTTATTTATTTATTCCAGCATGATTATGCTATATAATATACATATTATGTACAAAGAAAAAAAAATAACATTAATATTAACCATTAAAAACAGCATTTACAAAACAAAAAAAAAACAAAATTATTGTGTAAATAAAAGAAGGCGCCACGTAGAAATTAACGTAGAGTTAAAGGCCAGGTCAGAGTCAAATAAGGACTGGAGAAAAGAGTTTTGAGTACAGGAAAGGCGTTTCACAAAATTAGCAACTTTTTTGCGTCGTAAAGCATCAAGCGTGTCAATTCCGGAATACGCGAACATTTCTGAAGCACTATTGTAGCGGGAAAGTCTGTGTAGTATACGGAAGGCATCGTTATAACATATCCGAAGCGTGCGCCATGAAGCAGCAGTGTGGTTAAATCATAGTTCACCAGCATAGAGGTTATAGCAGAATGTTTTAAAAAGAAGATTTTTGACTTCGGAGGAGCACTTATAAAACCTTCTGGCAATCATGTTTGCGCGGGCACATAAGCTTTTGTAGTGTCGTTGAATATCAGAATTATCACAGAGCTTGTCATTTATAACATGACCAAGATATTTTATCTCAGAGACGCGATCAACTAAACTATTATCGAGATACACAGGAGGAACACTAAGGTCTTTATATGAAGGGGGTTTAAATACCATCACTTTGCTTTTGTCGCCGTTGTATTTGAGAAAGAAAGCCCTAGCGAACTCTTCGCATTTTTTCACCAACATGCGAATACCCTGAAGTGAAGGACTAAGAAGGACCATGTCATCGGCGTAGCTAATGCAGTTAATCTTGACGCCTCCACAATAACAGCCTGCAGGAACTTTGGCAAGGATTGAGTGCAGTTCATCTATATAAGAATTAAATTCATCAGGAGCGAGTAAGCTGCCTTGGCGTACTCCGTTGCGAAGATTGAAGGATGGAGATAGAGAGGACCCCCAGAGGACAGATGCGGTGGCTTTGCGATTCTAGCTATTCAAAAATCGGCATAGGTATCTAGGAACCTTACATTTTAATAAAGTGTTGATCAAAGTAGGATGGTGCACTCTATCAAACGCCTTCCTTAGGTCCAGGAAAATAGCATAAACAGGGGTATTCTTTTTAAGGTAATACGTAACCGTTTCTTTAAACAACAGGATAGCTTCAGACGTGCCACTACCTTTCTTGAAGCCGAACTGATTATCACAGGTTTTAAAGTAGGGTTCACATCTTTCAAACACTTTAAAAGGTTGGTCCGGAAATGAGTCCTAAGGAAGCTACGGGTCTTTAAAATTGCAATAAAAATAAGGCTTTTAATTAATAACTTTTGTACCCTTTAAGCTAAAGCGACGAGCTTTTGCATGTATACCAGTATTAATAAGAGCAATAAGTTTATGTTAATTTGTTTTTTTTTGTATTTATCCAGAGGCATGCCTAGACGGACAAAATATGTGAGGCTTAACATATTTTTGCCCTAAACTTTTTTATGTATATTTTTTTTGGATTTTTGGTAAAAAAATATAGATTCCTTGAGTAAGAATACATATAGTGTAACACTATAGGAGCAACCGTTTTCAAAAAAAATGCAATTAAGATTTAGTTACTTATTTTGTTCCACTAAAAATGTTACTATTAAAAAGGCTATTACTCATTTAATATTAAATTCAGGTGTTTTGGTGAAGAATACTTTTTTGCTTAGTTTTAAATGAAGAATCGCCCTGCAGCATTAAAATTTTATTGGTGCTTTTTTTTGTTCCCCATTCAATATGTCCATCTTCGAAGGGCCGCAGCTCCCTTAGGGTTCATTTTCGGACCAACCTTTATAGGATTTTTTTTCATATTTTTTAATGTAAAATCACCTCTTGAATTTCTCCAACTTATTTCTGAATAACCCTGTATTTTCTGCAATTATGATGAATTCCATTTTAATAATAACTATGTACTGTTTCATATAGCTATAAGTTTTTTTATGGTATAGCACAAAACCTTTTTACGTATGTGGTTCTCTAAGCCCCGAATATTCAATACTTATGCTGGTAAATATAAACAAAGCATAAAGTCTTCGTTCTTTAAGTAGTACTACTTAAAAAAAATTGACAATACAGCTTTAAGCGAAGTTTTTTTTGTTTAATAAGTTTCTTTGCCCAAAAATATTTTACAATTAATTGCAAAGTTTTTTTATAATTTAATCAACACCTATTAACTGCATAGACATCTTCATGTAATTTTTTTAATCTTATCAACAAATTTAGTTATTTAAGCACGAAAAACGAGTTAAACTGTTAATATGTTATGGTAAAATTTTTATACTCTAATGAATTTGGATAATGTCAATGCATCCACGGCCAGCCTTAAAAAATTTAAATGAGAAGTCAAACCAACCCGGATTTTTTGATTTTAGGTTGTTTTTGGGACATTTCCAAACAGTTCCCTCCCTTGGTCGGGTAGGGTCTTGTAGCTAACTTCACGTATGCCACTTGTCAAAAACTTGAACTTATCGACCTAAATTTTATGACAAAACAGTTTTAAATGCAATTATTATTTTATTTATTCATTTAGTCATGATTTATTTTTATAAAATAACATCACATATAAATTTAAGTTATATTTTTTTGGCATTTATGAAAAATAAACAGTGACTACTTCCAACTTTATAGGCCATTATTATATTACTATTTTTTGGTTTACTTAAACGTGATAAACTTTAGTTAAAAAGAAAAATGCATTACAGGTTAAGGTAACTAACTTGATATAACAAATAACCAAAAATACTTTTAAAGTAAGATAAATCAAGAAAATTATTTACCTTGGTGTCCAAAAATTTGTCGTATTTCTTTGGTGTATCCCTACTATAATCAAAATTGTCATTAAGCTTTAGTTAGTGTATAAATTTGAATTTTCTGTTTTTCTTTGTATTTTACACGGAGAACTACAAATAAATAGTTTATTTATTAACCTAATCATGTCTCAAACCCAAAGATTCAACCAAAAGGAACTAAGAAATCTCCCTTGGGCCAATATCCTGACCTTTATTGAAAGGACGGACAGGTTCAAGGAGAACTCAAATTAGTAAATGGCTGGGATTGCCTGGGGTGACAAAATATACCAGAAATGTCCTAGTTGTCCGGATTTGGCCAACCCAAAAATTTACTACTACTACTAGATTTGTGCTTCTTCAAGCGATCTTACAAAATAATTTTTAAAACTCAATTTTTTATTGAAACAAATGAAAATTGTTTTTTTTTGGCTTGCCACTACATAGAAGATTTTAAATTTGCTTTATATTAAAAACTACACCTTAATTAAAAAAAAATATGTCTCTTCAAATATATATTTTGCTTTTCAAAAACTCACTAAAAATAAACTGAGTATGGTAAGGTAAACTAATAATGTAATTGAAATCCCAAACGATTATTTCTAAAAACATAACAGTTTTCACGAAAATGGCCTTAAAAAGAGAAAGATTAATTTTATTAAAAGGAAATAAAAAGAATGGAATTTTCCATAACAAAATATCTCTAGGCAATTTAAATTTCAACAAAGATATTTGCTCATCAATTAAATTATTCTTAGAGCGCAATTTTCATTTGATTCTAATAAATTTTATGAATTTTTAAAATTGTTCAAATGACAATGAGGAAACAGAAATTTAAATCAGAGTAATTATTTGCTTAAAAGAATTTAAATTTGCCTTGCCTGTAAAAAATAAAGGTTTCGATATCAATTTTGGGCTGTAAATTCCAAATGAAGGTTTCATTGTATGTTTTTGCTTCTGAAAGAAAAAAGTGGAAAAAGTGATTATAAAATGAGGTCATTTCTGAGCTTTCATTGTTCTTTGTTTCATTTCCTATTTTACGTAATTATGTTTACACTCAACAAAATTTTTAAATTAATTTAGTTAATAAAAATACTCATAGGAACATGTACAATATACAATACGAGTTACGTAACTTTAATTTTAATTATTTGGGATTGATAGTGAAATTTAATCGCTGTGATTTTTTATACATATCGGTTCGCGATGTTCAACCGACGTTTTTTACACTAATTCTTCATATTTTTTGTCACTGTTTTTATAATTTCGTCGATATTTAATAAATTCCTTATACAGTTGCCTTATGGTGCATTCATACCGAAATTAACTACACTAACGAGAAAAATAATTAATTTTTGGTCTATACTGCGCAGGCGTAGTGAAAATTTCAACTTAACTAGAATCCTAATTAATTTTATGACTACACTGCGCAAGCGCAATTATAAATTACTTACCTGTACCGAAGCTCTAATTAAATACGCGCGAATTTAAATAAAATTAATAAAATTTCGAGCCTGTAAGGTTAATTTACATTCTGTGATAAAAAAAAAACAATATAGTTGAGTGAAATAATGAAGCCACCAAGCTAAAATTGTTATTCTCTGGCTACAGTTCAAGAAAAGGTTGACCTAACCTCAAAATACGGCGTAAAGATGTGTTCTGTGGTGTTCACTGAAGGAGACTTCTGATAAGTCACTTATCATAAGTGAAAAGGTGTTTTAACGTATTCATTCGCTATCTCCTAGTTATTTATAATGTAGGTAAGTTAGTTTTTATATTCGAAGAGCAAAATAATACTCGAATAATTCCTATTATCTTACTCGTACCATGTAATATATGATCCAAATCCTGTTTATTCATTTAAAGTTTCTGTATAAGTGTTTTTTATTTATGTTTTGAACGAGATAAGCTAAGTTATAACTTAAGGGCAATGTGAGTTAGGATTACAAAAAAGTAAACAATAACTTATTAAAATAACTAGAGTAAACAGGATATTTATAAATAATATATGCTATTAGTTTTTGTTTTTAGGATCAGATCAAAAATAACCATTTATATAGAAACAGACTAAGTCTTTATTACATTATAGGGATGATTCATCCAATATGAAATTTAAGAGTTATGCAACGATATGACAATGAATTATACAGAAAAATCCATCACATGCAGCATAAAAGGTATGTAAATTTACTTAAGTTTATGGTGTCAGACTGACACCATGATGGCCTACCAGGTAAAGTGTTGGGGTGGTCATATATTTACAAAAAAAAATTAACGGACAACAAATGGGGTGGCCATACATCTTCAATAAAAAAAGGAATCAATTTTAAAAGTACAAATAGAATATTTGTACAAATAAAACTTTTATTCTCCTTATGCTAATTGTGACATTTGTCCCTTGGCCATGGATTCCTGCTTTAAAAAATGCCTACATAAAAGGGGTGATACTTTAAATATGTAATGCAAAATTTAGCTATTAATAGCTAATATATTTTAAAAACCCTCCCCCATGTAACACAATAATAGTTACCAACTATAGTGTGAATTTAGTAACTTGTTTTGACGCTGACTTGCCTGTTCGAACTGTATTTCACCGATTTTTGCTATTTTTAATAGTTTTATAATGCTCCATCGTCACATATAATTGGAATATTTTATATTGTCACTTGCAGCTACACCTCCCCTTTGGGTTGGTGAAGTTAAATTTAATTTCCGACTTTTCTTTTAGAATTTAAAAAAATATATTTATTACCTAAAAATATGGCCCCTCCAAACAGGGCCGGACAAAGCCAGCCCAGGCCCTGGGATACTTTATTCCTGGGCTCCCCATTTTTCCAAAAGGTCCTCGCCTCTGAAAAAAAAAGCTTCACTCCTAGCAGAAAATTTTCGCCAGGCCGTCCTTGCAAGCCCGGGCCCCGGGGATTCTTACCCACCGTTCCACCCCCCTTGAATCCGGCCCTATTTCTTAGTAAATTCCCTCAGGGAAGTGTCTAAATGTAATTTCCCATTTTTCTTTTAGAATAGAAAATGTCAACATCCCAGAGTCAAAAATTGGAAAAATATGTTCCAAATTCGACAGATGAAGATGGTTTGGAAACAAAAGAAAAAAATACAAAATTATTGGATGAATTAAATAAATATGATAACATTTTTATGTAGTTTTATTTAACGTTTTATGTGGTCCATATTTTTTTCTATGTAAATAATAAAAAATTACGATGAAAACAAACATTTAACCCCCCCCCTTTTACCCCCTCTTCACCCCAACCAATTTTGCTCAAATAGGAACTTGTCCAAGATAATATAAAAATACATTTGCATACCAAATTTCAAGTTGCTAGCTCAAATAGTTCAGTTATCGTGGATAGACAGACAAACCGAAAGACAGATATCATTTTTTTTTTATTTTAGATTTTTCTCGATGTTTTAGAAAAAATAAGACGATTTAAGAAAAAAAAATTAATTTGAGAACGTAAAGTAGTTGTCTATTTTTTCAATTTATAACCAAGAATTTTTTGTCTAGGACGGTTTGAAATTTGTTGAAAATTCGAAAGTACCGTATAATACTATTCTAGCGATAGAATCTACTGCAGGCGCTGTATACGATTTACAAAACAAAAAAAATATACTTGGAACAACACAACTAGTAAATTGCGGCTCAACAGACACGGTCTAACACCACAACTTAACCTCGAAATGTCAAGCTGGAGTTTGTCTGAAATGTTTGTATTTTATTTGTATCTCTTAATGTATCAAGCCGAGGGGTTTATTTATTGAAAAAAAAGTGTACAAGGATTGTGAGAATCAAAGGATTGTGGAAGATTGTCAAAAATTTTAATGAAGATTGTTAAAGATCGTAGGAAGATTTCAGATGATTGTGGGGGATTGTAGATGATTATGGAATAATAAATTGTAGGATTGTAGAATATTGTTGGATAGGTGTACAAGCATTGTCCAATAAATAAACCCCTCATATCAAGCTGAACTTTGAAATTTTGTTTGTATATTACCGTGCTTCGGAGGGCACATAATTAGGCCATAACAGCAAAAAACGACGTTAAACAGTATAAAACAAACATGTTTGTATATTCCGTGACAAATCTTGTTTTTTTTTTCTTGTATTTTTAAATTGTAATTTTTATATGTAAATGTCTTACCGTTATTATTCTTTTAGTCTCAAGGGCTGAAGATGAAGCAAATATAATGCTTTGAAACATGTTCCCATTACAATAAAGGAAGTAGGAGAAAAAAAAGACTAATTTACTTAACTTTTAAATATTTTAAAATTCCTATCTGGGTACTATGGCTTCTGAACGTGAACTTGAACACGCCTAATGGATCACACAATCAAAATTATTTACATTTTTGTGTAATATACATATTTATTTTTAATTTAATACAAGGCGGTATTGAAAAAAAAAAAGTGTTTGGCAATTTGTCAATGATCAGTGATCATTCATTGGTCATTTATAAAATCATCTTTTCAAGCAAGTGCAAGGATCATCATTCGAGTACAAGTATTGTCAAAGTTGTTACACCTTAATAATTTTTATTCAAATGTTGGAGAATCAAGTAGTATTGTAGAACACAGTTTCATTGGCTATGCTGCTCATGGCTGTATTTAATAATAATATAAATGAAATAATTTTCAATAAAAAAAAATTAACCAGGACATAAAAATTAATTTTATATTTATTTTATTTACTGTTGTATACATGTATATATAATAATAGTATTTCTATTTAACTTTTGAATGGATTAGGATATTAACCTGAAATTTAGAACACGTAAATAATATGATCCAAATTAACAAATATACACCATAATAGGGTAAATAATTTTTGAGGGTGATTCTACATCAGAAAATATGACAAAGGGAGCTGCCCCTTTGAAAGTGGTCAAAAAATTCGGTTTTTATTTAATAACTTAGGAACCCTTTCAAATATAGCAACAAGGTTTTACATGTAAACTAATTCTAATGAGGCTCATGTACTTATTTTAACCAAAGGCATGTGAAACTGAGGGGGCCTTATCAGTTTTTTGCCCTAAACCTTTTTCTGTGTAACTTTTTTTAATTTTAATGGAACATGATTCTTCAGGTCAAAATACATAAACAGGGTACTATTGTTGTAACAGTGTAGGATTCACTGTTTTCAAGAAAAATGTATTCAAAGGTGAAATTTCATGAAAAATTAAATACTAAAATGTTGAAAAACTAAATTTCAATCTGCATTATTCTGTATCAAAAACTAAGAAAAAAAGTTTCTATATATACATGTAGGTCGAAAAGTCGCTTTTTTAGATTTTTAGGAGACCATAGCTCCCTTAGGGTTGATTTTTGAAAGTACCTGTAATACAAGTCCTGTATATAAGGTATTTTTCTTAGTTTTTGATGTACTTAATCCTACATCATTAAAATTTTGGTTTTCAAAATTTTAGTATTTAATTTTTCATCCTCAAAACCTGAAATTTCACCTTCAAATGTTTTTCACAGGCTCTTCCTATATATAGATAACATATATTTAATTTTACATTGCTTATAATATATCAATAATAAATATTTTTAAATTCACTTTTTTTAATTTTCCTTATTCTACTTATTTTATTTTACATTTGGTTTTATGTCATTTAAGTTATACATTGAAAAATAACACATATCAAGACAGCATTGCATTAAAAAAAAATGTTTAATGATTTTTTAAAAGAAGTAATTTCCAGACCCTTTATATGACTAGGCAAGCCATTGTATGTATAGTTAAGTTTAGATTAGTTCATATCATTGGTTCCCTACTTAGTCAATGTTCATATGCAAAGGATCATTGCTACACTGATAAAAATGGATTTTCAAAAAGTATTTTTACATTTCAGATGTAAAAAAAACATTATGTATATAATTTACATCTGAAATGTAAAATTACTTTTAGCAAATTTATTTTTATCAGTGTATATCTCAAAGTGTTTCTAAGACATTAAATGAGAACCGAATTTTTTAGCCACTTTCAAAGGGGCTTAGCTCCCTTTCGACGCATTTTTAGACATATGTTTATAGAAACATTTTGTCATATTTTATGATGTAGAATCACCCCTTAAAACTACTGACCCTATTTCAAATACACTGTGTATATTAATAATAATATAGATTATCTTATTTACATGATGTAAATTTCAAGCTTATATCTTAAGCAGTTTAAAACTTAAAGAGGGAGGGGAAGGCAGACAGAACAAGGGCACCCCCTTGACTTGATAAATTAAAAAATATACTAGTATAAATCATGTAATGTATAAAATAACTCCACCTTGCCCCATATTAGGAACTTTTTTATTATTATTATTATTGGGATTTAGTGCCTTCGCCATTAAACTTTAATAAAAAGAATGTTTTTAAGATGGGGTGGGGTGGACTTATCTTTCTGCACATTCAGGGTTGGATGTTCACGAGGCATTATATTAGCTCTACATCTAGTTGTGATTTTTTTTATGTAAACACTATATTTTCCTATAAAATTGTTCACAGTGGCGATTTTAAGAAGGGTCTTGGAGACTATTTCCCAGAGAAATATTTTTGCAAAAACTTAAAAATGGCGAATGCGCCCTAATTAAGTTCAAGTACCCTTGATGTCGTGATAAAAGAAACTTATATAAGATACCCATTAACTTCTACAGGTCAAAGAAAAGCATGTTAATCTATGTTAATCTTACCTAGTTTTTGTTTTAATATTGTACTGGGTGTCTAAAAAAATTGATTTAAAGTATTGACATGCAAAGGCTCAATTTTTGAACATTTAAATATTTTATTTGACTGTTCTAAAAGAGACACGGTTTTAAAATTTGATAAAAACTAATATGTATTCTGAAAAATACTTAAATAGGACCAGGCCCTAATGACCAGTTTTCAAATTTTTCAATATTTCATATTACTATACAATTAAAGTATTTTTTCTTAAAATATTTATATAACAAAAATTAAGAACATATATAATAGGACCTAGGACTTTTTAAATATTTTTTGATTTAATATTAGGTATTTTTTGTAAACTAAATATTAAACTTTTTGTTTTATTTATATACATATTTATCTCTTTTTTTTATATTATCCAATTGTATAATATACATATTGTTAAGTTTTTGATTTTGTTAATATCTGTAATATTTTGTAAACATGGCTGAAGGACCTCGGTCAGTGGCCTTTTGGGTAACCAATAAAAAACATTATTAATTAATTAAAGTTATTAAAAAATATAAACAGATAATTTGTGGGTCCCTAGAGTCTATATAGGTATCATTAAATATTATTTTAGTATTAATATTAGCATTGATTAAGATTTTTTTATTCTTAGTTAATGTTTTTAGTTCCATTTTAAAGCAAATAAAATTCACTATTTGACCATATATCTTTTGATTTTTTAAACTTTTTTTTTAGGTTTTCATTTGTCAATTTTTTTTTACTAAAAATACGATCATAATAGTTAGTTTAAAAGTATAATTGACATATTTGCATCATAAAATAAACCATTTTTCAAAAATTGTATAATTTTTGTGAAGAAAATTTCTTTAAAAAATTTTGACAAAAATTCCCATTTTCAATCCTATTTTAAGCTCCCAAAAATTGTCTCGAAAAAAAAACGTGCTCCGTTAAAAAAAAACATGGCCCCCTGCTCACATTTTACAAGCTAAAAATATCTAATATACCCAAAACCATAGTTTCAGTTGTCTTATTTACGAGTTCAAAATTTCATGTCAATACCTCAACTCATTCAAAAGTTAAGATAGGGGGGGGGGAACTTTTGGGCAGCACAGTATATTATTATTATATAAGACAGAGAGCGGCGATTGCCGATGTATCAAAAATTTACATATCTTGAACTATTTTTTAGAAACCCTTAAAAAAATATTATGGAACATATTAGGGAATTCTAAAGAACCATACATATAGGTACCATTTTTTTCGACCAATATTAGCTTAGAAGGTATTTTTACATTTTTAGTCCTTTTTGCAAATGAGTTGCTCTAAATATACTACAACTTTTTTTACTAGTTGTCCTGGATCTTCTTAAAACAAAATTGTCCCGGCCTATTGTGCAGCACCATATTCTATAAATATCAGACTTGGTCCATCTAGAGATTTTTGTAATTAAGTCCTTTTGTCATCATACATAGTCACTACAGACTTTTATTTCTCATATCTGCTATTTTCATGAAAATACCATTTTCTATTTAAAATTAGCTAAAAAAAAATGATAACTTATTTCCCAGCCAAATCTCCATTTGCTTTCATTTTACCTATTTTTTTAATTTAGGTAGTATTATGAAAGCAAATTGGGGCCAAATTTATACACTTTATACCCTGGGTCTTGCTTTATTAAAGACTTGAGAGGTTTCATATTTTGGCTACCCCCTAACACCCCCTTATTAGGAGCGAGAACCAGGGTATGTATGAATTTTGCTTCAATTTGTTTACGTAATACTTGACGCCCCCAAAGCCTCTGAAAAAGCTTTTTTTAAATATTATTGTGCATTTTCAATTTTTTTTTCATATTTTTGAGTTTTATAACGTTTTATATTAAAAAAAATATATATAATTTCATGCATAAAAGGGTGTCATGACCAAGTGCACTTGGTTAGTTGGTTAGCTAGTTGTATCGTAACTCCTGAACCCCAAAAGCTCAAACCCAGGATCAGTTCTGGCCTCTTCAATCCCAGCATTAAGAAGGAAGGATATAATCCCGGGTATTTGGAATTGATGGATTGGTCATCAACTCAAATAATCAAACAAATTTTAAAGACCTAAATACTGAATTAGTTTTCTAAAATTTACCATAGGGGACGTGAATAAAGTATGTCACACTTTTTTTTGGTAATTTTTGACCCCCTTGTCACATTGAGCCACACAGCACTGACCCTCCCCCCTCCCCCTATTGTTACGTCACGTTAAATTATATAAAAAAATGTACTTACTTTAAAAATTGTTATTGTATTTTCTTGAAGTTCCTTGAAGTAGAAATAGTAAATCGAGGGGAAATTTGTTCATTAAAAAATGTACATCTGCTTCCAATTTGGTTGTGGAAGTACTTACTAATTTATTTCAAGTACTTCCATGTACTTCCAAGTTTTTTTATGTCACCATGTACTTCTGCCTCTAAAAAAAAAGTTATACAACTATATTTTACGATTTTAGTAATTTCTAACATCAGTCCTGAAAATCCCAGGATCTACAATTTAATATAATACTACACTGACCAAAATAAATTTTATTCCGATAGCCTCAATAATAATACCAAAAAACGATTGATCTATCTTAGCTGAAACACCTGGTATATTCTTTCTTCACTGGATAACAAGGCTAATTATATTCTGCAAAAAAAATGCAGTAGGTCGAAGTAACAATACTAAAATATAGATACGATCTTTTCTGTAGTAGTATTTAAAACACAATTTTAAAACCTAACCTCAAAATTTTAATTTAATAAGCTATTTTTTATTTCATAGCTTACTTATAGAAAAACTAACATATAAAACTGGTGTGAAATCCTCCTATCATATACAGAAACTATTATCATTTTGTGATATATCATAAAAACACTTGTATAATATGTATAATTAAATTATTATAATATTCATACCTTAATACATTAGATTTTTCCTTCAAGAACGTCATGCGTTCTTTTTGTTGTTTGAGCACCATATTGTTGTACAACTCTTAGATTTGGTTCCTTTAGTGAAAGACTGTCTACGGTACTAATAGTTAAACTGAAATCAAAATACATCAGCATAAATTTGCCATTCGATTAGGTACACAGTTTTTTGTTGACAAGCTCACCAGCTATGACTTTGAAGAGCACATTCGAAGAAACATTGTGTCTAATTATTCACTTGCACTGAATAAAGGCCTACATATTATAGAGAGCCACAGAACACAACTCGCACTAGCCACAAATCACTAACATTTTAAGGTTATGTAAACATTTCGAAATATTTTGGGCAAACGGCTGTAAAGTCATCTAGATTTTGGCATAATATTAGGCACCTATAGTGTTTTTTTATCACAGAATGCAAATTAACCCTACAGGCTCGTAATTTTATTAATTTTATTTAATTTCGCGCGTAATTAATTAGAGCTTCGGTACAGGTAAGTAATTTATAATTGCGCTTGCGCAGTGTAGTCATAAAATTAATTAGTTTTCTAGTTAAGTTGAAATTTTCACTACGCCTGCGCAGTATAGACCAAAAATTAATTATTTTTCTCGTTAGTGTAGTTAATTTTGGTATGAATGCACCATTAGTTTTATTATTACATCGTGTAAATGTGCGCGAAATAATTGAAAAAGAAAACTGAACCTATATCTTCAATTTTTAACAGATTTCGTAAAGGAAAAATTTACTAAAGTTCTAGGGCGAAACTAGGGATTTGCCACCATGCATTTGATAGTGGAACTGCTCATTGGCAAAGAAGTAAATATTCCAAACCAAACCTATGCTATTTCAATTATTAAAAATCTATAAATTATCTTTGAAGTAAAAAAACAATCTTTAAACCCAGAAAATATAAAAAAAATAATAATATACTTTTTTTAATGGAAACAAATAATAAATAAAATAAAAATAGTGTTGTCAAATTATTTTATACAAAATCTTTTCTAATTATAATTATTATAATTATTAATGATAATTATCAACGTATTTTTCTCACAAGTATAAGATATTAGTAATATTATGATAATATAAAACAATTTCTACTCTATTTCCATATTGATACGCGTTTGAACCTGCATTTTACCCGATTTTATCGTTTGTCGTATTTATTCCGAGGTCTGCTCTTCATGTACAGTTGATTAATGCAAAGAACCGAAAATCAATTGTTTGGTGATACGAGGTTGAGAACGTTACCCGACGATATAACACTAAATTCACGGTGGTTAAATATAAAGGTACTGCTAATGATTTGGTTAATAAATAAATGAAAAAGCTCTTATAATCAACTTCGCGTTTTTATTATCAAAAACAATTAAAATAAGGGTTGTGAGCGCGGTTTTATTTTAATACTTGAGACAAATGAGAAGACAATTTACATAAATAATTAAACATACAATAATTATAAATAAGAAAATAATTATTATAAACTAGGAAATAATTAAAATTAACAATTTTCACTTTGACTAGTTTTTTCACAAAAATCATCTCAAAGCGAAACATGTATTAAAATTATTTTATATTAAGTCCGTCGGTGCACAATTCTTTTAATTTTATTTGACAATAAAAACGTTAAGTTCATTAAGAGTTTTTTAAATTTATTTATCAAAACACTACTTTACTGTAAAAAGTTAAGACGTTCAAAACCATGGATGATTTTCCAAAATGGAATTATGTAATTATCATATTTATACAAATAAGTCCTTTTTATTTATAGGATACTGCTGGACAAGAAAGATATAGAACCATAACAACTGCCTATTACCGTGGAGCTATGGGATTTATTCTTATGTATGATATTACAAACGAAGAGTCATTTAATAGTGTTCAAGACTGGTAAGTAATATTTTAAGACATTATATTAGTAATTAGTAAGGCTCATAAGTAAGATGCTGATTCACTTGCCAGGGAAGGGGCTAATGCAGTCTTTACTGGACCAGAACCAGTTTTTGGTATAGCTATAAAGGTTGCCAAGTCTCTGATTGAGACTTAGGCTCAGGAGCAATTTCGTGAGTATTGGAACAACAGTCAAGGTTTAAGGCAACCAAAAAGGCCCATATATACTATCACTCGATAGAAGGAGGCTTAGGCTCATAGTGGGTTTTTTAACGGGACATTGTCCCCCTTAGGGATCGAATATCGAAAAAATCCTTAAACTCGTATCTTTTTGATTTTGATAAAGAACATTTTTGCTAAATGTTAAGATTCTAGAACAAGAACTCTCTGAGATACGCACACTTTCCAAAAAAGGGCAATATTTTGAATAATTTGTCACGTACGACTTAAATATAACGATTTTGTACCAACTTAGGGGTCGAATACCAGTCTTTGGTATAGCCGTGAAGGTTGCCAAGTCTCTGATTGAGACTTGGGCTCAGGAGCAATTTCGTGAGTATTGGAACAACAGTCAAGGATTTAGGCAATCAAAAATGCTTATATGACTCCTACATAGCCCGGGACTACTACTATCACTCAATAGAAGGAATCTTATACTCATAGTGGTTTTTTTAACGGGACTTTGTCCTTTAAATAAACACATGCACACTATCAAGGTTAGGCCGAGTCCTAACTGCAGGAAGTGTGGGGTAAGTGAAGACACAACATTTCACTTAATGTCTTAGTGTAATATACTAGGAGCACTGAGATTTAACTGTTTTGGTAGGCAAGAACTTATTAAGCTTCCAATGAATTCAATTTTGACTTTTGTCAAAAACAATAGTAAAAATCTTTGGTATAAAGGCATAAAGGTTGCAAGTCTCTGATTGAGACTTGGGCTTAGGAGCAATTTCGTGAGTATTGAAAGAACAATCAAGGATTAAGGCAATCGAAAATGCTTATTGAACCCCTACATAGCCCGAGACTACTACTATCACTCGATAGAAGAAGGCTTAAGCTCATAGCTTAATGTCTGAGTGTAACATGCTAGGAGTTTTAACTGTTTTGGTAGGCAAGAACTTATTAAGCTTCCAATGAATTCAATTTTGACTTTTGTCAAAAGCATTAGTAATTTTTTGGAACAATAACGGCTTTCGCTCTTGCATCAAATGTTGGCAAACGCGGAAATACAATGGACTAGCTGGTCTGAGTGTATAGCAGTTAGTCCAAACCCTCTATCCAACTTCCTACTGTATTTTCGTTATGCATTTAAAAAAAACTTATTTACGCATGCGCAAGTCTTAAAAAAAAACTAATAAAATGTAAAAAAAAGGCCTATTTTAAATACATATATATGCTGAAATACAAATTCGTTTTACTTTATTCTACACAGCATACAAGTCAAAAATTAAATATTTTCTAATAAAATGTACTTTTTATGGTTTTACTAATTTCAGGGCTTAGTTATTAATAATAATTACAAAATCAATACTTGCACAACATATATTTAAAGTGATCAATCAAATCAATTCTCGCTAAAATGATTAACTGATAAATATTATAGTTTATTTATATTTCGTTTTTGTAATATTTTTTCTTGCTTTTCACACTAATTTCGAATTTTGATGCCTCATATATTTTATTTTATTTTTGTATTTCCCATAATCATTTATTATTTTGGTGTCGGGAAAACTATATAGTCCATATATTTGTTTTATATTATTTTTTTTAAGGGTTAAGTGGTAGAGCAGAGGATGCAATTGGTTCTATGTGCATATCTGTATCACAAACTTGCGCGCATATTGTGCACTTGGTTGTGCTTATTTATTTATGCACACTGGGATCATTTGAATCTACCTGAACTTCGCCCTTCGGCTTAATTTGTTGTAATACTTTATTGTAATTAATCTGCCGTAATAAAGACAATTTATTATTATTATTATATTATTTGATTTAAATCATATCAGCAATTTTATCTTTTTGTTTTTATCTACCAGATTTAATTTTCTTATAAATTCAAATGTACTAAAAAACCTCATTTAGGATCCCAAAAATCCAACCCAGATAGAGAAGGAGAAAATCTTTTAATCATCTATTAGTAATAGCGGTTAGAAAATATTTGACATCAACTGTTTGAAACTTTTAGATTTCACAATGTGGAATTTATGGCTGGATAGTTTTGGTCGGTTTAAATTCTTTTCACAATAATACTATGAATATTAAGACGTATATTATTACGTATTATATAAATTGTTGTCTTAACTTTAATTATAATAAAATACATAATCTGGAAATTCATCCATGTTTTGTTAAAAATAATGTGTGACTCCTTATAGTGAAGTTAAATGTTAACTAGGTTAAAATTTATTTTATTTTAGTCAAACTTCACGTGTGTTATATCATTAACCTAGTTAAAATAAAATAATTAATTTAGGATATATTAGGAGATTGTATATTTGATCCAAATATTTGACTCAAATGTCATTATGTCAATAATTTTTAACTTTGTTTTTATATTACATTCCATTTTTTTATACTGAAATATCTTTCGTAAAGGTTGAATTGTGTATAATAAATAACTTAATTCAGCTAATTATGTATCCTTACATCATTACAACTACCTATATTTTCAACCAGAGTATATCTACAGATAAGGAGAACTTGATAATCATTTTAAAAAGAAATGCATTGTCGGGTGAAAGCGAAGTCGTTTAATACTATACTTATATACATGGGGTGTTATGCCCATTATACATACATAATATTATTAAAGGACTACGAAGTAAAAGTTCTGATCTGTTTAAACCCTATTCATACTAATACTGTTAATATTTTAAAGTCAATTTTCTTAAGTGTAATTATTTTTAGGGTAACCCAAATTAAAACATACTCATGGGATAATGCGCAAGTTATTCTAGTAGGAAACAAATGCGACATGGAAGATGAACGAGTTATCAGTTTCGAACGTGGCAAACAACTTGCTGAGCAACTTGGCGTCGAGTTTTACGAAACTAGTGCGAAAGAAAACATAAATGTCAAGGTAATGTAAAGTAGAAACCCCTCAATGACATCATTGAGGGACCCTAAAATCCTTAAATATGCAATATATAATAAATAACAACAATATAGTATATTCAACTTCAAGAATTATAAGTAAATAAAAGAATCGGGAACCCGGCAGCTGGCGCGATATTTCATTGGTTAAAGCACTTAAGTGTTGCGAGAGTAGGGATGTAGAAAATTAAACAGGTCAGTACGTGAGAATTTGTGATGAAGCGTACAATGCATTGCAATGGACCTATCCTGTCATTAAATCCGTTGTTGTCACGTGCGTTTGTTTACACTCACTGCATTTTGAAGTTTAATATGCTATAGTTTACAACTTTTAAATTTTTTCTCGCGCTAGCCTTTTTTCTAATTTCTTATTATGTATTTTTGCATTTTCCATCTAAAATTTTTATTTTTGGACTGATCAAATTTATTATACAGGGTGTATTTGAAATAGCGTCGGAAATTTTAACACGATAAAATATGACAAAAAGCTCCTATAAACATATGTCTAAAAATGCGTCATAAGGGAGCTACGCCTCTTTGAAATTGGCTAAAAAAATCGGTTTTTATTTAATAACTCAGGAACCCTTTGAGATATGTTAACGAGGTTTTGCACTTGAATTAATCCTAATAAGGCCCATCTTTGTATGTCATTTTCACGTACTTATTTAAACCAGGGGTGTGCGAAACGGGGGGACCTTATCAGTTTTTTGTCCCAAACTTTTTTCTATGTAACTTTTTTGCAATTTTATTTTTGAAATATGATTCCTCAGGGCAAAATACATAAAAAATACTCGTGTTGGAATACTGTAGGATTAACCGTTTTCGAGAAAAGTTCATTTGAAGGTGAAATTTCACGGTTCGAGGACGAAAAATTAAATACTAAAATGTCGAAAACCTACAGTATTACAACTAGAGTACCTTTTTTATAAATTTTGACCTGAGGAACCATATTTCAAAAATAAAATTGGAAAAAAGTTACACAGAAAAAAGTTTGGGACAAAAAACTTATAAGCCCCCCCGTTTCGCACACCCCTGGTTGAAATAAGTACATGAAAATAACATATAAAAACGGGTCTTGGTAGGATTAGTTGACATGCAAAACCTCGTTGATATATCTGAAAGGGTTCCTGAGTTATTAAATAAAAACCCATTTTTTTAGCCACTTTCAAAGGGGCGTAGCTCCCTTATGACGCATTTTTAGACATATGTTTATAGGATTTTTTTGTCATATTTTATGATGTGGAATCCTCTGTTAAAATTTCCGACGCTATTTCAAATACACCGTGTATATAGGAAAATCTGACAAAAAATTTTGTAACCAAGAGATTTTGTGGGTCTGAGTAGTTATAATTTTTGAAAAGCCTAAAATTGTGTTTTATGTAATTTTTTCCATTTTGTGTTCGATTCAGAGACCCAAAAAACTCTAAGACACAAATTTCTTAGGAAAATTGTCCTAAAAATAAAATATGAGGCCATTTGGGAGGGTATATCTGCCGTGCTAAGCTGAAACGTCCTATCTACATAGGTTTAACATATACAGATAGGACCTTTCAGCTTAGAAAGGCAGATATCTCGAAAACGGTCCAGAATAAAAATTTTGAGTAGCAGATTCGGATTTTGCTGGTTAAAAAATTAATTTTATTTTAATTTAAATTTGAACCATATTAAAGAGTAATGAGAATAATGATTTTATTTATACAGAGACAAAGGCGACTAAAAAAACTACAACTAGCTGAAAAAGAATTTCTTTAGATAACTGAGAATAATAGTCATTATATCTAAAACGCTATTAGTTTCATTATTTTTCGTATTGTTCTGGGAAAATAAATTTTACATTCTTTTCGTTAGATTTATCAAATTATAACGAATTCATAAAAATTTTATGGGTAAGTACGTTTCTCTTTGATGTTTTTATCAGTTTTATACTGCAATAAAATGCGGGCTTTACAATTACAGGCTTTACAATTGCGATAAATTTTCAAAAGGTTTCAAGTAATCTCGAGAGTCTACTTCAATTTAAAAAGAACATACATATATCTGAAAAAAGTATATAATACACACTTCAGTGAAGATCACACATAGATAACTATACACTGTAAAAAATGTTCCCGCTACGGATAACCTGCAATTTAATTACCGGCTATCGGTACCAGAATTTTAAAGAAATTTTTAATTAAAATTTTATAATAAAATTAAATTTTTGATTTAACTTTGGACTTAAAACTGTTTTTTTTCAGTTTCATACCGCAATTTTTAAACTTGATTTTAGGATAAAACTTAAAGTTAAAGGGTAAATTTAATTTAAGTTTTTAAAATTACTATAATACTGTATTTATTATTCCATTAATCTATTGTCTAATCATCGTACAGAGTGATATTATTAGACTGACAGTTTCGGGCTTCTGGCCCTCTTCAGTACCAAGCGTCAACTTTGTACGCTCAGTAAGTAAACGTGTTTAGCCTTTATTCGCAAAGATAGTCATTAGATTGATGTAGACTTGTGCGCCATCAATTGCTAGATGTAGACAACTACTCATACCTCTCCTACTCTGGAGACTTTGAGTGGTAGCAAGTTGAAGACTTGTGTGTCTCAAGCATATAGTACCACTAACGTGTGGTTAGACATAGAATTAGTAAGGACAGAAGTTTTTAATTTTAAAAAAAATTATAAAAATTATAATTTATTATTCCATCAATCTATTTTCTAATCATCGTACAGAGTGATATTGTTAGACTAACAGTTTCGGGCTGCTGGCCCTCTTCAGAACCAAGATGATAAGAAAATAGATTGATGGAATAATAAATTAATATTTTTATAATATTGTTTAAAATTAAAAATTTCTGTCCTTGTAATACTGTATTTTTAAATCATATCATTCATATCAATTTTGCAGTTTATTCTTAAATTTTCTCTGTAATTATACCTATTTTTCTTATAGTGTAGCCTACTTTATTTATTCTTTTAACGTACGAAATACTAAATTGGCCTTCATAAAACAAAATGTTCGATAAAGATAGTGAATCAATATTTTATTACAGCTACAAACTTATAATATTACACTTATTATACCTATTCCAATAATATTAACCCTTGAGCTGCTGTAGGCGTATTTATACGTGTCGCACAAATATTAAGAACCTGAAACTGCTTCAACCCTTCTTATACATATACAGTGCGGTCCAAAAGTCACCCCCCCCCTTTTAACTTTTGAACGAGTTGAGATATCGACTTCAACTTTAGAAATCTTAAATAAGACAACTTAAACTATCTTTTAGCATATATTTGATATTTTCAGCTCTTAAAATGTGGACAGGGGGGCATGGGGGGACATTTTTTTAAATAGAAAGTGGGGTCGTGTGATACATCATTTTAAAGCTTATAAAATTCTCTATTTAAACTAACATTTTTAAATTTTTTAAAAATGTTTTTTAAGGTTTTGATTTTTTAATTTTTTGTGCTAAAACATTCGATTTTTTAAGTTTTTTTTATAAATTTTTATTTATGTCAACTAAAATTAGTTTAAAAGTATAATTAACACTTTTTTATGATGAAATTAGGCATTTTTAAAAAATTATTTGTTTTTTTTTTGACATTAATACCCATTTTGAACCCCATTTTAAACCCAAAAAAAAAAATTGTTTTTAAATTTAAAAATATGGAGTTAAATGAAGAATTTTATAAGCTTTAAAGTGATTTATTACACGACCCCCGTTTCTATTTAAAAAAATATGCCCCCATGCCCCCCTGCCCACATTTTAAGAGCTGAAAGTATTAAATATATGCTAAAAGATAGCTTAAGTTGTCTTATTTAAAAGTTCCAAATTTGAAGTCGATATCTCAACTGGTTCAAAAGTTAAGAGGGGGGGGGTGACTTTTGGACCGCTCTGTAAGTACGTTTAACGGGGAAAAATGCCGCAGTTAAAGGGTTAACATTTATTTAGATTATAAGCAACAAAATAATAATATATTATTCAACGAGCGTATAATAATTGATATTAATCAGTGAAGGTGAACTTTGGGACACGAGCCGATAGGCGAGTGACCTAATCACCCGAATGATTAATAGATATTATACGCGAGTACATAATTATATTTTTTTATACCGCCAAAGAATAAATTGTTATAAAGGCTATAGTCTGACACACGGTAAATAAGCTACGACGAAAGGGGGAGGTAGCAGTAAAAAACGCTCCGACTAAAGCGAATTCAACGTAAACGTGTTTTTAGTTGGATTGTATATTCAAGTATTTCTCATTTTTTTGCTGCATTCTTTCGATAGCTTTAAAACCGTGTGTTAAACAGTAAGTAGTTGAACTAATATAACAACAGAATGATTATTGTTTAAACTGAATTCTGACAGTCAATGATGTTTAACAGTAAATATGTTACTTCTGAGGTTTACAGACACGGGTCATAGTTGAGCTATATAATAAAAATGATGGAACCCTTTTTACCTCTTTTTACTGAATTCTAATAGTTTATTAAAGTACTTGTTTCATAACATACGTTTTTAGCGCGGTTGTGGCGAGTTTTATACAGTACTAGTGCGCTAAAAACGTGATACGAAACCAGTGCTTTACAATTTTTTTTTCTATTTTACTCTAAAATTTAAAAAAAACTTACATTTAAATTGATGACTGATTTAGGGATTTTTGTTTTGGATATTACAGTTTAACCATGTTTAAAATTCTAAGAAAAAATCTTCGCTAGGGGCTTATCTCAAAAAATTGCTAAATTGATTTAGGGTGGCATTAAAACAGTTACCTGCAGCTACCCTGATTAATAATAATATTATCAATCAGGGTAGCTGCAAGTTACTGTTTCGATGCCACCCAAGGCCTAACTCAATTTAACAATTTTTTGAGATAAGGCCCTTTATAAGGATATTATCAAAAATCACAAAAAATAAGATAAGCCCCTTTGCAAGGGAAGCGACGAAATAATATTTTGATATATTTTATAGTCCTCTTCTCATTTTCACTACAATTAACCAAGCAACAATTTTAACACGGTAAAAATAACCTAAACACAATTTTTTTTAGAAAATTAAACTTTAAATCGACATTGACATTTGCACGGAAAGCTTCAAGCGATAGGCTTTTGTCTGTTGCCAACCAAAAAAAAAAAAATACAGACCTCATATGGGCCTATAAGAACACGCAAAATGCGTGTGATTATGAGTTTATAAGAGTCGCAAAATAGAAAAAAATAGAAAAGTACTTTTCACCAGTAAAACTGAGATATCATTTATGTTTTAGGCTGTTTTCGAACGTCTAGTGGATATTATCTGTGACAAAATGTCAGACAGTCTGGACACAGATCCGACACTAATGAGCGGAGGTGCTAAAGGACAGCGTTTGACAGATCAACCCCAGGGTCCTCAGGGTACTAACTGCAATTGTTAATATTCTACAAAAACTGTCCTCCCTTCAAATAACTTATTAACTACATGAATAGGGAAATATAATTGTTGTTTATCTATGACCAGAAAATTAAGAAAAAAAAAAACTTTTTAGTTTCTAATATTTACTTTTATCGAGACTGACAATACGCATGCGCAAAATGTATATTGCAGATATATAATAAAATTTTGAGAATATTATATTTACCTACTCTACTTATATTATTTTTTATGCATGCGTCTGTATATTAGCATTTTTATACACAAGGGTTTAAATTTGAGATAAATAAAAAAATTAAGATTCTCTAGGGTATTATAAAAAAATTGACATCGTTTTATTTTTTACCCTAAATACAATTTTTAATACAATTCTGTTATTCTTCAAGACCAAACCAGTTTCCTTATTTTGAATAAAGATGTAGTATCAAAAGAAGTATAATCAACGAAATTAGTTTAATATAACTTCAAAATTAAACGAATATATCTTAAATTTAATACCTTTTCTATACCTTAAAATGTGTAATTTTTTTCAACAACTAAACCAAACTAAACTCAAACAAAAAAAAATGTCAATATTAGAAATGTTTTAGAATAGTGGTAAACTATAAATTGTTGGGAATTTTCGGTATTTTATAATTATGATCTGTTAAATTTAAGCTAAAATGATTCAACATAAGTTAAAAATTCATACGAAATGTTATTCTTTATCAAAGTTTTCATTGGGAACAATTTCTATAAACTTTTATCCATATTTTGCTGATTTGATTAGTGACGTCATTCAAAAGATAATGATAGGATGCAATTATAAAAATTATAGAATCTTTTATCCAAATCAATAACTTGAAGGATACTATTATTTTACAATGTGCTTTGACAAAGGATTTGGTTTGGCGTTTTTTAAGATATGAGAATAAAATTTATATTACTTCCAATAAGCTACAACTGTGCTTTTATTTTAGAGACTTCTAACCTAAATAACTCTTTGTAAATCAAGTATACAAAAAATAAAATGGCTGACTTATCAATACATAAAACTTACGTGTTGAATTATTTAAGTTTAATTTACTGTAGAATGTGTATGTATATATTTGTTAACTACACTTATTTAAAGGCAAATTGTTATTACTTTACAACTATATTTTTAAAACCTAAATGATTACCGCTTTAATTTTAACATATCTTTGTTATTTTATTAAAACATTATTTAATTTTAGAAGTATTGACTATATTTTAGCAAAATATTTATTTATATGGTTATATAGCACAATTTGATTTAAAAATCAGCTTCTTTATACTTAAAATATGACTTTATTTAACTAATTTAATACAAAAAGACAGGGTTTTAATAATAAACCGTACCTTTGTTATTCAATTTTATGATTTTTACTTATGCGTCACTAATGTTTTGGTTAATAAACATATCTCGGGCCTAAGGGCTTAAAAATTTTTAGATGCTATGTTGTGTTATGTAGAATAAAACTAAATGGCAATTTATGTATCAAGTTATGCAACAAGTTATATTACGATTTGTAACGAGTTATATAATCAGTTATATAACTGCTATATAACACTTATAAAATGAGATACGTTACAGTATGTAACAAGTTAGGATGACAAATAAAATGGTTATAGGAAAGCTTAAAAAGTAAGAAAAATAAGCGTGATTGTAGTTAAAATCTATTTAAATAAATGTAAAACAAGAATAAATGTGAATTTGTAAATAAGTATTGTATGTGCATTAATATACTATATTATAGAAAGATTATTTAAAAATTAACATTAGAATAGAGATTTCCTATGATTTGACATTGTATAATGATTGTATAATTCATTTCACGTGGTTCCAAAAGAGAAAATCGGTTTAAAACAAGGTTGAGAATAGGCGTCAAAAACAATCCTTTGCTTATTACTGTTTAATAATAGTCTTTGGTACCTAATCTCCATTCAAACTAATTTATATTAAGACAAATGAGTCATAAGCACTAAGCCTATCTATTAAATCTATTAAATATACCAAACAAACTACTGATCGATCGTCTTTTATTTTTTAAAGAGCTATTATTGTATTTTTGTTCTACAAAATATATGATATATTATAAATTAACAGCTAAAATAAACTTAATATGGTATTAGGTATAAATAAATTAAAAAGGATTATTTAATATTAAATATTTATTAGTTTATTAAAACTCATCATATAAAATAAAACATTTAAACAACAAAAACCTAACAAAATACTTTCCTACAAATTATGTGGGAATTTCAAATTCCAATGTTATTTTTTAAAACTCTTAGTTTAATTTTACACTGTTTTTTATTTAACTTATATTTGTTAAAATTTAGTCGCTTTTGTAGAAAATTTGTTAAAGAAAGTTCATTTGGAATTTTTTAGAAAAAAAAATATATGTATCCTGTTTTAATTGGTTGTTAAATACGTTACCATAAAATAATATTAAATATTATTTATTTCCAGAGTATGTAGATAAATATCTAAAAACTATTAAACTTTTTTATTTTAACTTCAGTCTTTAAAAAGTACTAAAAGAGTGCTTCCAAACATGCGTTTGCCGATTTAAACGACCTCTTAAACTGTGTCCTACTTATACAGTGCGGTCCAAAAGTCACCCCCCCCTTTTAACTTTTGAACGAGTTGAGATATCGACTTCAAATTTAAAACTCTTAAATAAGACAACTTAAACTATCACTTAGCATATATTTGATATTTTCAGCTCTTAAAATGTGGGCAGGGGGGTATGGGGGACATTTTTTTAAATGGAAAGGGGGTCGTGTGATACATCATTTTAAAGCTTATAAAATTATCTATTTAAATTAACATTTTTAAATTTTTTAAAAATGTTTTTTAAGGTTTTGATTTTTCAATTTTTCGTGCTAAAACATTCGATTTTTTAAGTTTTTTATATAAATTTTTATTTATGTCAAGTAAAATTAGTTTAAAAGTATAATTAACATTTTTTATGATGAAATTAGGCATTTTTAAAAAATTATTTGTTTTTTTAGAGGAATTTTGACATTAATACCCATTTTCAACCCCATTTTCAACCCCATTTTAAACCCATTTTTTTTTTAATTTAAAAATATGGAGTTAAATGGAGAATTTTATAAGCTTTAAAATGATTTATTACACGACTCCCCTTTCCATTTAAAAAAATGTGCCCCCATGCCCACATTTTAAGAGCTGAAAGTATTAAATATATGCTAAAAGATAGTTTAAGTTGTCTTATTTAAAAGTTCCAAATTTGAAGTCGATATCTCAACTGGTTCAAAAGTTAAGAGGGGGGGGGGGGGTGACTTTTGGATCGCTCTGTATATTTAAAATAATAGTCCAGTCAAATAATAAATGTATATTGCATTAAATGTACACGGGCTGATATTTTAAAGGGTAGTAGTGGAAGGTAACAGAACACTCCTTTTAGTTTTTCACCGGGTGATTTGCGTAAGGGGTGTCCGCTATCTTGAAGTTTAGGGGTGAGCTGCTTAATATGCATCTTACGATAAAAATGCATATAACCAATTCTGTTAAGAAGGAAATTTCCAACAATTTTTGTTGGAATCATTTTTTTAATATATTAATAACAATCGAGTTAGTTCAAAAATAGCCATGTTGAAGGTGAAATTGGTTTTTCCAGTTTTCAGCCAAATTACAAATCGGACGATAAAAATGATTATAAGTAAACTTGTAGCTCTTGAAATTTTCTATAAGTTTCATATATTATAAATTTTCATAGGTACTTTGGTACGGTTACAGAGGGCGCAACGCAACTTTTATCGCACACTGTAACCGTAACAAAATACTTATGAAAATTCATAATATATGAAACTTATAGAATTTAAAGAGATATAAGTTTGCTAATAACCACTTTTATCCTCCGATGAATAATTTAGCTGAAAAATCGAGAAAACCAATTTCACCCCTAACATGGCCATTTTTGAATATTTATAACTCGATTGTTATTAATATATTAAAAAAATTATACCAACAAAAATTGTTGAAAATTTTCTCCTTAAAAAAATTGATTATATACATTTTTATCGTAAGATAACCGCACTAAGCCCTAAAATTGAAGATAGCGGACACCCCTTACGCAAATCTCCCGGTGAAAAACTAACAGGAGTGTTTTGTTACTATTTACAACTACCCTTTAAAATATCAGCCCGTGTACATTTATTGCAATTTAACATAGGAATTTCTCGTTATTTGACTGGGCTATAAAAATACTTGAACATTAAAATACCTTATATTTAGTACTTGTTAATAGAGTTGGGCAACGATTATTTCATGATTAGAACTCAATTACTTTTCACACAGGTCTAGAAACAATGTTTAGCTCAACTTTCATATAACCCAAGTTTCTGAGATATGAAGTGATAAATATTCTAAAAATGATCTTTAAAAGTACGCTAACTCCCATAAAAAGCAATTTAGCTCAAACGTCTATAAAAACTTTTTTCTCACCTTTTGACGTAAAATCTAAATGTCTAAAATAATTTTAAAATATGTCATATTTTTTGTTAAAACAAATAAAAATCGTTTTTCTCAAAAACGAATCGATATATTTTTGGTCTTAAAAAGATGCCAAAGCTCTAAGTAATTAAATTATGAAAAAAAAAAACTTGGGTTATATAAAAGTTGAGCTAAAAATTGTTTCCAGATAGGTGTGTTTTATTTATTCCATCATTTTATAATTATTTTTTTTAATAAGTATACCTACATAAACATACTAGCATAAACATAATTAAAAAACTGTAATTTTTTCAAATAGCATTTTATTTACTCAGTGATTATTAATCATATTTGGTTATAACCAAATATAAAAGTAATCAAGAATTTTTGTGCTCCGATTACTTTTGCTTTTAGGTATGTAATGTAATAAATAAAAAATAATTTTGCATTTTTTTTATTTAATAATATTTCTTATATCACACTAGTTTACATATTTCAACTTTTGTTTTATGCGAAACTTTATTTACTTGTTTTCTTGCTTAATTTTTGATGAGGAATCCAAATCCGCCAAGAAAAAAAAAATCGGTTCAGTTTTCGTAATATCCATCACAAAGTTTTTATAAGGGAAAATTATACAGAGCGGTCCAAAAGTCACCCCCCCTCTTAACATTTAAACCAGTTGAGATATCGATTTCAAATTTGGAACTTTTAAATAGGACAACTTTAACTATCTTTTAGCATATATTAATTACTTTCAGCTCTTAAAATGTGGGCAGGGGGGCATGGGGCACATTTTTTTAAATTGAAAGGGGGGTCGTGTAATACATCATTTTAAAGCTTATAAAATTGTCCATTTAACTCCATATTTTTAAATAAAAAAAAATGGGTTTAAAATGGGGTTGAAAATGGGTATTAATGTCAAAATTCCTCTAAAAAAAAACAAATAATTTTTTAAAAATGCCTAATTTCATCATAAAAAAATGTTAATTATACTTTTAAACTAATTTTAGTTGACATAAATAAGAATTTATAAAAAAAACTTAAAAAATCGAATGTTTTAGCACAAAAAATTGAAAAATCAAAACCTTAAAAAACATTTTTAAAAAATTTAAAAATATTAGTTTAAATAGAGAATTTCATAAGCTTTGCAATGATGTCACACGACCCTCCTTTCCATTTAAAAAAATGTCTCCCCATGCCCCCCTGCCCACATTTTAAGAGCTGAAAATATCAAATATATGCTAAAAGATAGTTTAAGTTGTCTTATTTAAGTTCTAAATTTGAAGTCGATATCTCAACTCGTTCAAAAGTTTGGGGTGACTTTTGGACCGCACTATAGAAATCATATATTTTCGTTTATTATTTATAAAAATTGGTTTCTGGGAGTTTTCAGAGTAGCTAAAAACGAATTTTTTATTTAATTTTATTATTAAGTTTCTATTTTGAACTCTTAAGGGGTGGAACCACCCGTTTTTATATTTTTTAAGTAACCCGATAAGAATTACAACCTGGGGGTTTTTCGTGTTGCTGAAAATGAATTAATTTAAAAAAAAAAAATATGTTTTCACCCTTATAACCTATATGACCCATAGCACCACCCATATTTACTTTTTTTTTAATTAACATGATAAAATTTGTTAAATTTCGACTAGCCAAAACCAAATTTAATCTGCGTTCAAAAAGTCCGAATACACACATGTCATGTCATGTCATGTCATCAGCTAATTTAAAAAATATAAATACTGCTATCAACAAATTAATACATTCCCATTTAGGCCTAGATTTATTAAAACCAAAAACGATAAAAAATTAAAAAAACAAAAAAAAAATTAAAAGAAAAACATTTTTTTTTTCAAAAAAGTTTATTTTTTCCAAAAACAATTATAAAAAATTCATTTTTATTCAGTCTCAAAACCTCCAAATATCAATTTTTGTAAAAATTAAACAAAAATATATGCTTTCTCTAACTTTCCCTTTATAAAATCTTTAGGGTCTAACTGAACCAAAGAATTTTTTTTCTTGCATTCTGCATCAAAAAATATATAAGAAAACAAGAAGACTTTATTTAAATAAAGTTGGGCATAAAATCCGTTTTAAACTAGTGTTATTCTGTAAATGTTCTAATATTAAAAATAAAATTGAATGCATAATTAAATAATTAAAAAGTATTTGCATAAAGTAATTGCGCCCAACTTTGCTTGTTAATAACAATGAATTGAATGTATAAAATATTATTTTGTGAATTAATGTAAAAATAAATAGTGTATATGCCTCAATATTATTTTATTTAATCACTAATTATGACAAAATATGCTTAAAATAAATAATATTATTTTATAAATAAGAAATAATTTTACGCTTAAGAAGAAAGAAGATGCGTAGTGTTGGTTTCCAGAATAATCATCTACAAATATGTGTTTTCCTATTTTTTTGATTTTTATTGGTTTTACTCGATTCACCATCATTACATATTTTAAATGTTGTAAATATTCCATTTTCTATTTTTGGGGAATTTTCTACAGGACAAAGGTGATTTTCTATATCCCTAAAACATTTAATTTCAAAATTTTAAAAAAATATGTGTTTTAAAAAGTCCAAACCACTGCATCTACATTCCATCAAATCCATTAAACAAGCCAAGATATGTAATGCTACGCATTCCATTATATATTATTTACAGAAATGGCATATTGCATTTTCCCAAATACAATAAAATAATTAAAAAAAAAAAAATAAAAATAAAATAAAAAAAATACATTTTTTTAAAGATATTTGTTTAAATTTTCGTTTTCCGAAAATTTTCATTTTTTTTTCTTTTTGCGAAAAACAAAAAATTTTGAATTTTTTTTTTCAAAATTATAGTTTTTTAATTTTTTTTTAAGTTTAACCCCTCATAACTTTTTGTTTTTGGTGGGCTTACTTTCAAAGTTGGTAGAATTGATCCTTATGAAAGTAATATTTTCTGAAAAAGTAGCATAAATCGGAATTTTCTTTCAGCTTTTCTCGATATTTTAACCCACATAACTTTTTTGTTTTTAAGGGGATTACTTTCGAAAATAAAAGTGATCTTCCCCTCGTAGAACTTGATTTTTCCTGAAAATTTTAAGTCGATTGGATAATTCGTTCTTGAGTTATCGTGTCTACAAAAAACGTGACATCGGACGGACGGTAACCCTTCTTGTGCTGTGAGGAGGGGCGTTATTATCCATAAAAATCAAATTATCTCCAATTTCGTTTCGCAATGGAAGACGATTGGTTAAATAATGTTTTTAGCGTAAATGTTTTGCTTGAGAACAGAGGAGAACATACTGGTTATTGACATCTTGTTTCTCACATTTTGTGACGACTTTGATTTTTTTCAATAACAATTTACATAGGATTTTTGTAATTTAATCCCTAGTAAATGTAGAATTGAACCCACATATTTGTCAGAAATTTTTTTGTTTACATTTCATATTAATTGGTGGGGCCAAGAAATTTGGCGATGTGTGTAATTCTACAGCAGGCGCTGTAAATAATATAATAAGGTACACAGTATAAGTCAAAGTCTTTTCAGAGTATTGTTTTTTTAACGATAATAATCAATGTTTGAATTAAAAGTAACTCTGAGGCTACGTGGTGCTTAAACTAAGGATAAAACTAAACAAAAAAATCATTATTTAGCATTTTGCAAATATATAATTTTTATTTAATTTATTTTATTTATTTTATTTATTTTATTTATTTTATTTATTTTATTTATTTTATTTATTTTATTTATTTTATTTATTTTATTTATTTTATTTATTTTATTTATTTTATTTATTTTATTTATTTTATTTATTTTATTTATTTTATTTATTTTATTTATTTTATTTATTTTATTTATTTTATTTATTTTATTTATTTTATTTATTTTATTTATTTTATTTATTTTATTTATTTTATTTATTTTATTTATTTTATTTATTTTATTTATTTTATTTATTTTATTTATTTTATTTATTTTATTTACTTTATTTATTTTATTTATTTTATTTATTTTATTTATTTTATTTATTTTATTTATTTTATTTATTTTATTTATTTTATTTATTTTATTTATTTGATACAACACCCAACAGCCGAAGCCAATTACTGGGTGGGAAATACATATATTATTGCTTACATGTTGCCAAAATAATTTTAAATTTGGCGCAAATCTGCAAATCGAATCATAACTTTTAAAAATTGTAACAATAACAAATAGATTTATCTATTTATAAATAGACGACTGAGGTATAACACCAACAGTTCTAAAAGAACAGTTAAAACCTAGAGCAAACAAAACTAAAATGTTTTAGATTTTAAGCTTTCACAGCCATTAAGATATAAAGAACTTTCACTTTCGGGTTTAGACTTCTTTAAAACTAAAATGGTAAAGTTGTATAAATATTTGGGCTTTATTACCTTTCTTTGGTGTAAATTGGTCTTAGAACTACTTTCTCAACCATAATTTCCTGATCACAATGTATGAAACAATAAAATTTCTTCTTTTCGTTCCACCTTATTTTCATTTCAACAATTTTTGTTAACCTCGGTGGCTCAGCATAATAAACGTATGTATTGTTTGATTTTGGTTTAAATTCTCTAATCATATATCTAAAAATAATCCAGTATATTAACATTTTTTTTAAATAGCATTTTTAATCAGTATTGTCTAAGTTTAAAGCCTAGGTCTATGTGGACCACATATTATAGTGTGAGAAGTCTGGTTAATTAATTAATTATCTTAGATAAATGTCCCTTTGATCTTTCCTAGATATGACAGTAGGCTTATGGGGTTATAGTTTTCGAAAAATCATGAGGTTTAAGGGTTTGTTTGATGACTATTATGTATGACTATACTAACGAGATCAATGATGGTTTTATTAGGAAGTATATTGAGGATTTAATTTAGAAGTTGATTGAGATGTATACCTCCTATTATAGGGGTATACATAGAATAATTATAGACGAAAATAGCAGCATGTTCAACATATTACATACATCAGAGTTGATGTGAAAACTTCGGTGTGCGACAAATGGAGTTAATGCTTTCTAGTTAAGGAGGCAGTATAGGGGTAATACGTAATTTTTCTATGGACATGGTTGAATCCCCTTTCGTGATCAATTTGATCATGGTATTCGTCTTCATCAGATTCGTTAGAAAAAGGAAGATCACTTCTCTATTATGTCAGTGAATACTTTAGCTTTCTTCTGGGGGAGGATTAAGCAAGGTCGCCTCTATATGGATTTGATGTGACCTTATTGCCCTTGGACGCCATTTGGCTGGACCAATTCGGCCATAAATCCCTGTTGCTGACGTTCGCCGGCTATTAGATCACATTAAATCGATATGGAATTTGCAAAAAACATTAACATTATAATTTTAGAGTAATAATAATAGTTATATTACTCAGAATCTCTCTCTGTGACGTTGGCTACATTGTCATCTTGATCCACAAAAATAAAATCAAAATATCCATGATACTCTTTTTTGGCATCTTTTGATAAATAAACTGATATACTATATGCAAACACTAAAACAAATCGGGTTAAATACAAAATGTTTCAAATTATTTAAATTTTATTAACTGCAATAGGGTGGTTCTTCGTTTGTGTCCAAAAAATACGAATGCTTTTTTGTTGTCTGAACCGTAAAATCTAAATTAAATGTTCTACATTTCTTTCCATTTTTTCCACAAGAATCGCAGTGACCCTAAAATTTAAAGAGTGATTTTTATTTCCTACTATAATTAGTTATCTAATAATTATTATATTTCACAACAATAAATTGTTTTTATAATTCTTAAAAATATTAAAAATAAAAAAATATATAATATATCAAAAATCAAATCACCTAAATATGACTCATTTATTTTGCTTCATAGCTATTTTTAAAGAAATGTGCTACACACACGTCCACCCAAATGGAAATAGGTTTAAAAAAAATAGCAAACTTAGGTGATGTTAAATCATGTGAGCAAAAGGTCTGTTCAATTCAAAACCTCAGAGAATGAAATCCTAATGAACGCCATTTTTTGGTAAAAGTTCTTCCGCAGACTGCATACTAAACAACAGTAACAAACTGCTAATTATTTTGCACAATTTTAATAGTGTTATTGTTGCTGATTTTCATTTTGTTTAAATCAAATCTCTATCTATTTCCATTTTTAAGAAAAACCGTTTCAAAATTTTATAAAAACTAAAATTTGTCATTTTTAAAGGCTTATATTTAAATTATTATTGCAGCTACAAATGTTTTTTTTTTTAGTTTAAATTAAAGCTACATTTATTCTCTATAAAATAATTACGAAAAATGTCTGAAAATCATTTTAAAAGTTCATTTAGTGAATAGCTTTTGATGCCTCTGCAATGATGTTTAAAAGAAGCTGAATTTATCTTTTTTAAGCAGTTTTTATAAATTTAACGTAAAATTTATTATATATCAAGCCTATGTGTTTGTCAGTTTTGCTAAATATGACATATATTGCCCAAAATAGTCTTAAACAGCAACACTGAATCGTCATTGCAGATGTCTTAAAAACTGGTGTTCAGTTGGACACCGGAAATGAAATCCAAATACTTTTCTATACTTTTTTTATAGAGCAAATATGTAACTTAAATTTAAGCTATAAAAAGCTTTTTAAGTGCTTCAATAATTTATTTATTGTCCACCTAAAATTACATATTTTAATTTTTTCGAATTTTCGGCAGGGTATTTCTCAAAAATGGAAAAAGATAGAGATTTGATCTAAATAGAATCGAAATCAGCAATAAAAACACTATTAGAATTGTGCAAAAAAATTTGCAGTTTGCTATTGTTGTTTAGCATGTAGTCTGAGGAAGAACTTTCACAACTATTTACGAATTGGCGCTCATTAGGATTTCGTTCTCAGAGGTTTTGAATTCTAAAGACCCATTGCTTACATGATTTATCATCACCTAAGTTTGATATTTTTTTTAACCTATTTCTATTTGGAGGGACGTGTGTACACTGAACCAAAAATTGAAGTGATATAAATAAAAATGAACGTCATACTTATCAATAAAATTACATTGATTTTGCACCGATGTACGTTTTTAATTGTGACAATAAAATTTTTATTATATCAATGCTTAAAATTGATTGTCTTAATGTGTCATTAATTTAATAAAAAAAAATCTTTGTTATAATGAATTTATGCATAAAGGCAAGGAATTTTAAGCATTTATACAATAAACTGTTCATCGGTGCAAAATAATTTTCAGTGTAAGAGTGCCAAAAACTACATAATTTGTAAATGAATAAAGATAAAAAGCGTGTTTTTGCTAACAGTTGTCTGATATAATAAGGTCCTCTCCTTTTAAAGGCAAAACAAAGACCTTGTGGAAAATGATAGCCTGTGAAAATCCTTAGTAGGTATGTTATAGAGTATGACCGTTTGGCCGCTACAGTCATACGTTCTAGAGAAATATGTATATATAAATGGTCACTTATATCGGTATGTATGTATATATAATTGAGCATGAGTTGTTTATGGTTTATATGATATTGACTTACACCCTGGGGGATTAGCCACCTCGTTTTTTTTTTCTTTAGTTTTCTTTTTCTTTGAAATTATTATTTTATTTCTTAAACATTTATAGCAAAAAAACGTGAATAAACAGGACTTAAAACTTCTAGTTTTGGGTATTCACGTTTATGAGCTATACTTTTTTTAGCAAATTAAGATAATAAATTAAAAGGAATGAAAGAAAGTACCTTAGCTAATTTTGGGCTTTGGCTAGCTTTTTTAATAAATTATTTTACAAAAATTTAGTTTTTGACGCAAAAATTTCCTTAAAAAATTATATGCTCTGCGTACAATTAAAAATTATATTAGGAATTTATATACAGATTTCCACCAGAATTTTAAGTACTCCAATAAGTTGTAGACATTTTTGGAATTTATCATTCAAATATTTAAAGTAACTGCTTTAAAAATTTGAACCATTTTTTTTACTATACTTACTTTTATAAATTTTTCAAATGAAATACATTCAATTCCAAAAAAATTACAGTCTTTATTCCATAAAGATTCGATAAAGTATTTAAAAGATCGCTTGTGACTACAGCCTGTCAAAATCTCTCCTTCACTTAAATCGTTGCGATTTAGAGTTGTCAAATTGGTGAAATTATTAAATTCCTGACAACCAGGCTGCAAATGGGCGTTATTTATAAAGAAATCACTATGACCCATTAGTTCTTTAGTTCCCTGACTGTTCTCTAAAAGTATATATTAAATAAAAAGTTAATAAATAATAAAATAAATAAATTATAATCATCATATCAGCACTAGTCTTTTTCGTATTTTTTGCCCATACGATGCTTTAACATAAAAATAACACAGGCACACAAAATAAAAAAGGTGGTCTGTTCTTTTACTGCCACATTTGTAGCCTTATGTATTTTTCCGCTCAATCCGAATCCGAGGTCAGAATTTTGACATAATGATTTTGACATAACCTCAAAAATTTGCTAAAATTAATCTTATTTTTGACAAAAGAGTTTATTAATGCTTGAAACAAGGCAAAAAGCCAAGTGAAAACCCCCCAGAATAGGGCCTAAAAAGAAAATTGAAGATTTTAAAAGTGCCATAAATGATTTCGGTGTATTTTTTCCCCTGAATCTGAATCCGCGAATTGGAATATAAACTAAAAGCTGCTGAAAACTACCCAGCAAACAGCCCGTTGGCCAAACATTGGCCTGCCTATGTTTACTACATGTTGGCAAACCCACATTGGGCTTACATACTGCGACTGGCCAATGTTGACAAAACTGTATTGGTCCTACATTAGCCGCCCGAAGGCAGCTTTAAATTTAAAGCCAATGACATATTTTTCATGTTCGATAGTAAATACGTAATCTAAGGCCACAGTCTTATGGACAAGAGTACTTTGACCAACCTAAGGGCAATGAAAAATTTTCAACTTAAAAATTGAAAAATTTATAGTTGGCTTTAAAGCGGCCTTCGGAGGGCCAATGTAGGACCAATGCAGTTTTGCCAACGTTGATTGGCCCGTCGTAGGAAACATTGGCACGCCAGTATTCGGACAACGGGCGGCCAACGAACCAATGTTTGCTGGTAGGTTTTCAGCCGCATTTTAGTTAATATTCCAATTCGCAGATTCGGTTACAGCCGAAAAAATACATACACTTTTAAAATCTTCAATTTTCTTTGTAAACCCTTTTCTGGCCGTTTTTTACGTGTTTTTTTTGCCTCGCATTCAACATCCTGGGGGTGATCGGTCGATTTTAACCTTGAATTTGGTTTTAGCGCCACAAAATACTTATAGATAGCATGATTTTAGTTTATAATAAACTATTTATTTTCTAAAATTAGGTGATTTTGAAGTATTTTTTGAAGTTATGTCGAAACCTTGACGTGTCTGGTCAATTTGAGTGCAGATTCTGTTACAGCGCCCCTAAATACGTATAAATAGAGTAGTTTGATCTTTTAAATCATTAATAAACTCTTTTATCAAAAATATCGTCAATTTTAGCAATTTCTTGAGGTTATGTCAAAATTACAGGGTGATAGGCCAATTCTCACCTCGGATTCGGATTCTGCAAAAAAATACATAGGAGTACATACGTGGTTATTAGGGTGCCCAGACAAAATTAAAAAATTAATTTTTTTAGGGTCCCACCCCCTATAAATGTTCATTTAGCTCAAAAACCCGGTGGTTTTTTGAGAGAGAAAACATGTTAAGCCATTTTATTATTATTTAAATACAAAAATGTTAAAATCAGGCGATTTTAGGAGGGGAAGTTATTTTTGGATAATAAGGGTATATTCAAAAAAAAAACCCTTTTATATGAAAAAATGGCAGGGTAAAAACGTTAAAATTGACGGGCTGCAGCAAAAAGTAAAACAAAAGACAAAAGACAAACTCTTAAGAAAAGTGTCACTTTTAACGTCATATTTCTAACCGAAAAATGTCACTTTGGAATAAAGCGAATAAAAATGTTATTTGTAAAAATACATTATTTATTTATATCGTGACATTTGTTATGATATTAAATACTAAAATGTCAGTATTGTATACAATACCTCGTATATATGAGGGGTTCATGTTCATATATGGACCAAGTCTATAAAACCGTTATTCTAGTTATTGACATTTAAAGTTCTTTGTGCCATCTATCCTCCAAAGACAGAGGTATGGACTTAGTTCGTTACAGTACTAAACAATATGTGCTTTGAACTACCTCTTGATCAATGCAGATCAAAAAATCGTCTTTATGGACTTTTCACTTTAGCTCTGAACTTGTGTTATGTTATTGATCTAGTTTAAACTATCAAAAGTCCAAAAGTCCAAACCGGGGTGACTTCAAACGGGGTAGGTGACTTCGGAAACTTTTTAGAAAACCCTTTTGAACCAAAGTAGGTATGCATTCGTTATGGGGTTCTGTGCACACGTTCTTTGGTTCAGAAGGTTTTGCGATAAAATGTCCGAAGTTACCTACCTCGTCATCCCGGGTGACGGTATTTTACAGTATTTAGTAAAACAGGAATCAATAAATAATACCAATGATTAGTAATACCTAATACAGAAAAAATAAATAAAATCTGATCTCATCTCTGTACACATACTTAGATTAGTGTGATGAATTATAAAGAATAACAATAAGAATAATTTATTGTGCAATATGCAATGCAATAAATAAGTACAAACATACAAATTTACATAAAATTACAATAAAATATTTTTTAAATTTACTAAAATATCATTTATAGTATAAAATGAATCTTTTATAAAAAACGATTTAATTTCAGCCTTAAATCTGCCAAGTGGTAGAGATCTTACACTGGTATGGAGTGCATTAAAAGCAGTAGAGCCATAGTAATTTTTCCCATTTCTTGTTCTTTCTAATCTAAGATATTCAATTTTTATAATATTATTATTTCTTGTAGAAACTATATTATTTTTATTGTAACTATCTATGTTTACCTTCACATGAATCAGACTCTCCTATACATATAAACATGGTAAAGTTAAAATCTGTGCCAGTATAAAAAGAGGAGTACAATCATCCCTGTATTTTGCACCAAACATGGTACGGAGATCTGTTCGTTGTAAACGAAACAGCCTTTCTGTAGAAGAAGCATGACCCCAAATAAATATAACATCTACTATGTATTGATGCGTAATAAACCGTTTTGAGAACAGACATCGAAACTACACCAACAAGGATACGTAGAGCAAATATATATTTGGATAAAGATGAGGCCATATATTCTATGTGTTTATTCCAAACTAAGTCACTGTCCAGATACACACCAAGAAAGCGCACCGAGTCTGGATTAACATGATTACCTAAGTTTCTTAGGGTAAATACCATAGTTTCTGTCTTTGAAGCATTAAGACTAAGTTTGTTCGAAGCAGACCACTCCAAGGCCTCCAACCGCGTCTGTCCCAAATCACCCAGTAATAATTTTAAGTCTTTGATTTTCCTTAATAACGTGGTATCGTCCGCAAATAGGATATACTCAGTATTTTGCGCGCAGCGAACAAAATCATTAAAGTAAATTAAAAATATTACAGGACCCAATACAGAGCCCTGAGGGACACCTATATTAATTTCTTCTACCTTAATAAACAGTTATAATTTTTTTTACCAAATTGTGTATCAGTATGTAGAACTTCGACATATTTCGCACAATGCTTGTTGAGCTTGACTACATCTGGCATTCCAGCAAATCTTATGCCAGTTGGATCCAAAGCTAAAATATATGAAATTATAAGTTTAAGTAATTTTAATTAATTTTTAGAGTTCCGCATCTCAAAAATGAAAAACGGAAATCTCTCGATTGTCTGTCTATCTGTCTGTTATAGCCGCTCTTTATCTTAGGATCTTTATAACCTAGGAATGTGAAAGGCATACAATAAGATAAGCTTGGCGAGCATCATGTCCCACCGGTGCACCGGTGGGTGTGCCTTTTATTTCAGAAAATAGATTTACTTTTATAGAAGAGATAAAATCATGAAAATATTTTTTTGATAAAATAAACATTTAAGGAAAGGGGGGACAAATGGACAAAAACAAAAAATATATCGATAAAATTCAATTGAATTTCATTGATTCCTAATTACCTTGTAAAGAATTTTTAAGAAACCTTAAACTTCTTTATAAAAAATTTCTTAGGTAAGCAAATTTAGGTCAAAATTCATAGACTACATACCACAATTCTCGATTTATTAAAGGCTGTAGAGATTTTATATTTTGGGTACCCCCCTAATACCCCATCTATTAGGTACTACTCACTAGGTAGCCAAAATATGAAATCTCTATAGACTTTAATAAAGAGAGAATCAAGGTATGAATTGTATGAATTAAAATTTGTTTACGTAACACTTGAAGGTCCCCTTATGCATGTTTGAGAGCTCTACGAATTTTTTGAAATATTGGCAGGACAAAAAACGAAAAATACTAGGTACGAAACTCTTAACGTGCTAGTCGTTCGCACTTGACCCGTATTTACTACTGTGTAGTTAAAAATACGATTTCAATTTTTTTTCTTTAAAATAATCTGTCGATAAAGGACAGATATCTTAAAAATTAAAGACTATTAACCCATTAATTAACCCATTCGTAGCTATTAATTAATTAATTAATGTTTTGCTAAAAACTCTGAAGCGAGTTTTAAGATGAATATATTTTTTCCTCACCTGTAATTTTACTAATATTCTTAATCTCTATTCCTACATATCCAGCAATATGGGCTCCCACTCCATGACCAATGAGATGCAAGCCACTCACAGTCATATTAAACTGATCCTGCAGAAAAAATCTAAGGTTTGTTTACTTTAACACTAACTTATAGTTTCTTTGCAAAATTTACTCACTCGTAATAAATTTAGAAGTTGTACTATTTCCAGGGAAACTACTCTTGCATTGGATATGGCCAAGTCAAAAGGTGGTTCTGCTCCTCTTTGCCAGTCTACCGATATAATATTTATATTACCTTGTAATAACAGTTCATAAGAGATATGCTAAAAACATTTTCATTTTACAAAAATGGTACAAAATTTTAAGATTTGGTCTAGTGTCTCGTTCCTATAAAGGTTGGTCCTGAAATGAGTCCTAAGGGAGCTCCGGCTCTTTAAAATTATGATAAAAATAAGGTTTTTAATTAATAAACCGTGTACCCTTTAAGCTAGACCAACGAGCTTTTGCATGTATAAATACTTGTGAAACCGTTCCATGAATATTATAAATATTGAAAGTGATTTTACAAATGAAATTTTGTGTTATTAATTTATTTTAGTGGGTGAATACAGATTAATCAGTTGACATATATTTTGTAATGGAAATTTTTTTATATATGAAATGATTATAATAACTGTATCTGGTCAAAAAGAACGGTTAGTTCAAGACCAAAACTATCCAAAAGGTCATATTTCTTTATAAATATTACAGTGAAGGTAAAGCATCTTCTTTTAATAAGCTTAAAAATAACAAATTTTAATTAGCGGGCGAAAAAAACTAGGGCCAATAAGTTCAACTTTTCACCCCTAAAACATGAACAAAAAGTGTCGCTTTTAGAATCAATCGAATAAAAAATATATATATTTTTTAAATACTTACCTTTATCCATCCTGTGTAGCCATTACTTGTAAAATCATGAATTAACATAACTATTTGATAATTTGTATTAAAGCACGCCATTCGCACTGATTGTGCTGTTGCTGATATTGTATTGTAAGTTAACTGAATTGATGTATTATCTACCTAATAATTATTAAAATTAATTAAGGTTTTAAATAAAGTTTAAACAACGATGTTAGCCTCTTTAAAATTTACGGATATTATAACTCTTAGTTAAAATAAAAATAAAATTACACATATAATACGTATTATAATGCTTAGAATAAAACACTGCGAGAAAAACAAAGCATTTCCATAAACTGGTAAAAGTTCGACATGTTTAAAGTCCGGCAGAATTTTTTTTTTAACTCCAAAATTTAAAGTTTTCTAAAGGCTTTTGTATGCCTTTTCGTAAAATATAAACTTAAAAAGAACCAAGAAAAGCAAAAATCAAGTGACCCCATAAGCATTTATTTATGTATTTATTTATTTTTATTTAGGCATTTCTTTAAAGGGTTTTCTGATTTTTGATTTCAAAAATTTATTTTTTTTGCTTTTTTATACTTCTCAATATGTGTAGAATACGCTCCTAAAATATTTTGACGAAATTTGTCTTGTTTAAAAAGTTATACATATTTATACTTTAAAAAATATACATAAAAAAATAATAAAATTATAAAATTTTAAGGGAGATACTTCCCTTTGAATATGGCTAAAAAATATCGGTTTTAATAACTCAGGAACCCTTTGAGAGCAAGGAGGTTTTGAATATGAACTAATCTTAACAACGCCCATCTTCGTATGTTATTTTTATGTACCTATCTTAACCAGGGGCGTGCGAAACGGGGGGCCTTATCAGTTTTTTGCCTTAAACGTTTTTATGTGTATCTTTTTTTTAATTTTTTGTAAAAAATATAGATTCATTGAGTAAAAATACATCAAAAATGTCATAGTGTAACACTGTAGAAGTAACCGTTTTCAAAAAAAAAAAATGGAATTAATTAATTAATTACATTCTGTGCCACCAAAAATGTTACTTTTTAAAAGGCTATTACTCCTTTAATATTAAATTTAGTTTTTCGGTAAAGAATACTTTTTTATTAAAGTTTTTATTTTAGAATCGACCTGCAGAATTAAAATTTTGTTGGTGCTTGTTTTGTATACTTTAAAATATAAAAAAACTTTAAACGCGTTTTTCTCCATTCTCACGGTTCCAGTGATTAAAAAAAAACTATTTAACATATTGACTTAAATCTTTCGGCATTTTGTCGAAAATCATGTTGGCGAGTTCCCTAGTGTAATTTTTTTTTAAAGGCTTGTAATTTATTTTTTATTCCTCCTTTTGTTCCCATTTTTGGTCGGAAAAATTGCATGTTTTGTTTTTTTTTTCACTAAAATACGCTTGAAATTTTTATTTATGTCTACACTAGCGAACAAAAGGATGTCATTTTTAACAAGACTGTTTTTGATTTTTGTGTTTCTGACCATTGGGGGCCGAGCTATCGCTGGAACCGTTTTCCATGTTATTTTTGAGGTGTCTAACTTCAAAGCGTGCTGCACATTTATTTATGACGGCAAAAAAAACATTTTTTTTGTGAACTTTTAGTTAGTTTTCTAATACTTTGTAAAAAATTTTGTACATAAAAATAATAAAGGTCGTCTGAAAAAAAAATCCAAAAATCGTCAATTTTTTGCCTCAAAAATCAGAAAAACCCCTTAATAAAAAAGCTATAATATTAGTATAACATACATACCGGTTTTTTTTTCTGAATTAGTAAAAATTCTGTTTTCAAAATATGTCTTTCTAAAGGTTTCAAATTGACCGGCCTTATATTTTCATCGTACCACAAATGATCAGTAGTTATGCATCCTAATTCATCGTAACATTTTTGAAAACCCTCTAAGAAAAAAAATATTTTTAATGATGCTAAATTTGAATAAATATCCAAACAATCTTAAATTTCGTTCACAAACGGAACCAAAAGGCCATAACTTTAAAACAATGCTATGAATTTAAATGATATTTAACTTATACTTAGGTATTTTTTAGTGAAACCTTTTTAGTGCCTTAGTAACTAAAGTTTTTAAAATTACGTATAACTTCACCGTCATCTTAAATTTCGTTAACAAATGGAACCAAAAGGCCATAACTGTAAAACAATGCTATAAATTTAAATGATATTTAACTTTTGCTAAGGTATTTTTTAGTGAAACCTTTTTAGTGCCTTAGTAACTAAAGTTTTTAAAATTACGTATAACTTCACCGTCATCTTCATAACTCCATAAGTCTTCATCGGTTTTAAACAAAGGTAAAAATAATAGAAATATGAATAAATGTAAAATCATTGGAATACTTTGTAAAATCTGTCATATTGACATTAAAAAAATTGGGGTTACCTTTTTTGACATTCGCAGATTTCAGATTTTTTGTAGTCACTCTAGCGCGCTAAATAGGCCCTATTGAAAATGACGGGTTTGTGCACCATTTATATCCGCCCAGACCCGTCATTTTCAACAGGGGGATCTAAAAAATTGAATCCCTTGAGATATAGCAAAGAGTTTTTGCACGTAAACTAATCTTAATAAGACCCAACTTTTTATGTTATCATCATGTTGTTATGCTAACAGACACCTTTTAACAGAAGGGCAAGGGCCATGGTTTCCACAATTTTTCAGAATTTTCAAATAAAAAAATACATGTACTATTTAATATTTTGTAGGTAGTTCGAATAAAGTTTTGATTACATACCTGAAAAAAAAACCAATAAAAATCCTTAATTTTTCCGAGTGACAAGGAATATAACAACTTAATAGTTATTTATAATACAAGGGCGAAAAGTTAAATTTTTCGTTTGAGTAGGTTTTTAGAAGCCGAGGGCCGTCCGATAGAGCCTGCCCGCGGGTAATAAACCTACGAAATCGAAATTTAACTTTTTGCCCGTGTATTATACAATATTTTTTATTCGATTGTTACTAATTGTAATAAATTATTAAAATATACTCAATTTTAAAGTGCAAAAAAATATTTCTTTTTACTGTCTTATTACTTATCTAGTTATCCATGGCAAATTGTTGTCCAATCGAATCCCTACAAAAACAATTGAATCGTTTCTTTTGCTTGCGGTTTCATTTTTAAATTAAAAAAGCTATAGCTTGGTGATTTATTTCTGTTAAAAGGTGTCTGTTTTTTGCGGTGACCACGATTTCTCGAAAACCAATTTACCTATCAATCTGAAATTTTTAGGTTGTTCCTAATTCCAATTGCTAGTTCGTAAACGAAGAAATTTTTTATTTGAACGATAATTTCTACTTTTTCGGCCGGAAAACTCAATATTCCGAATATCAAAAATCCATTTTTTTGGTTTGGACTTTATACATATAAAAACAAACACACATTTGCTTATGTATACTGATATATACACTTAGCGATTTGGCCCCTGCCATTGTGTATACGGAGAGATGCACATGACAGCCAAAGTGTTAAAATTACTAAATAAAAATTACATAGCACTTTAGCGTTTAAAAATTTTAAGCCTTGTGCAAAATTTCGTTACTGTGGTTTATGGGGTTAAAGAGATATTAAATAAAAACTCTTTTTTAGATGTACCTTTAGGAGGGCAGTAGCTCCCTTAGGGCTCGTTTCCGGACCAACCTTTTTTTCATATTTTTGTATGTAAAATCATCTCTAATTTTTTTTTCGCGAGTTCTGGAACACCCTGTATTAGAAGGAAACTAGAATAAAAAAAACAATTTAATAGTCTAATTTATTTATTTTTCAACAATAAAGTGTTTAAATTAGCTATAATTTACAAATTTGTGTTTCATAACCTATAAATCTATGTACATTATTTACAACAAAAGTTTTGTTTAAAATATTTTCCAGGTAATGGTGCTTCTTTATGTGTTAAAATTTTTCTTTTAAAATTTATATTTGATAAACATCATTTAAAAATTTATTGTACTATTTAATATTATTTTTATTTATTTAGCATATATTTAAAATAATTTTTATGAAAATATTTCAAACAAATTTTCATTTTCTATTACATCACAAGTCATATAGTTTTCTTTCAAATATATACTTATTTTAAAATTATATCTATTTAGTTTGCTTTTAATTTTTTTAAAACATAAAATCTGTATAAATATACAGGGTGATCCATAAACCTCTTTACAAGCTTTGCCAATAAAAAGTAGATTTAATTTCATGAAGAAATGTTCATGTAAACATAGGTCCCATCTTTTTTTGTTCCGAAGTTTTAGCGCTTTTAAAACTTTTAAGTTAAAAAAAAAAACGTAGTAGCCATGATTTAGCCAAACAAAGTTTAGTAACTATCATTTTAAATAGTCACCTGTCAAAAATAGTATATTATATGCGCTATATATGGATCAGATAAAGAGAAAAGTTCTACAGAAGCATATTTAATATTTTTTTAAATAAAATTATGCATAGGGTAAAACCCCCAATTATTGGCACTTTAAGAAATTTTTCACATATATTTCATTATAACTTATTAAATATTTCATGTTATCAAGAATAAATTATTTTACATGATTTGATAGTTATTCTATTTTATATATTATATAAAATTTAAACTGATATCTTAGTACCTATTTTGGATAAAAATTACATTTTAAATTACATTCTAAAGAGGCTAATAAATACCTAAAATATGCATACCCTGTAAAAACGTTCTGGTTAAATCTTATTCAGACCTTACCAGATCTTAAAAGATTATATAAGACCAATAAGAACTTAAGGGAACATAAATTAGGATTTAATTTACATAAAAGAAAATTCTTGTAGATTCCTGTAAGATTAAATACGAAATGTACTTAACATATAATGGGTAGGTTTTAATAAGAAAATACTAATTTTAATGTGGATGATTTATTAAGCAAATTGGTATAAATTTAAATAGCAGGTTTTAAAGAGAAAATTCTAATGAAGTACTAATAAGATATAAACAGAATGTTCATATTAACTTAATTTCAGAGTTTTAAAGCAAAAATTTGGAATGTAAAAGATTTAATGAGCAAATTGATATTAAATTTAGATACCAGGTTTAAAAAGAAAATTCTATCGCAGTCCCAATAAGATTTAAACAGCAGATTCATATTGACTTAATTACAGTTTAAGGGTAAAAATTAAGATGGTATAGGTGTCGCCACATGTTATTTCCTACCACTAACAAAACTTGTTAAATGGTTAAAGTCGCTTTCTTGGAATACTGTCTTTATACCTTACTATAGTCAGCTGATTCGATACACATTACCGGATTGGTAAGGATCAAGATATCTGGAGACCTTCGGTTTCGTCACTTCCGGTGTCCTCAAATTATTGAAAATGGATTTATGTGGGGGGGTATGTATAGGGGGTCGATTTTTCATTATTTTTTTGATATCTCTTCGGGTTTTCAAGATACAAGCAAAAATGTGTGTGTGTGTTTAAAACCATTGATCCATTGTAGAACCAGGTTCATTCTTATAAAAACCTGATTCATTGGTAAAATATTTCGTTCAAAATCTTATTAAAACTTCTTAAGATTAAACAAGAAATAATAATAATAAGAATTAAAATGAAATTTCTTTTCCAAAATCTGGTTCATTCTTAGAAAAACCTGCTTCATTGGTAAGAAATTTCATTAATAATCTTATTAAAAGTTCCATAAAGTTTTAATAAGATCAAATGCTAAAATTTTAATAAGAATTAACCAGAACGTTTTTACAGAGTAATTTGTTTTTTCAACTTAAAAATTTTAAAAGCGCTATAACTTCTAAACAAAGAAAGATATGACCTATGTTTATATATATTTCTTCTTGAATTTAAATCTTATTTTCACTGCCAAACTTTGTAAGGGGGCTAATACATTACCCTGTATTCAATAATAGTATAAGGGAACGTTCAAGAATAACGTAACACAAATTTTGATCATTTTAGACCCCCACCCCTGTAACGATATTTTCCTATACCATTAACATGTGCGTAACACTCCAAAATGACCCCCTCCCCCTAGGAGCGTAACGTAATACTTCAACGTTCCCTAACCTTTTTTGCAGATATGAAATCTTTTATACAGGGTTATTCCGAAATAAGTTCGAGAAATTTAAGAAGTGATTCTACATTAAAAAATATGAAAAAAGTTCCTATAGGTTGGTCCGGAAATGAGCCATAAGGGAGCTGCGGCCCTTCGAAGATGGACATATTGAATCGGGAACAAAAAAATCAGCAATAAAATTTTAATGCTTCAGGGCGATTCTTCACTTAAAACTAAGAAAAAAGTATTCTTTACCAAAACACCTAAATTTAATATTAAAGGAGTTATAATCTTTTAATGAGTAACATTTTTAGTGGCACAAAATGTTACTTCCTCTTAATTGCCTTTTTTAAACGGTTGTTTCTACAGTGTTACACTATATGACATTTTTTATGTATTTTTACTGAAGGAATCTATATTTATTACAAAAAATCCAAAAAAATACACATAAAAAAGTTTTGTCAAAAATGTGTTAAGCCTCACATATTTTGTGAGTCTGGGTACGCCTCTGGACAAATTGAAAAAAAAAATAACATAAACTTATTGCCCTTATTAATACTAGTATACATGCAAAAGCTCGTCGCTCTAGCTTAAAGGGTACAAGAGTTATTAATTAAAAACTTTATTTTTATTACAATTTTAAAGAGCCGTAGCTCTATTAGGACTCATTTGCAGACCAAGCTTTATAGGAACTTTTTTTCATATTTTTTAACGTAGAATCACCTCTTAAATTTCTCGAACTTGTTTCTGTATAACCCTGTATATTATCGTATACTCTTTACAGTGGCAAAGACGACAATTGGGCCTTGACGTCAATGGCCGGCAATGATGACATGGACAATAAATTGAAAGTTAGGTTAAAAAACTAACCAAACAGGCGCAAAACCTACGTTAATGTAAATCAACCCAGTAAAAAAATACCAAACCAGCCAAAAACCAAACTAAACCAACGTTAAAGTAAACCATAGGTATTGTCATCATTGACCGGCCAATGACGTCAATGCCCAATATCGTCTTTGCCCATAACAGATATAAGGATAAATAATTCTTTTTTTGCTTTATATTTTTTTCTTCTGTTTTTATAGAAAGCTCCACCTTTTATATTTATATTTTATGATTTTTTAAAGGATTTTTTAAAAATACTAATTTCTATTCATATATTAATAAATTTTTTCTTCTAATAGTTTCAAATTGAAAAAAAAATAATTTATGTAACAAAAATTATACTTTGTAAATGGACAGGAGTTTTTAAAAAATCACTAAAATAGTTTTCCAAGATATACGGGGTGTTTCAGGAAGGTGGTTCACCCCCCTTAACTTTTTTACTTTTTTAGGGACGATCTTGAAATTTGCAGAAGCTGTATTATGTATAATTTAAGATTTTTTGACATAGAATTTATGTGGCACTTCCGATTTCGCCGGGAATGAATTGAACTTTCGATATTTAAATGGGACACCCTGTATATTTTTATATATTTAGATTCTAAAATCGATTGTGAGAACAAGCATGTGTTACTTGTTAAATTTTGAAAAAGTCATGTCATTTTTTTAGTTATATCTTCAATTTAAATCTTTTGTTTTTTAATGCCAAGATCTTCCAAATAAACTATTTATATGTGGTAAAAATGTTCGCAAGAAAATTATCTGTCATTTTAACCTAGTGTGGCTCACTCTTTCCATTTGAAAAAATGACTTATGGACTAAAGTATGATTTTCGAACCTTTAAGAGCCCACCACATTTAGAGTTTTGGAAAAAAAATGGAAATAGTTTTTTTATGAAGATACTAGACCAACAATTAAACAAATAAGCTAATTTAAGGAACTCTAGATTTAAAATAAAAATTTAAATAAAAAATGACTTGCCCTGTCAAAAATTGACAATTGATACATGCTTGTTCTCAGAATTGGTTTTTGAATCAAAATGTGTAAAAATATATAGGGTGTACCATTTAAAAATCGAAAGTTCGATTAATTTCCGGTGAAACCGGAAGTGCCAAAAAATGTCCAACCATGTCAAAAAATCCTAAATTATACATAATATAGTTCCTGCAAATTTCACGATCCTACATAAAATAGTAAAAAAGTTAAGGGGGGTGAACCACCTTCCTGAAACACCCGGTATAGCAGCTAGCTGTAAAGAGTAAAGATTTAGAGTATGTGTGTTTTTAATTATGATAAACAATCTACTACAACCAAAGTATCAAAACTTACATGCCGAATTTTTATTCTGAACTAAAAATATTCAAGTTATACAGGGTTATGTTTGGAAAGGTACAGCAGTACTTCTAACTTTTTCATTTAAAAATGTTTCTACCACTTTTAATATAGTATAGCCTTTAAACTTATTTCTGCATCTGTAGAAGTAATTAGTTTAATATACGGTCCAAAAGTCCTCCCTGTTATTTTTTTTATTTTGAAAATACCCATTCTTAAAAATATTTTTAAACATAAACAAAAAAATGTCTAGAAAAATAAAAAAGTATATGGTCAAATAAAGAGTTTCATGTGCTTTAAAACCATGTATCACACTTAAAAAATTCCTCTCAAGTCTCCCTACCTCCATTTTAGAAGCTAAAAATATCAAATATATTAAAATTTTTTTTTATACAAGTTTCAAATTTGAAGTCGATATTTAAACTTAACAAGTTAAGGGGGGGGGGGTGATTATTAAAGCGCACTTTATAAATACAGCATGCAAGTTTTTAAACACCCTGTATACTGTGAATTTAAAAAAATTAAAAATAAACCAAATATCCTTAATTACAATAAACTTTAAAATATCAACAATAGGATAGAGAAGTTTCTTATCTTCTACTAAATATAGACGGAGAGGTCCTTATATGGGCATTCCAAGGCAAAACAATAAGGTACAAAGTCAAAAAAAAATATTGATAAAAAGATTTTCTTTAAAAAAGTACGTTCACTAGACAATTTCCATTAAAAAAAAAACGGTCAAATAAACATATTGTTTATATTTGTATGTATGTATTTAATTATTATTTATCTTATATACCAATATAAAACAAGTTTTATACAAAGTTTTAATCATTTATATTAAATATATTAATATATTAAATTTTAAGGGTTTATAAATTATGCACTTTTTAAAATTGTCGCCGTGAACATTGTAATTTTTTTAAGTACCTCTTTTGATAAAAATGGAATGCCCATAAGTCCTTAAAATTGACTTAAAATATGCACAGTGTTACATTAAAAAATTAAAATGCTAAAACATTTTTTTTTTTATTTTATTATTAAAAATTATTTTTGGCTTTCGACGGTTATGATAATAATTTTTTTAAAAAAACTACTAAGTATTTTATAGAGGGGAGATGAGATCGTTTTTCTTTTTTCATTTTCATTATAGAACCATCCGATATGAAATTGAATATATTTACGGACGCTAAAATTGAATTTATATTATGTATTATTCGGAATAAAATAGTTCTTTATGATACAAAAACGAAACATACTATTTAACTACGTTCTACTTAATACTTTCCCGGGCGAGTCCATTATTGAAAACTTCCCCAAACTGTTCTAGGTAAAATTCAATGCTAAAAGTTCACCTTTCAGCAAACAGATGTCACTACTATTAAAAACTTATACAAAACAAAAGTTGATCAGATGGCTTTTTTAATGTTTGTTTGTTTTGTTTTTAACCTCGTACTATTCTACTTAATTAAGCATCCCCTAAGTCCAGGACTTGTGTGGGCTAGTAGTAGAGGGAACCACCGGCTTTAATTGACTTTCGAACCAATATATCTAGGGAGTACGCCTTCGCCAAATTTCAATTATTAATTAACTGAAAAAGGCAATCGGCGCCAGTGAGGTTTGAACTCACGATCATTAGATCAGTGTCAGGCTATATCGATGGCATTGACCGCTGAGCTAAATCTCCCAATAAACAGTTTACCTGTATTCTGAGTTCAACAATTTTAGTACTGAATACATATTATTACCTAATATGTTTAACTGCTTAATATAAAATTAAATTAGGGTTAAAATAAATAAGGTAAATATAAAAAGTTTTTATTGCTTATATTGGCTACTCTGATTACTTTGCCTTTCTTACGTTGGCTAAACTGTTAAAAACTATTAAAAAGAGTGTAGAACTAATTTTGACTACCTTTGGGTTAATTAATGTTTATATTACAACACTAGCACTTTTATTTTTCGATTTTGATAGTACTTTTTTCTACACAGATAAAAAAATATATAGGTCGACCGTATACACGTGAACTGACACGGAATCCTATTAAATTGTTTAAAAATGTGTAATTTTAACAACGTTTTTCTTAAAATTTACACATTTTATACGGTCGGTGTAATAGTTATTTATGGTACAAGAGAGGAAACTAGGATTTTGCCCATGAAAATTAACTCACGAGGCTAAAGGCAGAGTGAATTAATTTTATAAAGTTTTATCCAATAAGTAGCTTAGAAATTCATATTTTTATTAAAAATTTTAATGACATTTGTGAACAGATGGCTTTTTTAATAAACAATTTGCCTGTAATCTGAGTGCAACAATTTAAGTACTGAATACATATTATTACCTAATATGTTTGATTGCATAATATAAAATTAAATTAGGGTTAAAATAAGTAAGGTAAATATAAAATTTTTATTACTTACTTATATTGACTACTCTGATTACTTTGTCTTTCTTACGTTGGCTAAACTGTTAAAAACTATTAGAAAGAGATAGCACTGTAGAACTAATGACGGTCTTTGTCGTCAAGAAACTATCCTATTAATCATACATTTGGGTTAATTAATGTTTATAATAGGATTTTGCCCATGAAATTTAACTCACGCGGCTAAAGGCAGAGTGAATTAATTTTAGAAAGTTTTATCCAATAAGTAGCTTAAAAATTTTAATGACATTTACAAGAAAATAATTTGACAAGTGACAATTGAGTGGGTAAAATAAATAATTTTCCAATCTGTAAAGTAAAAACCACGTATGGGTTATTATTGAATTTTTTTATTTAAAATAAAGCTAGTAATTGTTTTATTATCTGTATTTATTGGATAAAATTTTTTTTCATCAGTGTATTGTCAAGTAAATGTCAGTTAGGTTTTTTAGTTTTTGGAAGCTTTGGAAGCTGTAGAACGTAGAAAAAAATAGTATAATTCATTTGCGACTGGCTTTTAGTGCACTTAAATTAATTTTTTACTATACTGGAAAGTTTTTGCATGACGCGTCAACGGGTCCGCTGGCGCGTCGTGAAAACCTTTCATTCTCGTGCTCCAAAAAGTCAAGTCACAAATTACTTTTATAATATACTATTTTAGGTGATTATGGAGACTGCCTGCGGAGCTCGGGAAGCGAGGTTGGCAACCATAATCTCCATAAAAACAGTTTTTGTCCGTGTATCATATAACAATTTTCATTCGATTGTAGTAATAAATTTTGTATTTTTGACACAAAAGCTGATGTTTAAATTCAATTAATTAGCTCATTGCAGTATTAGTCAGCCAATCAACCATTTAACTGTTATGGCCTAGGCCGAAAAAAATATTTTTTTTCCAGATTAAACAAAAAGTGCCGTACAAGTTGCATAGTAAAATAGCCTAATTTCGGACACCATTTATAATTTATTCAATATTTAATAGACGGTATTCCTTTTTGATATTTTTGGCTTATTACAACGAACCATGATTTATTGTGAAAACAATTTTATTACAGTTTATTTTTTCCTAAAAACACGGTTAAAAAAACCTTGCGCATTTTTGTGTATTTGAAAGAGGGTTCCTAATTTCGGAAGCTCTACCGTTAGCATATTATAGAATAGATTTAGTTTGACTTTCGGCTTCACATAAAAGTAGGTTTTTGTTTAATTCTGTATATAAAGATACACTACTATCCAAAATTAGGAAACCATCCGAAATTAGGCGTCTTTCCTACACCCGAAACAAATAAAAATAACTGTTATTTGAATATTTGTAATGTAATACTGTCTATTTGTTTTTTACAACAATAATTTTAGTTATTAAACTAAACTAAATCGATAGCCTTAAATGGCATAATTAAGGTATACTTTCAATTATTCAATGCCAAAATTTAGCGTAAAAAATCACTCTTCATAACACCTTTTTTTATAAAAGTTTATTCGTGTATGTACAAACACTTTATTATCGTCTCGCGAAATTAAGTTAAAAAGTAAACTTCAGAAAAATATATGTTGTTGGGTGGTTTTTTACAAAATGGGTTTTTAGGTTTACGTTTCAGGTGTACCATATTTCAGGTCGATGGCTCACTTTAATACGTGCCGCATTGAGCCCTAAAAAACTCATTTTTAAGGTTGTAAAAGCTAAACTGTACATCCTTTCTAAATAATGACAAGAAAAAAAAATTGTTTGAATTAAAAAATATATTTAAAAAATATATTAAAAACATATTTTTGAAAAATGTTTAATATGTCTTGTGTCACCTACGTTCACAATTGTTGAGGCTCGATTCGGGAATGCTGGGAATGCCGCATGGCGACATGTGTTTACTTTGAGGTATCTACTTGAAATTTGGTACACATCATTTTTAGATAATTTGGAAAAAGTTTAGAGGCGTCCCTAAAAATCTATTTTTCAAAGACCACCCTAATGTTGATGGTACCTACTTGATACATTTTCAATTCCTTTGGAACTCGTATTTTAAAGCTTTTTATTGTACTAAGAATATCGGCATACAGGGTGTCCTAAGTTTTCTGTACCACGCCCAAATCTCCCTTATTTTAAAAGATAAAAGAACCATTTAAAAAATAGGCCGTTTTGGCCGCTTCGTGCAAACGTATGAAAGATACATGCCTACCTTTAAAATTACAGAAACCGTGTTTTTTTTTCGAAAAAAGATAAAAAAAGTTTGATTTGGAGCTATTAATGCTAGGTGGAAAAAAATATATTCTTTATAGATTTGGACACGGTGAATACGATTCCGTTCTCAGTGACAGAAACTGCGTGGTATGTCAATTGTGAGCTAACGATGCCAGTAAAAATGCTATATTATTTAACGATTGTATAATAACTGCTATTAATCAATGAGGGTAAATGTTGCGACACGAACCGATGCGAGTGGCGAAATTACCCGAATGATTAATAGCTATTATACGCGAGTAGAATACTATACTTTATCCACGGGCGATTAGGCCACACCTATCGGCTTGTGTCGCAAATTTCACCCTCATTGATTAATAGTATTACACGCTCGTTAAATAATATACTATTTTTACTGGCATCGTTGGCTCAGAATTTACCTATTTTAACATTTTACGAAAAAAAAAACTCTTCCAGACGGTTTCTGTCACTTTTAAGAACGGAATCGTGTTCAGCGTGCCCAAATCTATAAAGAATATATTTTTTTCCAACTAGCAGTAATAGCTCAAAATCAACCTTTTTTACTTTTTACGAAAAAAAAAAACAGTTTTCCACACGGTTTCTGTAATTTTAAAGGTCGGTATCGTGTTCAGTATGTCCAAATCTGTATGAGTTGGTATGTTTCATACGTTTGCCTGAAGGGGCCAAAAACGGCCTATTTTTAACATTGTTCTTTGAAGAAGAATAATTATCAAAGGAAAATGTCTGGACACAAAGGAATTTTGATTACCCAGTAAAAAACTAAACCCTGTGACTAACCATAAAAGATCTGAATTCAACTTTTTTTTAATAGAACTTTTATTCTAGGGTAAAACCCCCAATTATTGGCACTTTAAGAAATTTTCCACGTATATTTCATTATAACTTATTAAATATTTCATGTTATCAAGAATAAAATATTTTACATCATTTAGTAGTTATTCTATTTTATATATTATATAAAATTTATAATTAATTAATTAATAATTGGCATCCAGATTTTCCTATTATTGGCACCTAATTTTAGCTTTGAAGCAACGGAAAAAAATTACTGAGTACCTACTTATGTTGAATAATAAACATTTTAGTATCAAAATAAAATATTTAAATTGGAATATTGCAGTTTTACACATATTAACTAAAGTTACAGCCTCAAAAACTCAAATTTATTTTAGAATTACAAAATTTTAAATATCTCTATATTAAAATTAAAATATTAGTTACGTAATACTAATTTGTATCCATAAAATAATGCCTAGTTACCTAGGTACACTTATCTAAAAGAATTATTAGGTTTCAAGACTAATTTTGATGCGCAAGTTTTGCATACAATAAACCTATGCCAATAATAGGAATTTAATATAATTTGGACGCCTATTATGGGCACCGTGATAAAAAATAAAATTCTAAAGAAATATTAAGTTTATAGACAAAATTAAGTGTAAAATGTATATACGCACATATTTATTGAGGAAAAACTGTAAGTTTTTCATTAAACGCTGTTTAGAACTCATTTATTTAAAATAGGTTTTTGGCAAAAACTGTATCTTTCGTATAATAGCCCACCCGCTTTAAAATATGGATTTGGTTTTATCTTATATAAGATGTGGCAATACGTATGTATATTTAACCGTACAAGTAATAAATCTATTCAATTTAATTTAATTTATTCTATTAATTTAGCATTTTAACTGGTTGCCAATAATTGGAATAGGAGTTTTACTAAAGAAGCTAATTATTGGCACCTGTGCCATAATTAGAATTTAGATTAATTTTGTATACCAATTGTTGGCACCGTCGAAATTAAATAAAAATGTAAAGAAAAATACAGTTTTTAAGGTTAATTAATAAGTAGAATGCATATACTTACTAAAATTATCGAGAAAAAATTGTAAGATCATCAATAAACGTCTTTTACTAACCTTCTATTTAAAGCACTTCCTTAGCATAAACCTTAAAAATTCACACTTACGTGACTCTAGTGCCCAGGGGGAAAAAATATGTTAATCGCATTTAAAGTATAATATTTAGAAATATTGCCACTTCGTAAAAAATATAGTTAGATTAAGGTACCAATGGAGATTTTTTTTATATAGACGAAAATATCACTTCAGTGCCAATAATTAGCGGAGTGCCAACGATTGGGGGTTTTACCCTATTAATAATTAATATAAATTCTTAACTCAATATTTATTCTAGGAGGCTAAGTCTCAATGGGATAGGTTTTGATAGGTTAATAAAAGTCATTTTAGTCCCATGTAGTTAAGATTATTGCTTCATAATTTTGTGGGATAGTAAAATACGGACATCCGGTATAACTCTCTTGTCTAGTTATAAAAAATCATTTCACAGATTCCTTATTTCCAAAGATAAATGGTAAAATTTTATTTTATTAGTAAAAGTATTTTTAAAATACCTATTTATAATTTAACATATATTATATTTTTTAACAATGTGCATATTGTTATAAATTGTATTTTAATTTAGTCCAGCACTGAATATTTGAAATATAGTATATAAAGAATGCAGTAAAATATATAAAGAAATTGTTGATAAGTAAAAACTACTTAAGTGAAATTAAAATGGAAAATTAATTGTAACAAAAACTTTAATTCTCCACTTACATACCCCTTAAAAAATATTGTATTCACCTAAAATTTGCTTGACTTATTTTTTTTATAATTAGTGGAGGAATATCAAATTATAAAAAAAGGTCTTCATCTTTGAAAAAAATAAAATTACCCGCCTGATAATTTATGTGACTAAAAAAAAGGTCACCACTTCTTATATCTGATATTTTTTTATGGCTCGGACAAAAAAAGGCCCCTCAACAAACTAAGGCCGGCTCTGTACAAGCTTAATAAGAAGACCAAGAAGTATTTAATATATTTTATCCAATACATACATAATAGTAGTTATTTATGGTACTAGTGGGTAAAGTAAGATATTGCCCATGATAAAATTAACCTGCTAGGCGTCAGCCAAGCAGGTTAATTTTCGAGAGGGTAATATCGGTTTACCCATGAGTGCCATACAAGGTTTTATCCAATAAATAGCTTAGAAATTCATATTTTTATTAAAAATTTTAATGACATTTACAAGAAAATAATTTGACAAGTGAGAGTTGAGTGGGTAAAATAAATAATTATCCACTCAATAAAGTAAAAGCCACATGGGGGTTATTATTAAGTTTATCTATTTAAAATAAAGCTGGTAATTGTCTCATTATCTGTATGTATTGGATTAATAACTATTATTTTTCGCAATAAACTTGTATATTTTACTTACATTCTCTATACACCTAACATAATTTAATTACTTTTTAATCGCATAAGACTTTAAATATCACCAATCTACCTAAAAATGTCTAATATATAATTGGCAGTATATATTATTTAATTTAATAAAACTTATTTTGATTATACGATTTTTTTAACTGCTAATTTTACAATAGAAGTACACTGAAAAATAACTAAACCAAAGAAAATAATAACTATTTCTCCAAAAATGTGTATCTCAGTTTTGTTTTTCGTATATGATATAATATTCTTAGTTACTTTAGTGTTAATGACAGGGTTAACCATTCATTAATTAGTCATATTAATTAAAAGCTGGTTTATTTATAAATATAACTAAATTAACCAACTAAGTAATTAGGAATTTATACAATGCAAGGTAAATTTTTGGAGTTCTTTGGTTTGTTTATTTTAATTTACTTCATTTTGAGTCATGACTTCATTTATTAAATTCAAAAAATTAAATAATCTATCTGTTTTTGGCAATTAGTATTCTTTTAGTTTAATAATAATGGCATTTGTAAGTATGTACTTAAAAATCAACACCAATAAATAAAAAATAGATATTTTTATTTTTTTCTCAATAAATTTTATTACATATTTTTTATATTTCTATAGAACCAGTCCTAGTTTAAAAAGGCGCTGAGGTTTTTTTTATCAAAATTCAATTTTGATACATATATCCTCTAAAGATAAAGGCTTTTCTAACAAAATTAGTGGTCGATTTTTTATCACTCTACAACTAAGGCCGTTTTTCAACTCGTAGGCACCAAAAATTCACCGAAAAGTGCCCTTAAACGTGAATTAACGACTCACAAAACAATACTACGAATATTATACGATATTATGGTCTATTATATTCGAGATACTACGATAAATATTTTTTCTTAGAGCAAATTTTATAGACAAAAAAATAATTTTCAAAATTTACAGAATGTACATTTTTGTGAGAAAAAGAAAATGTATTGATTAATAGACTGAATAGGTTTATATGGACAAATATTACTGCTTATGCTATGGTATTCTGTGTACTTTTTAAACAATGTGGAAGTATTACCTGGTATAAGCTTAAAAGTATATTTTTATTATTTTTTACTAAATAAAGTAAACAGTTTTAAGCAATAATGACACATAAATAAATATAAAATCTTTATTTAAATATGTATCTAATATATTTACCCCTTAAATAAATTTTGAAAATTAAATTATCAACATTGTTTTTAATATGAATCTTATTCAGCTCATCGAAAAAATATTTTAAATTGTAGACCATTTTATTAAATATTTATATACTTCTTATTACATATTCGTCATGAATGATACACATGGAGTCTTAACAAATGAACGTATGTCGTTTTTGCCCAAAACCGTGGCCAAATTCAACTCAATTTTAATATTTCATTCCTCATTTTCTTCAAGGCGGATCACTTGGCTCCTCTTTATCCCGTATTGCTTTTAATAAGTGACTCCTTAACTCGGATTCTGAGCTCCTCCAGAGCAAAACCAGCTCGTCCTTTGATAACCTCTCCAAAGGAGATCTTCCGTTGGAGTTTCTAGGACTACAATTCGGTGGAGGTGGGGCGGGAGGTAAGTCTTCTTCTTTTATCCTCGATCTTGACCTTGACCTTGATCTGGACCTCTTTTCCTCGAGGGTGCTATCCAAGGACTTGGATTGTTCACCCAATTTTTTCCGTTTAGGAGGCTCAGGAGTAGGATTCATAGGATCTGCTAAACTTTGATGTCTCGTCTTATTCCTATGCCTTAACGGAGGATTTCTTCTAACTTCCGTATCTTCTGTTTTCGTAGTATCTTCAACCTGAATTCGTATCTGTGGATTAGGGTTCATTTTATTATTGTCTTTATGACGTTTTGTTTTCGGTTTCGTATTTATCTTAGTTTGCAATTCGTGCATTGCTAGTTTATTTCGTCTAGCAATTTCGTCGTCAGATAAATTGCTTGCTTGTTGCTCACTAGAACTGGTCTGAGCTTGTCCGGTACTGCTTGAACTTGGACTGGCTGTATCACAAATATTGGTAAAACTTCTTGCTCCTGTTACTTGAACGACCGTTGATCCAGTTTCGGTGCTCTTGCTTAAAGTTTCATCGCTTTTTCCTTGAGTTAGGCTATTTTGTGGTTGCAAACGACTTTTATCCATTTTATCAAAAGATTTCGGTAACGTAGCTAATTTTCTACCGATACTCTCTGAATCAGAAAGCTTACGTAGAGGTTCTGATACTCTGCTGGAATCTGAAATATTTTCTATGGATAAAACAGGGCTTTTTCCTGCGAGTTTATTTCCAGAGCTAACCATATCAAGATAACTAGATCTACGGCTGTTAATATCAGGTGGACTACTTGATAAAAATGCTGAAGCATCTTTACTCAATCTTCTTCCGACCACAGCACGGTGATCCTGCTTTAAGATCGAAGGTGAGTTAAAAACGCTGTCGGTGCTAAATCTTCTAACATTTAACGATGTAGAACTCTTTGTTTTACTTTTTGATCTGGGGCTAAATAAGTTTTTATTAAAATAAGCTGTAGGGGATTTTATTTTGTTTATTGTATCATTTCTTGGACTATGCTTCATAAACGTTCTTCTGATGATGCTTGGACTAAGTCTGTTGGACTTCTTTTCATCTGGTGATGTTTCGGAATCGACTTCAGTAACTGCAGCTAACTGGGAATCTCTTTCTTCAGCTTGTTGTCTACGAAGAGTACTGTTAATTATAAGTATGTATTTTTTCTAAGTGAAACAACTAAAACATCAAACAGCAATGAAACTAAATCTTAAAAAATAAATACAATTTTACCTTTCTCGGGGTGTTATATCTAAAAAAGAGGGTTTCCGTTAATAAAAATTGTGTATGTCTGTCCGTCCTTTTCTCTGTCTGTCCGTTCGTCTGTCCTGTCTGTCTGATTTATTTGTCTGTTCTTGTTTGTCTTTATGTATCAGTATCATCATCAACATCATCATCATCATCATCATCATCATCATCATCATCAGAAGCGGTGTGGTTATTACCAAGTAATAGCCACGGCACTCAGACCTGAGATCCATTGTGCATGCCGCAGTCATCTAGATGACACATCATTTGATTAGGATGATATTCCATGGGGGCAGGCATCTAAAAAGGCGATGATCTGCTCCAATGAAAGTTCGACTAAATCGCTAGGTTGCACTGATGGTGAACCTAAAAATCGTAGTCTTTTTTGTGAGAAGACAGGACATTGTCACAAAATGTGGGATGCAGTTTCTTTATCATAGTCGCAGAATCTACAGCGTTCGCTTTGGATAATTTTCATTTTATAAAGAAGATTGTTGAAAGTACCATGACCAGTTAGAAAACTGGTAATAGTTCTGAGTTTTTTCTTATTTAGTTTGTATCAGTATCGGTCTGTGTACTATCTGTGTCTGTCTGTCGTTCTGTCTATACAAAAAAATAGTGACCACGATAATGCTTTAAGCTAAAGTATTCAAATTTGAACTGTAGCTTTCTTATCCAAAGTTAAAGGCTGGTATTGTCTTCTGTAAAAATAGTGTTGTTGTAGACTTAAGACACTTTTTTAAAGATTTTTTTTCAAAAAAAAACTTTTTTTGGTTTTAATAAACTTAGTCCTACGCTCGGTCCTACGTGTTTTTTTCTTTTTTGTTGAAAGCAGTATTTTCTATTTATTCTTTATTGTATTTTTTAAGATTAGTTTTTTGCAGTAAAAAGTAACTAACCTTCTAATTTCCTGAATCATTTCGAAAAACTGTGCCTTGCTCTTTCTTCTTCTACGCTGTTCGTGTTCCTTCTGAAACAAGGAACATCAAGAAAATTCTGAGGAAAATTCCATGAAAATATTGAATGAAATTTATCATTTGTATTGTGTTAAAATTTGTAGCAGGTAGCTTAATCTAGAGTTTTGATTGATTTTGATTATTTTAAAAATGAAACAAAATAATAGGTATATTTATTAAAGGCTTAGATACAAGGAACTATACTTTATGCGATGTCAACGGATCTTAAACTTTAAGTCGTTGGACGGCTTTAGATTAATTTTCAATTGAGGAAAAATAACCTACCGTTGTCAATTCTTGTTTACCTTGAAAACCAATAAAATCAGTGAACTCATTTATTATTGACCGTTGTTAAGCACCATTTATTGACGGCGGTCAATAATATATATTTTATTTGGAGTTACTATATGCATCAGGTATGCAAACTCTCTTAAGTGTTTTCAAATTATTTTTTGCCTCGACTCCGGCTCAGTCTCGAACACTAGCAAAATTTTGACTTGCTTAAAAATATTCTTTTATTTAATATGAAAGTTATATAATAATGACGTGTAAATGGGTGTGTGTGTTTGTGTAAAGTTTAAATGTATATAAAACTTATACGAACCCTTTTAATGCTTTTCTGGAAGAGACTGGTAATTTGTCCCTGTCTTATGGTATGAACTAACTCCCTTGCTGCATGGTGGGGTGAGACTAACTCCACGCAGTTGATAAACCGGTATAATTTCTGAAATAAAACATAAAAGGTTTTATACTTCTTTTATTTAGTTTTTCGACGTTTTATATCCAAAATATGTGATTTCCGTCAAAATAAATTTGTCGTTCTGCCTGTCTGTCCTGTAAATTTGTGACCACAATAACTCAAGAACACTTTGAGCTAAATACTTCAAATTTGGACCATAGATTCCTTAACCAAAGTTCTAGATTGGGATTGTTTTTAATAAAAATCGGAGTAGGGTAAGAGTTACATGGGGTAGCATACAAAAAAAAAGTTTTTCAACATTTCTGTTTACTATAAACATCAAAAAAACGACTAACAATTCTTAAACAGTACTTTGCAAAACTACTAACTAACAAGAAATAACATTGAATATTTATGTCTTGATTTGAAATTTGAAATTAAAATTTTTATAGATTAAATATCGTCTTGTAAATTTCAGAACGTCGTATCTCAAAAAAGACAACTTTACAGGAATGAGAAGTAACTCTTTCTCGCATTATTCATAGATTAAAAATGTACTTTTTTAATATAAGCTTAATACATTTTTAATGATTAACTTACCTTAAATCATTCTATTGTATATAAAATAAATAAATGCAAATAAAAACCTAATGTTTATAGATACGACATTTTGACGCTCAAAATTAATTAACAATTTTTTAGATACGAGCTTTGAAACATTATTAACGGAACGCACTCTTTAATATAACAAGTAAAAATATTTACCATTAATTCGCCTTTTAAACATTTAAACATTAAAGTTTTATAACATGCGCATAAGATGTCAAAAAAGCGTCTCCAAATGCAAAAAGTGCATTCCAAAATAGTCAGTTAACTAGATTTAAGAGATACGAGGTTTAAAAATTTATTAATTTATAATCATCTAAGATACGACGTTACTATTTTGCTTATATTTTTGTTATTTAAAAAAAAATAGCAGGTGAAACTTATTTTTTACTTTTATATTTTAGAATTCTAAAATTAAAAGTATTGAAATACACATTTTTTTAGATGTAAATTGATAATAAAAATCGTTTACGTTAAAAATCTCAAAATCTAAAAAAATTGAGATACGACGTCCTGAAATTTACAATACGATATGATACTTTCTTACATAAAATATTTACACTACAAGTAAGTGCTAAAATTGATATATAGAAAATATCTAAGTCGGTAAGAAAATTTAAAAGTTACAAAAAAGTCTAATTTGCTTAATTTTATTAATTCACTAATTACGTTTCAGTGTTTAAAAAATCCATCAATTACAGACACTTTTAGTTTTTAGGAAACGTTTTTAAAAAATTTTAATTTATAGATTAAAGCTTTTTGAAATTGCGTCTCTGATTGGTAGATACCTTAAAAACTTGATTGGTGTATATCTTTAAAACTTTAAACAAAACTGCCTTAATTTAACATTAGTCAAAATTAAATTAATAGCTCTAGCTTCAAGTTTCACTTAAATGTTTTAACAGGTATTAATCGCTATACCTAACTTTAGCTATTAATATAACTGTATTTAGTAGGTACTTTAAAGCAATATTTATTGCTACTTCATTTAATTTATTTAAAAATGTTCAAATTATATTTCTATTTACGTCATAGATATACAGTTAATAAAAAATAAATTTTTATGTCAAGTCTTTTTATGTTCTCGTTACGTGCACTTATTTCATTGTTAAGTGTTGCTATCATTTCTGTCTGTTGATTAATTTCTGATTTAAGTAACTTATTAATGCTAAAGGAATTGGGTATAAAAAGAGGAAAGTAATTAGAAGAAATGAAGATAATGGCCAAGAACCGTAAACTGCCGCCTCACTTCCCTCTTTTTTTAGCACAAATGCCTAAGCAATGGATTACACGTTTGTCTATAATTTTTATTTTTAAGTCATTATTATTCCTAACACACGTCTTATAAAATGCAAAATTGCATAGGATGCAATGTTCTTTAACACAAAAAATCTAATAAATTTATTTAACTTTAAAGTAATAATGTTTTTCTTTTAAACAATAAAAAAATCTTAGACTAAGTTTGCGATCCATAATGAGTTTTTTTTTCTTTTCACATATTGTATTTAGGGTTATTCCAGCAAATCGTGACATGACTGGCTTTAAATAAAATACATAATATGTATAATATAATATAATATTATTATTATTAGCTAGCTTAAGGCGTTCAAAAAGTTTTCGACCGAGCGAGCGACCTACCGATAGACCAAAAGATCGACAGACGAATTCCTCGATCGAAATTGGTCGAAATTGATTTCAATCGACATAAAACGTTATAATACGAAAAAGTAAACAAATAAAAATAATTTTTTTGCATGAGTACAAGATTTTTCCAAAAATTAGAAAACATTAAAATAGGAAAGCAATACATGGGACAAAAACTGAAAGTGTAGCAGCCAAAGTATTCTCTCGGTATTGCAATACATTGTCAAGATAGTCAGTTTATAATGCAAAAAAATATAGGGACTTTTAATGTAACGCAAGCAACGAATTCCCTTGTAAGGTAAGCAACAGATACTTAATCTTTTAATACATAACTCAGCAATTGTTACAGATTTAAAACATTCTAGCCTGATTTCTTAAACATTTTTAAATGAACATTTATTTTTAAAAAGATTTTATATTGTGGAATAGAACAGAAATTTAAATATACATATACTTAAATCGAAATCTATGACACAAAATGTAACGTAATCAACATTACATAAAATTATAAATTTATCACAAATTAAACTTATTATACTAATTATAAATATATGTTTTGTTACTTTGTTATTTACTAAAAATAAATATTGTATTTAAATTTTAATTCTTTTAATATAATTGACAAATTTATTTATTTAAAAGTTAAAATAGGCGTAAGATGTAACGTAAGCAATGCTGGAATTACCCTTTAACAAAAACTTTTTACTAACCTGGCTAAAAAACATAATGTTTCTGCTCCTCCAGATGCTTCCCTTGGGTTTTTCGCGTAATAACGGTAATGTGAATCGAAAGAACAAATGTTCAACCAATAAAATCAATAACCCCAAACCCATGCCGACGCCGAGAAGAATAAAAACGCCAGTGACGGCAGCGACGCCTAGTGGTCTTGGTTGGGCGATGTCTGGTTCAAGTTTGAAACAGGGTAACCCACCATACCATTTTTCCTGTAAAATGTCCATGTAGCCGTTGCTAGAATATTTGGCTATTACTGCTGATATACTATCCTGAAATTAAAAGAAGGGCTAATAAAAAAATCGGATTTCGGATAAGCAAGAGGACCTTCGCCTAAAATTTTTGGAAAAAAAAAACATTAATTTGTGTAAATTCTTTTTGTAAATAGGCTATATTCTAAAAGTTCTGATAAAAATTTGAGGATTTTATTTTTTTAATCTAAGTCTATTCTCGTCTAAATTCTTGGACGCAAGTCCGTACAATGACCAACAGTTTTGGCATTTTTTGTTGTTGTTATATTTTCCTTAAGGCAAGAATAAATAGTATTAATACAATCATTAACGTAGAAACTTTAATATAAAACCATATCAATTCACTAATTAGTTGTAACATTTATACAATTCTTTTTTATTCGCTTGTATTCCAAAATTATATTTTTGGTTAGAAATGTTAAGTTGAAAGCGACACTTTTGTTAAGAGTTAAAATTACATTTTTCTTCAAGCGTACTAAAATGTTCATACTTTATAACTGAACACACTAGTTAGAAGTGATCTATTTTTTTACAGTAAAAAAATGAGTTCATTGTTGTACGCCGTAAAAAAAGTTAGCAAAACCACCAAGTGCTGGCAGCAGCACTCTTTGACTTTGATGACAGCCATACTTAAAACTTGTTTGTGTATTATGTAAATAGGTGGTTGACTCGAGATTCTGTGCAAAAACCTTGTGTGAAATTGATTAAAAATAATTGAAGAAGAATATATGGTTTATATACATACAAATCTCTCAGAAATTACAAATGCTAAATTAGACAAGTTACCATCGAAATCGCGAAAAGTGTACGATTCAGCCTATGAAAAAAATTTAAAATGAGCTAAGGAAGGTTTAAGTTTATTTCGAAAGGGTTTTATTGGCCTATTTTAATAAAACAAAACATACTTTATTACTGAATAAATTAAATTCAAAAATTAATATTTAAAAAAAAATATATAGGATGCTTGAAGAAAAAATAGTATGTTGCACTCAGAGGAAAAGTGCTTTTTTACTCGTCTGTAGTTTCCTGACTCCGCTTCGCTTCGTCCGTAAATTCTACAGACTAATAAGAAAGCTTCACTTTTCCTCTTAGTAAAACAATTTACTATTTTTGGTTAGAAATGTTAAGTTAAAAGTGACACTTTTGCTAAGAGTTTGTCTTTTGTTTTACGTTGGCGGGCTGCAGCTACTTTTGAGGTCCCTTATGGAAAATTGCATAGTAGTTGTGTTTGTCTTTTGTTTTACTTTGACGGACTGCAGCCCGCCAAAGTACTTTTGCAGACCCTTAGGGAAAATTTATAGATAACTAATTTAACTTATTATTTTAGCGTATGATACAATGTATCACTGATACACGGACAAGAAATACCTATAGTCTTACACGGTTGTGAGCCTTAATTCACAATCTCCGCATGCGAACGAGAAACATTATTTCTCGTCCTTGGATCATACTATTCCACCTATAACTAGTTTTATTAAGATACCTTTTTTAACTAAACTATTTATAAAACCAAACTTATAACATTACTGGTGAGATAAAACATAAGTATGGTCATTATGTCTTGACTCTACTAAAATCCAATTAAATATTTTCTTTTAGAAACTTTAAAAAGTCCTATATTAAAATTAACAAAGAGGCGGTTATAAAGAAGTATTTACTTTCTCGATATAGTTTGACACACGGTTCTAAGACAATCGAAAGAAAATTATATGAAAATAAAATCTAACTAAGTACATGTTCAGTGAACATTGTTCACGCTGAATTCGCTTAATCGCAATGGTATTCTATGTTTTTTTTTGCACTTACCTCCCCTTTTCGTCGTAGCTTTCTTACCGTGTGTCAGACTATATAAATACGAGTTATGAAGTTTTAAACAGAAAATTTTTTGTAAAAAATTCTTTTTACATTGAAATCTTTATATAAAATCAACAATAACAAAGAAGTATTTAATAACTTCTTTTGCAACATACAATAATAATAATAATATTATTATTATAATATTATTATACTATTTAGTTATAATATTACTCATTTTATCAAAAAGTAGTAGTAGTAGTAGTAGTAGTAAGGAAGGGAAGGACAAGCCTGGCAACTAGACCCTATGATCCTTTTTGCCTACCCCGAAGCTACTCTGCATTTTTAACGAGGATTTTTCCCTAACACACCGGGACCTACAGTTTTACGAGGAATCCAAACCTCGGTCATCAGCTTTTTTCGATAGTATTCTATTGTTGGGTTAACTAGATGCTATTTTAATTTATTTCTGCTGACGGCTGATCCAGAACGCTGACAACTTCAGTGCTACCTTTTGGCTGCCACAACTTGTTCGGTTTTATCCGAATTCAGTGGCGCCTAAACTGCTCGTTCTGGACAGCCTGCCTTGTTTCAGAAAATTAGATATTCCTGTATCCCCAACAATGACTCCGTCATCGATGACTACCTATCAAAAAGTAACAATTATTTTTTTTTCTAGATACTCTTAATAGGTACGAACAAACGAGCGATTTTGAAGAATAAGAAATCATCTTTGACTACTAAAATCAAATTAAATAGTTTTAAACTTAAGTTCCTATCAGAAATTTACTAAGAAATATATTTTAATAAGGGGACTCTAAAATTTATCGAGTGCCGTTAAATTAGATTTAGGATGTAAATGGTAAGAAATCTGTTTTATCTGTAACATAATCGAACTGTAACGATAAAATTGGTATAATTGTGTGCACAGTGAATTCAAGTTAAATTTTGTTATTTTCAGTCTGGGGATTTAACATAATATCCATTCTGTATTTCAAATGCTCAAACAATTATTTTAGGGAACGTTTAAGTATTACGTAACGCTCTAGTGGTGGGGTGGGGGGTCTCAAAAACGTTACGCAGCGTTACAGAGGGGGGTGAGTGTCAGTAAAAATATTACGTAACACTTCAAAAATTATAAACTCCTAAAATATTTAATGTATGACGTTTTTAACAATGATCTAGGCCTAAGATACGGATTCGTTGCAAATTTTATTGCACATGGTGTTCACTAAATCCTCTAAGCAAAAACAAATTATAGATGGAAAACCATAGGCAATAACCGGTTTTTGGTTAACCGGTTGCGGAAATTACCTCAGACCGGTTTTTTGCTAAAACACGGAAGTAATAACCGGTTAAAACCCGGTTTAAACCTTAAAGCAACATTTCCTTTCAATTTCTTTATTTTTGTAAAAAAAAAATGTTACGTAACAAATGGGGGGTGGGAGGTCTTGAAAATGTTATGCCGCGTTACATGTGGGGGTAAAAAAAGTCCAAATTTTGCTTTTCGTAATACTCAAACGTTTCCTTATCAGGAAAATTAGAAAACTAAATGGATTCTTTTTAAAATTTAATTAAATTTATACACCAAGAAAATTGATTTTATCAAAAAGTAACAAACATTCTTTATACACAGTTTTTATGTTAAAAATATCAAACGGGCCACTTTAAAGAACCGTATTTAATAACTTCCTTTGGTACCTTTAAATTATTTTGCCAAAAAGTGATACTCATTTTTTTATACTAATTTTTCCAACAAATTTATTTAGTAACTTCTTTCCGTAACTATAAAATATATTTTGTCATATTTTGGTATCTATATTTTATCAAAAAATTACTTAATTTTTTTACACTAAAAACAATTAAAACCAACAAAAAAGCAATTTGAAATATATCTATTTAATAACTACTTTTGATTTATATAAATTATTCTTTCAAAAAATTAAATTCTTTTTATACTGAGGTTTTTCTACTACAGCCGGTTTTTCAAGGTATAAGCACCTATACCAGATGCTTTCTTTTTATGGAAAATACATTTGAGAAAGATACATTTTAAAATTTTAAGCAAAAAAATAAATTAAATAATCATTATATCCACTAGGGTAGAGCGTCGGTATATATAAATCAATTTTATTTTTGAAAATGAAGATACTTTAAGTCGGAAAAGATATAGTTGGGAAATCGGAGATTTTTCGTTTTTTATTTTTTTTTTTAAGGGCATCGCTTCCACAGCCAAACTTTTTTTTAATGACTTTGGAATTGTTTTATTTTTTTTTCTAGTAGTCGGTGTTCGTCGTTCGAGTCTTGCCGAGTAGAGTCGAGTTGGAGTCGACTCTTAGCTGACGCAGGTGCCTTTTAATAACAAAGGCCTACTCTTTTACATCTAATGAATTTCAGGCCAATTTTTGTTAACATATTTTAAAGAAAAAAAAAGTCCTGACCATAGAAAATATTTATTGCACTTTTTATTAAAAAAAAAAATAATAAATCGATCACATTTATTATTCCACCTCCACATGGTGCTATAATGAGAAAATGAAAGTGGTGGGGTTTGACTTACACAACTTTCTGCAGTACTTACGCGAAAAAAAGTATTTCGCCTCATCTTTCACCGCCACATGTACGCTAAAATGAAAAGGGGTGGTGCACTTAACACAAAAAAATATTTTTTTGCCGGAAATATTTATTTTTGACTTACACAACTTTCTGTACGTCAGGCGTAAATTTTTTTTTCGCTCCACCCTAATATCCACGCAGGTATATGAGGGCTCCTAAATGAAAGTACTGAGTTTAACACCACTAATAAGCCCTTATCCAACTGTGGATATTGTGGTAAATCTTGCTATACAGTGAATATCAGAAAAAATGGTAGATGTCAAAATAAATTTGACATATTTTTATTATTTTTGCATTGCTTGTTTTAAATAAGGAGGTTATAATTTTTTAATGTATTGAAATAAATATAAATAGGTTAGTTTTTGTAAAATGTCGTCAGTCTTTTTGAAAAAAAAATTTTATTTAAAAACATAAAAAATACAATGGGTGACTTTAGTCAATAATAACATCATACAATACGAATATTAATTAAAAAGACAGTAAAAGAAAATCCAAATCCTACCTGTATTTAAGATTTAACCATATTTTAACCCTGGAATTTTAACCATATTTTAAATATTTGTTTTTTATTAATACGCAAGCAAAAATCAAAAAAGTAAATTTAATACACTTTCATCTTGCTCTTGTTGATTTTTTTCTATCTAGCTGATTTTTTTCTATCTAGCCGATAACACCATTTTTTTCTTAACTGTTCTAATTTTGCTGTTTCATACTCAAAATTTTGCGAAATAAATAATATCTTATGGTCCTTTTTCCAAATAGGCTGATGTACTGTCTCTTTCTAGGTAATTTAAGTAAGACTGATAAAATTATATAACCCAAAAGGTTAATAGTATATTATTTACCAAGTGAGAGAAGTTTAACATTTTTGACCTGCGTGAAATTCCGGGATGAGCTCGCTAGCACGAAGCCCGCAAGACGCGGTCTAAAATGTTAAATATTCACTCACGTGGAAAATATAGTATTTTTTTCACTACCAGTACAATTAATTAGCTATTTATGTATTTTACTAAAATTTAATGAAAAAGCTTATAAATTAAAAATATCACGCTGGCCGTTCGCGGCCATTAAGAAACAAATGAATAACTTGACATTTCTGGCAGAAATTTTCTGGTGATCTGCTAAAGTTATTAAGTTAGAAAGTGTTTCCGTGTTAAGTGTGATAAAATATATAAAAATAGAAAGTAAAATGCAAAGTGATGATTCTGGTACTCCCCCAGAAATAAGGGGACAGGCCAAAATTGTGAGGGAGAATCTATTTCCTCAAAAATCAATATATGGGGGTTCTACCTCTAGTAATCTATGATCCTTACGGTAATATATGGGTTGTATAATCTATGGTTGAATATGATGGACCAATGATTTTCACTTTTCGAAGTGTTGTTTTGTAAAACATGTTTTATAGGTACTAATTTAGTTAATATTTTTTATCATACAATAAATAAATTTGGTGCCTAAAGACACTTATAAATAGCAATGTGATTTAATAATTGTGTGAAACGTCAGATGCCAAAACAGCTGAATAAAAATTCATTATTAACCATGGCGCAATTTCATTATTTTTAGAACCTCTGACGTCATAGGTAGAGAAATAATATTTCTACCAATGAAAAGAACAGTAATAAAGATGTGGTTTTAGGGTATTGGTGAAAAAAAGATGTTATAAACATTATTTGATATCTGTCAAATAATTGACAAATGTAAAAAATCAATTTAGATTAATAAATATTTCACATACCATTTTTTCTGATACCAAGTGTACCTAAAAATATCCATGTGTGGAAAAAATGGATCGGAAGGGGTTAAAACAAAACAAAGCGAGTTATTTTAAAAATTAAGAAATTTTCTCTGACTCTACTTAAATCGAATTAAATAGTTTTATATGTTAGTTCCTATCAGAAATTTACTACTTAACTAATATATTTTAAACAGAGGACTCGAACACCGTTAAATTAGATTTTGATGTAAATGGTTAGAAATCTATTTTATCTGTAACATTATCGAACTGTAACGATAAAATTAGTATAATTGTGCAATGAATTTAAGTCAAATTGGGTATTTTACAGTTTGGGGATTTAGACATAATAGTCTGCGATCTGGTGAATTTTCGAGAAGTTATTTTCTCCTGAATGGATTTTACATTTGTCTTAAAGTAAATTATTTAACCTATGGAGGAACATATTCACATTTGTACAGTTATAAATAAACTACGTAAAATAAAATTCACTAAATTCATTAACGCTTTATGGCCATAGCTGTTGCCTTGTCTCATCCACAAGCGACATCCAATGGCCAAGATTCGCACATCTTCAGTTGTTTACTTGTTTTTACAATAAAAATCATTTCTAATTTTTGCTACTAAATTAATTTAAACAAAAAAATCTTCCATCAAGAGATTAAGCTGTTCCCAAATTTTGAGCCTCTCGGTCTGGTTTTTCTGTATGCTAGAATCCAAAAAATGTGGCGAAAATGGTTACAATAAAAACATATTTGTAACTAAACGAGTCATATACATTACATTAGATCAAGTTATTTTCATAGTTATACGTAATGATATTGAGGGGTAAAACAGTCCTTAAAAAGTAGACTAGATAATGTCTAGTAGACATATTATAGTGTAACTTTCTCAACCTTGTATTTCCAAACATCGACATGATGACTGATAACTTATACAAACTTATTTATTATTATACCTATTATTATATTATGTACCGATCAGCAGGGGTGAAACCAATCATCACGTATATTTTGGATAATGTTTTTAGTACTGGTAGTATACAGCAGTCAGCACGCGGCGAAAGTCGACAAGTTACTGCAGGAAATATCATTATTTACGAGAACGGGCACAAACAAGGTTTATTTTGTCTGTCTCTCTGTTTTAGAGGTGCAAAAAAAGTAGTTTTTGGAAACGTTTGGTTGTGCAGAGTCACATAAAAGAGCTGAGCGAAAGTGTTAAGTAAATTTGAGTTTAACTATTGTGTAATTTTTTATTAACATTTTTATAAAAAATGGGAAACTTGTGGGGTGAAATCGATCACTAACTAACTGGTCTAAATAAATTTTTCTTTGTGTTTTAAGTTTTTTTTTGTGAGTTTGTTTTGTAGGAAATCCAAGTACTTTTAGTGTGCTTTACACTGACCCCGTCATCCCCTCCCAAACCATTTAAGAAATTATTTTTAAGTTTAAGATAATATGTACCTTTTTGATTACAAATACATGTGTTTTTACTAGTTTTTTATTTTTTTTTTCTTTATTTAAGTTTTTTTTTAAATGAGGATAAATAATCAGTTTTACTCTCGAAGTTGCTAGGGTCAAATATACGTGATATAAAAGACGTTATCGGTTTCACCCCATACTAAAAAGTCCAAACCTTTAAAAATATATACAGAGCGGTCCAAAAGTCACCCCCCCCTCTTAACTTTTGAACCAGTTGAGATATCGACTTTAAATTTGAAACTTTTAAATAAGACAACTTAAACAATCTTTTAGCATATATTTAATACTTTCAATTCTTAAAATGTGGGCAGGGGGGCATGGGGGCACATTTTTTTAAATGGAAAGGGGGGTCGTGTAAAACATCATTTTAAAGCTTATAAAATTCTACATTTAACTCCATATTTTTAAATTAAAAAATAAATTGGGTTTAAAATGGGTATTAATGTCAAAATTCCTCTAAAAAAAAAACAAATAATTTTTTAAAAATGCCTAATTTCATCATAAAAAAATGTTAATTATACTTTTAAACTAATTTTAGCTGACATAAATAAAAATTTATAAAAAAAAAACTTAAAAAATCGAATGTTTTAGCACAAAAAATTAAAAAATCAAAACCTTAAAAAACATTTTTAAAAAATTTAAAAATGTTAGTTTAACTAGTGAATTTTATAAGCTTTAAAATAATGTATTACACGACCCCCCTTTAAAAAAATGTCCCCCCATGCACCCCTGCCCACATTTTAAGAGCTGAAAATATCAAATATATGCTAAAAGATAGTTTAAGTTGTCTTATTTAAGAGTTCTAAATTTGAAGTCGATATCTCAAATCGTTCAAAAGTTAAAAGGGGGGGGGTGACTTTTGGACCGCACTGTATATAAAAAAACTACTGTGGTTATTTTGACTGTATTAACAGTTATAAATGCTCGAAACTTCAAGCTTTAAAATATATTTTTTCTGGATTTTTATTTTTGTAAGAAAACCGAAAAAACCCAAAAAATAGCAAATTTTGACCGGTTTCGCCTCCGGTGACGGAGCCCTTTTACCCCCTTCACCCTTGTATCGTTCACATAAAGGAACTTCAACAGAGATCGAGATGCGTTCTCTAACATTGTATTTTAGCCAAATTATTAGAAGTATATAAGAAGTATTTTTTTTTCTTTTGATGTCCGTAATTATTACGGCCATCAAAAGTCCAAACGATACAAGGGTGAAGGGGTAAAAGGGCTCTTAAGACATTGTATATTGAGTTTATTCCCACTAACAAAATTAACCATCTTTCCTTTAATTAACAACTAACAAATTTGGTAGGAATAGTAAAGAAGGCATGTCCAATTAGGTAGTTTTTGAACGGGCATCTCGGTAGCTCAGTTGGTAGAGCGCCAGGCCGGAAACCGTGGGGACTCTGGTTCGAATCCAGACTGAGACCTGACATTTTTTCTAATTTTCTCTTCTGTCCGATATGCCACTAATATTTTCTTTCGAAAAAATATAATGTTTTTTAAGAACCTTTATTTGTTTAAATAAAAAAAATATTAAAATTTATTGACCATATTGTGTACCTATAATAAATTTCTATATAAATTAAACATTAATAAAGTTTAGGGTTATTTGTCATAAAACACTCGGAAATGAAGCAAATAAAAACTTTATTTCATTACATAATCATGCCAACGTTTCACCTAATATTTAGGCTTCTTCAGGGCTAAAAGACATTATAAACTGCATTATAAACTGCTTTTTTGGAAAAAAAATGTATATAAATAAAAATAAAAGAAATTAATAAATTAAAAACTTACCTAAATTATTAAATATGCATTAAAACAAACAAATTAAACAAAAACATTACATCAACAAACAAAATACACTGGACATTTTTCAACAGGAGAATTCTATAGAACAATTAATTACTGAAATTTTTAAAAAGTATGTATCTATAAATTTGGATAAAGTGTTGTTCCAGTGTTTAAAATAATTATGTTTTCATATATTAATTAAATATTTTTGTAAAATTATTTAAATCCACAAATAGAACATATATCATTTAATATTTTTAATTAAGTTAAAGTAAATACTACTTTAATTGCAGGTGTCTGTTTTGTAGTTAACCCTTCGTTAGGCGCGCGGTCTACGATCGTAGAACATGCTTTTTTTTAGCTGGGTAACTTTTTACACGGAGTGTTTACGCTTGCGCCCCTTCGAGTAGCTGTGCATTATGCATCAATATATTAGAGCAGTAATAATTCACACTTTGAATGGGTATAATATTGTTTTTATTCATATTGAAACCTGCCTGGTCTACAATTGTAGACCGCGCGACTAACCACGTTACCTTTTTTATTTTTGCATTTTTTTATTTTGTGTTTTTATGGTTTCTTTTTGTGAATATTGTTTTTCAAAGTTAGTTTATTAGTTTAAAGATAAATTAAAGATACAATATGTTTTTACCACCAAAAAAAAAAATAGCGGTTTATAGGAAGACACTGGCACGAGTCTTTTTGGGCATGAAAGAGCTCATACGTAATGTTTTTATAAATAAGGTAATTTTTTGTTCTATAAAACTAAAAATTACTTTGGACACTAAATGTGCCTAAGAAGGGAAAATAAATCGAAAAAAAATGCTCAAAATATCATAACTACGATTGCAAAGAGCACTAAAGTTACTAAAATATTGCATGATTTCGAGTCAAATTTTATAATATTTTTTTCTTTTAATTAAGGTGTTTTTTATTTTTTTTATAATCGTACATGTTAAAAAAAACAAATGTTTTAGTTTCAGAAAGTTTTTTAAGTTATTTTATTTTTTTTTTACAAATTACCGTACAGATGTAAAATATATGTTAGAATTGTATATCATTTTTCTTTTACCCTTAACACTTACTAAAACAATATTAATTTGAAAAAAATATGTAAATAACTTTTAAATACAACCAAATAAATAACATAAGATATTTGGTTTTTAAAAATATAAATGTGTTTTTTTTTAAACAAAAAATAAAATGGTCTACAAGTGTAGACCCCGCGCCTAAACACGTTACAAAAAGAGGCGCGCCTAACGAAGGGTTAATGGAGTTCGGATTCTTTTTTATATGCACCATTTCAAGAAAACTTATTTTTTTATTATTACTAACCCTCTCCAAAATTTCTATATCGACTATATTAAAATTAAAATGGTGGCCTGTTTCCAAATGGTGATAAGTCAGGGCCGTCTTACCATCAACAATGTTTTTACATGACGATTTGTGACAACTGACACGTTTTTTTAAATACATTGTACTTTGACCTATGTAGCAGGCATTGCAATGGAAACAATTAATTTTATAAACAGTATCACTATTTTTTAACTTTATCTTTTAGTTTACTAAAAAATAAGTTACCAATTGTATTTTACTATAAGTTGCAAATAATTGTGTATCAGTTTTATCAGTATCAGTTAAATTGGGAACTAATTTATTAATTTCTTTTATTTTTGTTTATATACATTTTTTTTTCCAAAAAATCAGTTTATAATGTCCAAGTTATGTCCAAAAAGATTTATAATTTTTATGTCTTTTTAGCCCTGAAGAAGCCTAAATATTAGGTGAAACGTTGGCATGATTATGTAATGCAATAAAGTTTTTATTTGCTTCATTTCCGAGTGTTTTATCACAAATAACCCTAAATAAATTTCAAGAAGCATTCTGTAGGAAATATTAACATTAATACAGTTTACTGAGCAATATTTATTCAGTACTTTTTTCACTGTATTGTACAAATATTATTTTTATTATAAATCAGGGATAAATAACGTTAAATTTTAACTCGTCTCTACCTTCAAGAATATTAATAGTTATTTATGGTTTTAGTGGGTAAAGTAAGATATTGCCCATGAGAAAATTAACCTGCGAGGCTTCAGCCAAGCAGGTTAATTTTCGAGAGGGCAATATTGGTTTACCCATGAGTGCCATACAAGGTTTTATCCAATAAATAGCTTAGGAATTCATATTTTTATTAAAAATTTTAATGACATTTACAAGAAAATAATTTGACAAGTGAGTGGGTAAAATAAATAATTATCCACTCAATAAAGTAAAAGCCATGCGGGGGTTATTATTGAGTTTATCTATTTAAAATAAAGCTGGTAATTGTCTTATTATTGGATAAAAATGTTATTACACAAATTAAATATTAAATTAATTTTAATTTTTGTCATAACATTTTATTTAATTTTTAATTCCGTATGAAAATTCAAACTATCAATTTAATATGTTTATATATCATAATATTATTATGATATGTACCATATTAAATTTTAACGATTGAATTTAATAATTTTTGCGTTAGTTAGGTGGTAAATTTTTAATTAGGCGAACATTATATAAATTTTAATATTATTATTTATTATTTATATTATTACCACCACTATGACCTAGAATATTGTAGGTCACAGTGATGGTATGAAAGTGCAAGTAAACGTTTTACAGTCTAGGGGGAGATACCCATGAATTGGACACTTTTTTTAAATGGCTGCCAATATTTATTTTTAATCTTTTATACGTATTTTTTTTAGTTATCACACTTGGAACTAAGGGAATACAATCCAAGTGTTAAACCTCAATAATATTTATTTTTACAAAACTATGAGCATTTTAAGGAAAAACGTAACTTGTCCCATTTAAGAACACGGTATTAATGACTGGGACAAAAATATAAATTTGCTATTGTAAAAAATTATGAAATAATAATATAATAACAATAAATCTACATATGTCATTTAATAATAAAATAATAACAATAAATCTACATATGTCATTTAATAATAAAAAATAGCTGTTATAGTGTTACATTCTTTTTCTACATAGAATTTACTTTAATTATTTTTACCAAACTTTGATTCACGTTTTCTTAAATCAATATCAAATATTAGTTTGTTTTTAGTTCTAACTGTTCCAAGTTGTTGTATGGGTAGTACCCTAGTCAGTCTCTGTCCTTTTGGAGTAAAATCTTATTTAAAAGGAATGAATTGAAATCAATTATGCAATAAAACAGTTTTCCCATTCAAGGAAACGAAATTTGTCCCATTCAAGAATACTAACAATATTATCAAAGAAAATAGGGCAACAATATTTACCTTTATCTATAAAATTCTATTATTTGGTATATGTTTCGTGTTGTTTTAGACTATTAAATAAAGCAAATTCAAACAGTTTCCTTTTGCCTTTTATCAATAAAATATCTTTCAAAATTATTAAAAACATTACTTTTGACCTGGTAAAACCGACTTTTAAATTTGTGAAAACCCCAGCTGCCTAAACTTTGTCATTTTTTATTATTTTTTAATTGCACATCTAAAGCGATCTAATAATGGTAACAAAAACCAAAAATTATGAAGCATAGTTCAGAAACAGGCACAGTCCTATTCAGTAATATGTCTAATTCATGGGACATCTCAATCCTAGCTTGTTAACACTTAATCTTATCCTATCCTAGCTTGTTAACACTTAATCTTATCACGTTCGAAAGTTGTTCCCATATTACATAAATTCCCATTAACTTCCATACTAGTTTCTTACTTACTTTTCGTGGTAATCACTTGACCACCCCGATATCTCCGTACTTTTAAAGCTTACATTCATGGTCTGTAGCCCGGAAACAGTCCAAAATTGATGTAAAGTCTATATAAAAAATCGCAATCCTCGCTTATCACGCCCCATAAATTCCTACAAACTTTGACCCTAGTTTCTTACTTTCAGACAAAATTCCTTGGTCATCCCAATGACGCAAGTATCCTCGTTTATCGTATATTCGTACATTTAAAGGTTACATCCTTGGTCAGTGCTGCGGTAATAGTCCAAAATCAGTGTATCTGTTATAAGGATATCTAGGAACCCGTTTATTAATCTTTCTACCATATTTTTACATATTTATTAATACATATTTATAAAACTGTTAACCCTTCGTTTGGCGCGCGGTCTACGATCGTAGACCATGCTTTTTTTTAGCTGGGTAACTTTTTACACGGAGTGTTTACGCTTGCGCCCCTTCGAGTAGCTGTGCATTATGCATCAATCTATTAGATCAGTAATAATTCACACTTTGAATGGGTATAATATTGTTTTTATTCATATTGAAACCTGCCTGGTCTACAATTGTAGACCGCGCGACTAACCACGTTACCTTTTTTATTTTTGCGTTTTTATATTTTGTGTAAGTTTTTATGGTTTCTTTTTGTGAATATTGTTTTTCAAAGTTAGTTTATTAGTTTAAAGATAAATTAAAGATACAATATGTCTTTACCACCAAAAAAAAATAGCGGTTTATAGGAAGACACTGGCACGAGTCTTTTTGGGCATGAAAGAGCTCATACGTAATGTTTTTGATAAATAAGGTAATTTTCTGTTCTATAAAACTAAAAATTACTTTGGACACTAAATGTGCCTAAGAAGGGAAAATAAATCGAAAAAAAAAATGCTCAAAATATCATATCTACGATTGCAAAGAGCATATGTACAAGGCGCATGAGTTACTAAAATATTGCATGATTTCGAGTCAAATTTTATAATATTTTTTTCTTTTAATTTAAATGTTTTTTTATTTTTTTATAATCGTACATGTTAAAAAAAAAACAAATGTTTTAGTTTCAGAAAGTTTTTTAAGTTATTTTTATTTTTTTTACAAATTACAGATGTAAAATATATGTTAGAATTGTATATCATTTTTCTTTTACCCTTAACACTTACTAAAACAATAATAATTTGAAAAAAATATGTAAATAACTTTTAAATACAACCAAATAAACAACATAAGATATTTGGTTTTTAAAAATATAAATGTGTTTTTTTTTAAACAAAAAATTAAATGGTCTACAAGTGTAGACCGCGCGCCTAAACACGTTACAAAAAGAGGCGCGCCTAACGAAGGGTTAAAAATCATACACACGAATAATGTTTAATTACTGTAGTACTGTAAGGTGCGGGTATGAAAGTAAATTGTACAGTCTACTTAAAATCTCAATCTCGCTTTTTAACACTTAATCCTATCACGCCTCAGAAATTCCCATTAACTTTGACCCTAGTTTCTTACTTACTTTTAGAGGAAATCCCTAGATCAGTTTAATAGCGTAAGTATCCACGTTTATCGTATCTCCGTACATTTGAAGGTTACACCCATTGTCAGTGGCGCGGTTGTAGCTCAAAATCAGTGCATCCGCTAGAAGGATGTGCAGGGACCGGTTTCTTAATTTTTCTACGATGTTTTTTACACCTTTATTTATTTGTACACATTAATAAAATTGTTGTAAATCATAAAGTTTAAAAGTTGGCTAACACTTAATCCTATCACGCCTCACAAATTCCCATTAACTTTGACCCTAGTGTCTTACTTACTTTCAGAGGAAATTTCTTGATCATTTTAATGGCGTAAGTATCCTCGTTTATTGTATCTCCGTACTTTTGAAGGTTACATCCATGGTCCGTGGCGCGGTAATAGTCCAAAATCGGTGTATCCGCTATAAGGATATTTAGGGACCCGTTTCTTAATCTTTCTAGGATGTTTTTTACATATTTATTTGTTTGTATATAATAATAAAATTGTTGTAAATCATATACACGAATAATGTTTACCTTTTTGAATTTTTTTTGAAATTTGAAGTTTTTGAAATTTATTTATCGTTTGGACTTTTTACAAAAAATGTAGACAGCAAGGTCCAGTAAGTATTACAATACTAAAAAAAATAAATTAAATAAATTTAAAACAGTACGAAATATAAAGACATACAATTAAAATTCCGTTGACATGTTGAGTTTAAAAACTCTTTTGTACTGTAACAGGCTTTTTTTAACTTGCGTTTCCAAAGAACTTAGCAGTAACTTATACAGGGTGGTCCAAAAGAAAACCGGACACTTTTTAAACCTTTATAACTCCTTTGCCTTTTGACCGATCTATACCAAATTTGAAAAGATTATACTAAAAACATAAAGAATTTGGAAGATGATTTTATTTACTTAAAATATTATATTGTTCAGTAATTAAGCTCTTTCCGAAGGGGTTGTTTTAAAGCTTTGGGGATTAGAGCAAAATGTATAATATGATAACTTTCCGACATCACTATATTCAGTGATCTTTTTTGAATTGATGAGTATGTTTAAATTTTAATTTGAAATTGTGGTTTTTTGTTTATTCATATTTTTCCGAAAGGTTGCAAATTGCAATAATTTATTTTTAAACGTAAAAAATCTAATTTAGTAGACATCTCTCAAAAAATAATCTTGTAATTTAAAAAGTATACAAAATGACCAAAAAGCTGAAAAAATGTCAAAGTAAAGTGTCAAAATCTAACACAATAATTATAAACGACGTACGGAAATTCGAAAATTGTACTACATGTAACATGAAAAATAAGAAATAAAAGCTAAAATAAAACAAGATTTATTTATTTGCTAAGTTAAGAAAGAATTTAATGAAATATGTTTTTATTGCAAATAAATTATATTAAACACTGTCTTTTTTTCTAACAATAATATAAAACCACATTATGCTACAGGATCTTTGTTGATTATTTGTAGTAATAATTCCATATTGATTTACAAAAATTCCCATCATTCTTTTTTTTTAAGTTAACATTTTTATTACAAAAACACTTATTCATTTCGACAAAAACTATACATATTTCTTATTTTTCTACATAATTTTATTTTTAAATATATTCATTCTTTATTGTTTACCTTTTTTAAAATATATATCCACCACAATGCAGTTTTAATTCGTTTTCTTAGTTTTTTGAATAGCAATTTTTGATATTTTGAATTTGTCATACTATTTTCTGACACATCTCAAAATTACTTTTAGATAACCGCCTACTTAACTGATTTATCAAGCTAAAAAGTCAATTTAACGCTATCTGTAGCCTTTCGGAAAAATAATTATAAAAAATAAATTATAATTTTAAATGTAGGTATATTTTCTTGCTTTTTAGAACACGTAATAAAAAATACTTTTATTCCAACGTTTCGGCGTTTATTGTACAGCCATTTTCAAGGATGAATTAAAAAATAAATGTATAAATAAAATAAAGTAAAAACATTTGAACTTTTAAAAGTCAACTTGACAAATATATGAAAATGGCTGTACAATAAACGCCGAAACGTTGGAATAAAAGTATTTTTTATTACGTGTTCTAAAAAGCAAGAAAATATACCTACATATAATTTAATAGAACAAGAACAGTAAAATTTTATAATTTTAAATTAAAAGATATACACACACAACTATTGAAGAAATACAATTTAACGTAATGCAGATGAAAAGTTATCATTTTGTATATTTTGCTCTAATCCCCATGGCTTTAAAATAGCCTCTTTAGAAAAAGGCTTCTTACTAAAAAAATTGATAATAATTTAAATAAATAAAATTATCAACCGAATCTTACATGTTTTGAGCCTATTCATTTCAAAGTAAGTAAAGATCCCTCAAATGGCAAAAAAGTTATGAAGGTTTAAAAAGTATCCGGTTTTTTTGGGCCACCCTGTATATAAAAGTTTAAAATTAAATATTTTACAGTCTAAATAAAAAATCTCAATCATCGATGGTTAACACTTAATCATATCACGCCTCACAAATTTTTATTAACGTTGACCCTAGTTTCTTACTTACTTTCAGTGGAAATCCCTTGGTCATCCCAATGGCGTAAGTATCCTCGTTTATCGTATCTCCGTACTTTTGAAGGTTACATCCATGGTCGGTGGCGCGGTAATAGTCCAAAATCGGTGTATCCGCTATAAGGATGTCCAGGGACCCATTTCTTAATCTTTCTACGCCTTCGTCCATGTTTTTTAGAGCGTATTTGTGCATGTGTTGCCAGAGATGTTGATTTGCTTTTTGAACGTAGTATTCGGCGGCTGACGCAATCGGTGCGCCTACCCTTTGGCTCAATAACTGGAAAATATGGAATTTTAAATTGAATAAAAATTCCCTACATTCTGTGTTTGTAATATTATATTGTTAGCCCAGTCGAACAGTCGTGTAAAAGGGCCTCGTCTTGCAATGTCACACTCTCCGTTTTTTTTTATCGAAATGGATTTACATAAAAAGTTTAAATCCAAATTTGCACACCTTCGTGATTTTTGTTTGCACGGTTATGTGCAAAAACGCATTTTTTTGTTTTTGTTTCATATCTCGGCTTCTTTTCGTTGCTCAACAAAAAGTGAACGTGATATTTGTTCGTTATTGAATTCTCTACAATTTATGTAAATAACTTTTTTTGTTTAAACGACCAGAAAAAAAGTTACAGAGCGTTAAAGTTGTTTTCGAAAAACCAAAATATTTTTTCCAAATTTTCAACGCTCTGTAACTTTTTATGTGATATATTACGCAGCAAGTATGATGCACAAGAGTGCTCTGAAATGGTTTGCGTCGAGGTAAGTATACTATTTTTCCTACGACTTCACACCTAAATATCAAAAAACTGCCGGTTCAGTACTTAAACCCGATTATTAGATAATATACAGTGCGGTCCAAAAGTCACCCCCCCCCCTCCCTCTTAACTTTTGAACGAGTTGAGATATCAATTTCAAATTTAAAACTCTTAAATAAGACAACTTAAACTATCTTTAAGCATATATAAATAAATAAATAAATAAATATTTGATACTTTTATCTCTTAAAATGTGGACAGGGGGGCATGGGGGAAATTTTTTTAAATAGAAAGGGGAGTCGTGTGATACATCATTTTAAAGCCTTTAAAATTCTCTATATAACCATATATTTTTAAATTTTTTAAACATGTTTTTTAAGGTTTTGATTTTTCAGTTTTTTGTGCTAAAAAAATAAATTTTTAAGCTTTTTTTTGTTAAATTTTATTTATGTCAACTAAAATTAGTTGAAAAGTATAATTTACTATTTTTCATTATGAAATTAGACATTTTTAAAAAATTGTTTGTATTTTTTAGAGAAATTTTGACAAAAATACCCATTTTCAACCCTATTTTAAACCCAAAAAAAAAATGTTTAAAAAAAATAAAAAATATACAGTTAAATGGAGAATTTTATAAGCTTTAAAATGATGTATCACACGACCCCCCTTTCCGTTTAAAAAAATGTGCCCCCATGCCCCCCTGCCCACATTTTAAGAGCTGAAAGTATTAAATATATGCTAAAAGATACTTTAAGTTGTCTTATTTAAAAGTTCCAAATTTCAAGTGGATATCTTAACTGGTTCAAAAGTTAAGAGGGGGGGGGTGACTTTTGGACCGCTCTGTAGAATGTTTTTCAAGGAAACTTACTAGCCTTAATTTTATGGTAAGTTCGAAAATTTTAACAACATTATTAATAACCGACATGGGACGGTAGATTGTCATGGTTTATTTTTCTTTAACAAAAACTTTTACAGCAAAACTGATAATATTTTGACAAAAATACCCATTTTCAACCCTATTTTAAACCCAAAAAAAAAATGTTTAAAAAAAATAAAAAATATACAGTTAAATGGAGAATTTTATAGGCTTTAAAATGATGTATCACACGACCCCCCTTTCCGTTTAAAAAAATGTGCCCCCATGCCCCCCTGCCCACATTTTAAGAGCTGAAAGTATTAAATATATGCTAAAAGATACTTTAAGTTGTCTTATTTAAAAGTTCCAAATTTCAAGTCGATATCTTAACTGGTTCAAAAGTTAAGAGGGGGGGGGGGTGACTTTTGGACCGCTCTGTAGAATGTTTTTCAAGGAAACTTACTAGCCTTAATTTTATGGTAAGTTCGAAAATTTTAACAACATTATTAATAACCGACATGGGACGGTAGATTGTCATGGTTTATTTTTCTTTAACAAAAATTTTTACAGCAAAACTGATAATAATTTTAAAATAAGATACCCAAAATTTGTTAAAAACAGTAAAAATATCTAAAAAGTTTAATGAAACTGGTTTAAACACTGAAAAATATTAAAAAGTTGAATAAAAAAATTTCGTCAATGGATTATCTAAATTTCATATGAAATAAAAGCTAGACTTATAAGGAATAGTTTAAGGTAGTGACCCTAAATAAAGTGACATTTAACTTCACACAAAGGGTTGAGACACCAATTTAGTAATTTCTGCAGGGTTTTTTTTTTGCGAATTGGCACTATTGGTATAGTAGAAGTGACATTACTTGTCAAAATATCCATAGACGTGTTTTTTGAAAAAATGTCACGACAATGTTCAGTGGTAAACTTTGGGGATGATTGAATATAATGAACAGTTACAGTTACTATTGTATACTAGGTCAAAAAATTAACATTTAATATTTTGCGGATGACAGTGAATAAGAAATAATAAAAAGCTGAAGAAAGGAGCAATGGAATGCATCTACAAAATATTTCTTATCTAAAAAAGCAGATGACTATTAGTAACGAGAAAAGCAGTAAATTATATAATAAGCATAACTCTTTAATTAAAACAAAAAATATTAAAATTTTAAAATTCAGAATTATTACTTTTGGATAGATAAAAATAGTAAGCTGAACTGAACTGAACAATTTAAAACCACAAAAGTAACAAACAGCAGAAAAGAAAATACATACTTGTAAATTACCTTAATTTCGTTAATAAAATATTTAATTTGTTATTGAATTGGATTTCCTTATTCGTTAGTGCCTGGCTGATCCTGTATTGGCTGGGATAGTACACTCATTCTTTCTGTTTTGCCGTGAATTTATGATTTAAAACGTCGAAGTATAAAACTTATAAAAATATAAATTTGTTATGTATGCACACACTTTAATATATGAAAATCTTCAACATATTTTATTACTAAATAATAAAAAATATATTTTTTGGATTATAATAAAAAAAATACATAAACATGCCTAGTGCAAGCCTAAAATAAACACGTTCTAATCAAAGTTTTAATGTATATTTTTATTATAATTATCATAGAAAACAATAATGAAAAACCTGCAGTTATTAAAGGAATACCTATAAAATTATTTTTTTTTAATATTTTTAGTTTGCTAAAGTAAAACTACTAGTTGATCATATTCTTCGGTACATGCCTGAATTTTTTACATTCCTCTTATTTATTTATATTATTCTTTTCTTCAAAATTAATTCAGTTCCAAATAAAAGTAATTTCAACTATTTAGGGAAAATTCCGAGATTATTCTAACACTGACGGTCGTCAGTATATTCCATAAGTAAATCTTGATTTAAATTGTACAGGTATTTTCGTAGGCACTTTAAAAAAGTACAATAATAAAACTATAAACCATAATTTCGTAAATAAATAAATTTGATGACCAAATATTCAGTTTGACACTGACACTTAAATATAACAATATTATTATATTAATTAATATCGACGCCTCTGTTCGGGTTGACATTTAACTATAACCTCAGATTTTGTATCTGACAGAATTATATTAAATTGAGACATAATTATTACTAGATTTAGATTTGGCACCAAAGCACTTTGGATAAAACCATTGTCTTTCATTGTTTAACAATACTAGTGCTTGGTTGCCATTTTAACCTCAAAATCAAAGCGTGTCTCAACCCTTTGTGTGAAGTTTAATGTCATTATATATAGGGTCCCTAGTTTCAGGATACTTTCGCTTTTGGCCATTTTTTTTGTTATCGACCTAAAAAGTCGCGCCGTGCTAAGTGACTTGGCGACTGGGCTAATATTATATTGTCTAATACGATGGAAAATGAAAATTTAGATGCAATATCCCAAATGTTATACGGATATAATTTTTCTTATACACATGTGTATTGTGTATGTATCTTGGCAAGTAACTATTATATCTTTCTTATTTTAAAATGAAATTATTAGATTTAAGGTAAGTCTGCCAGATATAGCCACACTAAGACATGAGATCTCTAACTGCACTCAAAATGTGTTGCATTAGCGCATTAACAATAAACATATCTTTATTCTAATGGGTAAAAAATTAACAAACTGCACGAGCTTAAAAAGAATACTATTTTTCTATGACTGGTTTAGAATGTAAGCAAATACACACACTTTTCAAACACAGAATGAATCCATTCTAGCTCTAGATATGGTATGAATATTCCGTATCAAGTGTTAGAATGAGCACATGTAGTGCCATCTCTTGTTTATAAAAGTAAAGAAAACTGTAGCAAAATTAACAAAAATATATATATATACCATGAAATATTGAATAATTTAATGCAATTTAATGTTTTGCGTTAAAATTACATAAAGTTTATTAGTTTTTCTTAATATTTGACCATTTTTTTAACCATTTAGTTCAAAAAATTAAAACTGCTCCATCTATTGTTAAATATTTAAACCTGATATCTATCACAACAATCTGACATAACCTTCAATTTTAGCATTATAATTTGTAAATATGTACTAAAATTAAATAAAAATCTTTTTTAAGTACTGATTTAATAAAATTATTAAATTGCTTTATTTAAAAATATGTGTTTTATTGCATTTACAATGTCGAGTCACAAACAAACATTGTTTTTAACCTTGTCCGCGGTTTAAAGCCATACATAGAAAAAACGGATTCCTTGAACCAAGGATACTTGTCTTTGTATATGTTCAAAGCCATATTCTCTTGTTTCAAGGCTGGCATTTTCTTGAACCAAAGTCAATGTCCTTGAATGAAGAGCACGGGTTTTAGAATAAAAATCAGCGCTCTTTATTCAAGGACATTGACTTTGGTTTAAGGAAATGCCAGCCTTGAAACAAGAGAATATGGCTTTGAACATATCCAAAGACACATCTCCTTGGTTCAAGGAGTCCGTTTTTTCTATGTACAGTTTTCATATTTGCAGTCGAAGAAAAAGTATAGTTTACAACACGTATGGAATAGTCACTCCGCGCTCGCGGGACCGTCATACTCGCCGTCCGCTCCCGCGGAATATTGTCTATTCCATACTAGTTATAGAATATACTAATGCTTTTTAAAAAAGATTGCATACTGACAATATTAGGAACTCATGTCTCAAATATTGCCAGGAATTTCTAATATTAAAGAACAAACAAAAATTAACATAAAAATATAAAAATATTGTGGCACAATAACAATTTCAACAATTTGGGCACTTAAACAAAAATTTGTCCTTTTCAGTAAGCCCCAGGCCCTCTCATGTACGTATCGATATGAATAACGCACAATCTCATATCGGCCTGGCGATTCTCTTCGCATAAAAAGTAGAACCAAGATTCAGAACTTTCCGAATTCTTCGTTATTTTCTTTTCTTTTGTTGTTTTTGTAATTTTTTTGACAACTACTTCGCATGGCAATATTAAGAACACGAATACTTAGACAACAATAGTAAAAAGTTACCTTTTTGCTTCTTTATTGAGTAAATCATAATATGGGCCAAGAAAGTGCATGTTCTTACCCTGCCATTATCGATGCTACCTAAGTTTTTATAGTGAAAGAGTATGAAACAGGAGCTGCGTTGTTGTGTAAGTCATTACCAACTGAATACAGATACATCATATTTACAAGCATCTTGATGATATAACAGATAATACTGACAGGACCATTTATGACACAAAGAAAAAACTAACAAGTTTAAGAGGGGTCGCAATATTAGAAGTATGGCAATAATTGGCTTACTTACCTTATTATATTATTTTGGGAATGGTATGAGGCGTATAGTGCAAGAGTGGCCCATCTCACTTTATAGAAATATCGAAATAATGGCTATTTAAATTTCTCCGATTTTTTAATGTTTGATCAAGGACGCATTATTTAATTTAAAATTCTGTTATGGTTTTTAGACTTAACCAACATTAAGGTAATGTCTGACAAACAAATTTGTTTTACTTTCTTTACTTTCTTAGAGAAAAAAATTGGTGGGTCACTATTGCACTATACATTGTGTTCATTTTGGGCCACTATTAAATTACGAACCTTCAATAACACGTTTTTTTTTAAGTAGATCTAACCTCACATTTTACTTCGAAATTTTAAGTATTTTTACATGTGAAAGAAATGTTCGTTATTTAATAACAGAATAGTCAAAATACCAATAATTATGCTCTGGAATAGTTAAATAAACGTTTTTTTACTGTTCTTGGAGTAATTACCTTTAAAAATGAAGAATAAATGCGTAAACATTGTTCAAGTACCTAAATGGATTTCAGTTCCTATGATCTCAAAGTTTAAGGTAAGTTGTAATTATTTTTTATTAATAAAGCAGAATGTACAAAATTGGTATCATAACGCTTCTGAATTTATGCAGAAAATGATTTGTTTTGGGGCGAACAAATAACTTTCTCGATAAAACAAATTTTGGCTTTTTTAAGAATCTTTCTAAAAATATCTTTATAAATCCTTGATAAAACTTGCCTTGTTAGCTTTTTTAAGAATAAAATTGACATTTTTAATGATGCAGTTGGCTTTTTCAACATCCCTAATACTATAACCCAGCGAACACCACTCTCAACCCATTAGGGAACATTCAACCCATTAGGTAACATACAAGTATCAAGTAACGCTCTAGGGGGGAGAGCAAATTTGTTTAAACGTTTCGCTGCATTTTGACGTTTTTGTGACTGTCAAGATATGTTTGACTGGTAGCCAATACCTGTGGGTCACTCTTGCACTAATAAAAGCGATAACTTTAATAATGCAATAGTGCTTTAAATGCTTGAATCGTGGCAAAAAGAAAACACTCTGTTATGAGGGTGGTATGTAATGAAAGATATAGATGTCCTTATTACATTTATAAAAAAAGCAAATCTCAAAAAAACACATATGGGCCACTCTTGCACTATACGCCTCATATAATGTTAAGTTAATTTTTCATCAAATGTGTTTTTACTATTTAACAGTAGAAACATATAACGTAAATTTCATGTTATTTTTACTAGTGTTTCATGTCATCTAAATTAAATTTAAGCACGAACATTAAATAAATATCCAGGTGTAAAGTAACGAATTTTCCCAGTAGCAAAATATAGTTTTTAGTGATCATTTTTCAGTTACTGTAGTAAAATTATTTTTCGTGAATAAAAAAAACGTAATTTGTTTTATATGTCTAGAACTATATTAAAAAAGACGTCTTAAAAATTTAAGTTAAAATTTTATTGTGTAAAATATTGCCATACATAATTTAAGATAGTTTTTATTCGATTGATTCTAAAAGCGACACTTTTTGTTCATGTTTTACTGGCGAAAAATTGAACTTTGTGGCCAAAAAGTTTTTTTCGCCCGCTCACTAAAACTTGTAATTTTTAAGCTTTTTAAAAGATGCTTTACCTTTACTGTAATATTTATAAAGAAATATGACCTTTTGGTCACTTTTGGTCTTGAACTTACCGTTCTTTTTGACCAGATACAGTTATTATAATCATTTCATACAAAATAAAAAAAAATTAATAACATAACCTCAAATTATATGTCAACTCATTAATCTGTATTCACCCACTAAAATAAATTAAAAACGCAAAATTTCAATTGTAAATTCACTTTCAATATTTATAATATTTACAGAACGGTTTCAAAAGTATTATTTTCACAACAGACACATTTTAACAGAAATTAATCACTAGGCTATAGCTTTTTTAATTTGAAAATAAAACCGCAAGTAAAAGAGCGATTCAATTGTTTTTGTAGCGATTTGATTGGACAACAATTTGTCATGGATAACTAGATAAGTAATAATATAGTAAAAAGAAATATTTTTTGCACTTTAAAATTAAGTATATTTTAATAATTTATTATAATTAGTAACAATCGAATAAAAAATATTGTATAATACACGGGCAAAAAGTTAAATTTCGATTTCGTAGGTTTATTACTCCAGGGCTGGCCCTACCGGCCGGCCCTCGGCTTCTAAAAACCTACTTAATCGAAAAATTTAACTTTTAGCCCTTGTATTATAAATAACTATTAAGTATTCAATAGCTACGACTTTTATAGTACCTATAACGAATATATCTATCGATTACACAGGACCACAAAAAATTTTTATCGGTTGCAGTAGATCACAAATAGTTTTCTAGGCGTATTTTGGGTCGCTGAACACAAATCCGTCGTCCGTTTTGGCGCATCACGTCAGCATTTTTTTTAAATATGAAAAACCAACAATTTTTTCTTTTTAAAAAATTTATACGGCTCATATTTTCCAAAATATTAATCGGAAGATATTATATGCCTATATTTTTGGAATCAGCGCGTCGAGATCTATCGACATGAATTTTTAGACAAAAATCCAAGCGATGACGGAAATATGATGATTTTGACAATATCTCAGATTAAAAAAAAAAATATGCATGTCGATGGATCTCGAAGCGCTGATTCAAAAAATATAGGCATATAATACACTTAGATTAATATTTTGAAAAGTATGATCGAAATAAAATTTTCAACAAAAAAAAAAATGGTTTTTCGTATTTAAAAAAAATCCTGGCTTGATTGACTCCGTGTTCCTGGTCCTGTGTTATGTATAAACTTGAAAGTTTAATTCGTATCCCCTGCACACTCCTGCATACCTTTTACTGAAATTAATAATAATTCTAAAAGCGGGACGATTGATACCATTTCATCCGAGAGCATGTGTCCCAACTATTTACCCAACGATTTTCTCGAAAACTTAAAGATATAATCAAATTTTGCGAAAACTATCTTAAATAAGACAACTTAAACTATCTTTTTCAGCTCTTAAAATGTGGGCAGGGGGGCATAGGGGGACATTTTTTAAATGGGTCGTGTGATACAACATTTTAAAGCTTTTTAAGTTCTCCATTTAACCATATATTTTTTAATTTTTTTAAACATTTTTTTTTTGGTTTAAAATAGGGTTGAAAATGGGTATTTTTGTCAAAATTATTCTAAAAAAATTAATCAATTTTTTAAAAGTTACTAATTTTATGATGAAAAAACGTAAATTATACTTTTAAACTACAAAAAAATTACAAAAAAAAAACCTTAAAAAATAGCATTTTTTTAGCACAAAAAATTAAAGAATCAAAACCTTAAAAAAATTATTTAAAAAATTAAAAAATATACAGTACAATAGATAATTTTATTTGCTTTAAAATGATGTATGTGTGATCACACGACCCCCCTTTCCATTAAAAAAAAAAACTGCAAATAAATCTTAAAATCTTCAAAAAAAAAACAAATTTCTATATATATATTTTAATTACCTTAATTTATTATACTCTTTTTCTAACGTTTGACTTTGAGGGACACGCATGTCCCTCGCAGGCCATACGGTCCAGATTTGGTTATTCACCTCCTAATTACAATATTGTCTCTTTAACTAAGGATAATTAAAACAAAATCCCTTGTTTTAGAACCCTTCAGAATCTCCAGTCTACAAAAAGTACAAAAAATTTGAAAAATAAATATATCCATGACAGCGCCTTCGCCATAATTGTAAGTATCAAACAAGATCTTGCAAGAATAGCAATTTATTGGTAAAATGAAAAGAATACTATATAATTTATATCTCACAAAATAAACAAGATAAGATAAAATTAAATAATAAAAAATATATTAATTATCGCCTTTCGGATTAAGAAAAATGAATGAAAATATAAAAAAGATTAAAGGACCACCTACATTTCTTATGGGAAATGGCCCCCGGTTAAATTTGCTGAAATTTAAGTATGTTGGAGTTCGTAACTGACTGATTAAAAGTCTCCATGGGCACAAAGCTCTAAGTCTTATAGTTTAGGTACTAGAGCTTAACAAAAATGGCATTTTGTAGATAAATCTTTTAATATAACTTCCAAACGAAATAATATTTTTAGATTGAACTTGAACTGAGAATAATAATATCTTCATTTTAAAAGTCAGTGGAGTCCGAAAAATATATATATATATATTTATTTTTTTATTTTCCCCTTTTTACTTATCTGTTGAGACACCACTGACTTTTCTAAAGTTTTAATATATTGAGCAATATTGGGGACTTATACTTTACATAAGTTAATCAGTGGCGTCCTTACTTTATATTTTATTTAAAAAGTTACCCTTTTTGTCTACGGCACTGTTTAAACAGCCTTTTTAAAGAATTTTTTAGATATAGGTAATAGGTAACCTAAATCTGTTAAAACGAAGTACTGTTTAAATATATATATTTTAATTTACACAAAAAAAAGTTATAAGCCTAAATAGACAAAAAAAAATGGATGAACCAATGTATATTTTTTTTAGAATTGGTTAAATTCGCTAAAATTAAATTATGTGTCAGATTTTAACCCACTGGTCAAAAGTCTCCACGGGTACAAAGCTCTAATTCTTATAGTTTTTGTGCTAGAGCTCAACAAAAATGGCTTTAAAATGGATCTATCTTTTGATATATCTTTTTTTTTTTGGATCCACCTTGACATAATTTTTATATATTTAGCTCTCAAATTTATTTTTACTTTGGAATTATTGTCTATAAACAGTATAGTAGTGAGGGACGTGAACTGTTGACCAAATGGTTTTGAATCAATATTTATTATTTTTTTTTAATTTTAAAATAAATATAAAACTAGCATTACTACTATTAAAATACACGTGTGTTTAATGTTATTAAAATGTTATTAAAAAATTTATAGTTTCCTTATTGCAAAATAAAAGTTTTGCTATAACCTTAAATACTTAATATTTTAAGTAAATATAAAATATGCAAAGTGATATTGCATGACTTTAAAATAAACTTTTTTATTCGATTATCTTTTTGTATAATAATTTGGTTTTTGTATAATGAATATGTACAAAAAGTTTAATTTTATATACCCATACTACTTCTAATCTGAACCAATATAACTATTGAAAAATAAATTGATGGAATATATAATTACTATGAGATGTTAATAAAAGATATATATCTGTTAAAAAAGTAGGCACAATAACACAGGCCCACAAAAAAAAATTAAGTAAAAAAAAAAATAAGTAAAAAAAAAAATCTGAGTCTTGGATTCCAATGTTATATTCCTATGTATTTTTCCCGCTGAAACTGAATCCGCAACCCGTTTAACCCCTAAACGTCAGGGTTTTGACATAACCTCAAAAAACACCCGAAAAACTACTGAAACCGCTAAAATCATCTCCCCCCCTGTCCCAAATTGCTAATTCTATAACCCCTGAAACCCATAAACCCCTAACCTCATAATACCATAACCATAACCTTATACCCCGTAATCTCATTAAGTAGAAAAATCTAGTTTGGGAAAACAGGACAAATTCTTCAGTTTTTTTTGTGGAACATAGTCATAGGTAAGTAACTCTATAACCCCAAAATCCCCTAACACCATAACCTCAAAATCCCTTTACTTCGTAACTCCAAATACTGTAAGGATGTGTTATATAAACCGATGACTCACATCATAAATAACTCCTTATTATTCGGAATTTTTCCTGAGAAGCTCAAGGATGCTATCATTGTCCCCATTTTTTAAAAAGGAGACCCCACCCTGATAGAAAATTACCGCCCCATAAGCTTACTACCTTCCTTTTCAAAGCTCTTTGAAATGGCAATGAGTAAAAGAATTTTAGGATTTTTTAACAAAAATAAACTTTTTAAAAACACACAACACGGATATCTACGCGGTAAATCTGTAGATACTGCGGTGTATGACTTCGTACTCGGTATCTTACAAGGATTTGAAAATAAGCAAGACATTTTAGAAATATTACTTGATTTATCAAAAGCCTTCGACTGCTTAGACTACGCTATACTTTTTGAAAAGTTAGAGAGATACGGGGTGCGAGGTCATGCACTGCAGTGGCTAAAGTCGTACTTATCAAACCGTACACAGCGTGTACAAATCATTGAAGATTTTGTTAAATACCTATCTCACATCAAAAATATCAGCGTGGGGGTCCTCAAGGTAGCATTCTTGGGCCCTTACTCTTTATAATCTTCTTGAATGACCTATATGTAACACTACAAAATCCAGATCAGATCCTAGTAAGTTTTGCTGATGATTCTAATTTTTTAATAAAATCAAACTCTTTTGAAAACCTGCTTGCAAACACTGAATTACTTTTTTCTATTGTTAAGCACTGGTTAAAGTGCAACAAGCTCATTTTAAATGAGCAAAAAACAAATTTTATGCTTTTTACGGCTAAAGAACAACGATATACAAATGTTACAATAAACAATGAGGTAAGGGAACTATCAAAAAGTGTAAAGTTTCTGGGTTTGCAAGTAGATGAAAATCTGAGTTGGTGTTCACATATAGATCATCTGAGAGCAAGGTTAAATACAGTAAATTATTCAATACTTGTATTAAGCAGGTATTTAGATGTGAATTCTTTGAAAGTAGTATATTTTTCGAACTTTCAAAGTCTTTTAAGTTACGGGATTATTTTTTGGGGCAAATGTAGAGATATTAATTCTATTTTTCTTTGTCAAAAAAAGGCGTTACGTTTAATGTTTAGTTTAAAATACAGAGACTCTTGTCGAAACATGTTTAAAAACAATAATATACTTACAGTTTATGCTTTATACATTTATAAGTGTATACTTTTTTTAATAAAACAAAAAGACTTGTTTTCTGGTAGCGAATCCAGTTCAAATAGATTTTTCGATTTCAAAGTTCCAAAACATAGGCTAGTTAGTTTTGAAAAAGGTCCATACTACTCAGCTATACAACTTTTTAACAAACTTCCTCAGATTTTGAAAAACCGAAAAAATGAAAGAAGTTTTAAAAATCTACTTTTTGATTATATGTGTAATATGGAGCCTTACAACATGGAAGAGTTTTATTCATATAGGTCATAAACTAATTTTAATTGTATTTTGTATTTATTTATTTATTTGTTTATTTATTTATTTATTTAGGTACTTGTTGTACTTTTCAATTTCCTTTTGACAATGTTTCCATTAATAGTTTTATGTACTATATTGTATTTAGAACATTCTTGAGAAAATAAATTATTTATTATTATTATTATTATACTTTATCCCCTTAATCCCGTTATCCTATTCTGCGGAGAAATCGGGTTAAAAAAATAATGAAGTAGACCTTAATTCATGACTTCACTCACAAAACTCTTATGATTTAGAGAACAGGACTCACAAAACTCTTATGATTTAGAGAACAGGACTTCTCCACAGAATAGGATGATGGGGTTAAGAGGTTATAATATATGGGGTTACAGAGTGTAGGGGTTAGGAGTTGTGATAGAATTTTAGGGTAATACAGTTACTTATTCATAACTAAGTTTTAAAAGAAAATTTCACGTAATTGTTCTATTTTCCCGAACCAGAATTTTCTACTTAATGAGGTTACGGGGTTTTGAGGTTATGGAGTAATGGTATTCTGAGGTTAGGGGATTATGGGGTTAGGAAATTACAAATTTGGAGGAAGGGGCTGAAAGTGTAGATGATTTTAGCGGTTTTAGTAGTTTTTCGAGTGTTTTTTGAGGTTATGTCAAAATCCTGACGTGTATGGGTTAAACGGGTTACGAATTCGGTTTCAACAGGAAAAAATACATAGGAATATCATACTGGAATCCAAGACTCAATTTTTTTTTTTGTGGGCCTGTGTAATTTCAGGCTAAGAAAAAAACACATATTTCTTTAGTCTTATTTAAATTAAGGTGAAAATAAATTACTCTTGCATAAACTTTAATTTTCTCCGACGTGAATAATAGTTAAGTTAAATGAATTTAATATCTGAGAACTTCCACTACAATAAGTTTGAATATTAAAAGCCGGGTATATCCGCATGTCTTTGTTAGTATTTCAGAAGTAATTTAAACTACTAAGTAGATGCAGTTTGTTTTGTTTTTAGATCTTTAAAAGGGTTGGTGTGGAATTATAGTATAGAAACGGAAAGACTTATATTTTTACTCTTAATTTCCTTAAGTCCCAAGATCCCTAATCCATATTCCTACTATACAACAACCCAACTTCGTAACATCCCTACTCACTAATATCTCGAATCGATCCACTACCGTACCTATAATAAATAAGTGGTTCGCGAAATAATAGTTATTTATGATACTAGTGGGTAAAGTAAGATATTGCCCATGAGTGCCATACAAGGTTTTATCCAATAAATAGCTTAGGAATTCATATTTTTATTCAAAATTTTAATGACATTTACAAGAAAATAATTTGACAAGTGACAGTTAAGTGGGTAAAATAAATAATTATCCACTAAATAAAGTAAAAGCGACGCGAGAGTTATTATTGAGTTTATCTATTTAAAATAAAGCTGGTAATTGTCTTATTATCTGTATGTATTGGATAAAAAACTTTGTACTATGGTCTGTTTTTTTCAAGCAAGATAGTTAATTAAAAATCGCACAGTAAATATTTTTTTCTACTACCTAATTAAGTGCTAGCTTACATATTATCTACCGTTGTCAAGGCTTGTTTACCTTGGCAACCAATAAAATCAGTGAACTAATTCATTATTCGAATCTGTTTTGAAAATATTCACTGTGCGATTTTAAATTTACTATCTTGCTTGAAGAAACAGACCATAGATATTTTTTTCTATATGCATATTTAAAAATAATTTAATAGTCTAATTTTTGTTACGAGTTATGAACTGTTCAGAATTGGTTCTGACCAACAAAGGTTTAATCATTGTTACCAGGTAACTTTAACACTTTCAGTGCACCTGACATATAGGGGTGCGTTAAGCTTGTAATGGCTGCTACGCTATCGACGCAGACTGGTGCGTTTCTGATATTCTCTTGTTTTGGCGAAAGCTATTTTAAAGCGTTAAAGGAAAGTATTTCTACTGTTGTGAACGTGGTTGCAATGCATTTGGCCATCGGAAAATCATTGTCGTTAGTAGATTCTTTTTCTCTGAACTCCCAAACATGGCAGATAGTGATACGTGAAAAACAAGGAGCACTTGGGTTGTGAAAGTCTGTTTCTGTCGCAGTATGGATTAAATAACCAATAAACATTAGTTAAAAAGTGATTCTAGCGTATTCTGAATAACACTAATACGTTTACTTAGTTTCTTAAAAATTCAGAAATGCTATTTTCGAGAAACAAAACAAACCTAATATGATAAATATCTTTTAAATCAGCTTGCTAATCAAGTGTGATTATTGAAGTAGGCATGTTACGTAGAGTAGAGTTGTTATACAGGGTAATCAATAACTGCCAATAACTACATCCAAAAATATGAAAAAAGTTCCTATAAAGATTGGTCCGCAAATGATCCCTAAGGGAGCTACGGCCCTTTAAAATTGTAATAAAAACAACGTTTTTAATTAATAACTCTGGTACCCTTTAATCTAGAGCGACAAACTTTTGCATGTATACTAGTATTAATAAGGGCAATAAGTTTGTGTTAATTTATTTTTTTAATTTATCCAGAGGCGTCCCTAGACTGAAAAATGTATTAGGCTTAACACATTTTTGCCCAAAACTTTTTTATGTGTACTTTTTTAAATTTTTTGTAAAAAGTTTGAATCCCTTGAGTAAAAATACATAAAAAATGTTATATAGTGTAACACTGTAGGAGCAACCGTTTTTAAAAAAATGTAATTAAGAGGAAGTAACATTTTGTGCCACCAAAAACGTTACTTTATAAAAGGCTATTACTCCTTTAATATTAAATTTAGTTGTTTTGATGAAGAATAATTTTTTGCTCAATTTTAAATAAAGAATCACCCTGCCGTATTAAAATTTTATTGTTGCTTTTTTTGTTCCCCATTCAATAACTGCATCTTCGAAGGGCCGTGGCTCCCTTAGGGCTCATTTCCGCACCAACCTTTATAGAAACTTTTTTTTTTGGATGTAGAATCGCCTCTTAAATTTTGGCATGACAGTTACTGATCACCCTATAGAGTAGGGAATAATATGGATAATATGTTAGGGAGTGGATAAATTAAGAGTAGGAAGTAAGCCTGTACAGCGAATAAAAATCGCGAAAACTTTTGGACAAAAATAGCAGTAGTCTTTTATATAGATTATTTTTCTCTTTTCTGTGTTATATTAATTAATTAGTCATTTACGAAATATTGTTTATCGCAAAATTAAAAATGACCGATTTTAACTGCCGTAAAAATTCGCTTTACTTCCTAAACATTACATCCGATAACAATAATTCTGAAAAAGATTAAAAGTATATATATATTGTAAACTTCCTCTAAAAGCTTAATATATAACAAAATACAACGTAATAGAGATTGATGTGTTTTGCGTTATCAGTAGACAACATGATGCCAGGACCAGTTGTATTCATTTATCTTATGTCAACTAAATTATGTGTATTTTTATTTATTATATTAAATGTAAAATGTTGCATACAAGCTATGCTTTAAAGCGGAAATTTTAATGATATATTATACTATAAAATAAAATATATATTTTTATTTTAATATCTATAGAACTCCAAGTTATATCTCAGAATATTAACATAAACCTAAAATTGTAAGAATAACTCAACATTTTACTTCAAAATTACGAGTTATATCTTGAAATTCTGAATTTACGTAACATTATGAGTTGTATCTCAGAATTTTACATAAACCTAAAATTCCGATTTATAACTCGAAATTTTAAATAAATTTTAAATTCAGAGTTATAACTTTTTTAGTTTTATGTAAAATTGTAAGTTTTAACTTGAAATACTAGAATTTTGCGATATAACTTGGAATTTTGGAGTTAAATTCCGAATTATGTCTCGAAATTAAAGGTTTGTTAAAATTTTGAGATACTACCAAGATCTAGATAATTCTTTAAAAAATAATACACCCATTTGTGACAATATAACTCAAAATTTTACAGTTTTTAAAATTGTACATGCCGCTTCTGGTCCTTCGTAATAATGTTTTATTTAAAAGATATTTTAAATAAAACATTATTACGTATCTATACGTTTAAATGAATATTTATTTTTCCTACGACGTAGTTAGTAGTTAGTGCCTATTTCCCACCCGTTGCCTATGATAAGGGTTGGGAAGTGACGATCAGCTGATTTTACATATCTGCTGTCAGAAAATTAGTACACGTCAAACACATAACCTCAAACTAATTTTAGTTTAGTTTAGTTTATTTTAGTTTAGTTTAGTTTAGTTTAGTTTAGTTTAGTTTAGTTTAGTTTAGTTTAGTTTAGTTTAGTTTAGTTTAGTTTAGTTTAGTTTAGTTTAGTTTAGTTTAGTTTTGTTTAGTTTAGTTTAGTTTAGTTTAGTTTAGTTTTGTTTAGTTTAGTTTAGTTTAGTTTAGTTTAGTTTAGTTTAGTTTAGTTTAGTTTAGTTTAGTTTAGTTTAGTTTAGTTTAGTTTAGTTTAGTTTAGTTTAGTTTAGTTTAGTTTAGTTTAGTTTAGTTTAGTTTAGTTTAGTTTAGTTTAGTTTAGTTTAGTTTAGTTTAGTTTAGTTTAGTTTAGTTTAGTTTAGTTTAGTTTAGTTTAGTTTAGTTTAGTTTAGTTTAGTTTAGTTTAGTTTAGTTTAGTTTAGTTTAGTTTAGTTTAGTTTAGTTTAGTTTAGTTTAGTTTAGTTTAGTTTAGTTTAGTTTAGTTTAGTTTAGTTTAGTTTAGTTTAGTTTAGTTTAGTTTAGTTTAGTTTAGTTTAGTAGAGTTTATTCGTTTATTCGTTTATAGTCGTTCGGGGACCTCTGTACAGAGGTAGTTTAAGATAATTTTTGCGTTTTTTTGATGTTGGGTAGATCTTAGGTCGTAGGAAAAATAGTATACGCACCTCGACGCATGCCATTTCAGTGCTCATGGAGTGTACTAAAAACTAGGTTCGCGTACTCGGTGCGTAATATACTATAACATCTTCCAAAATGGGAGGGAGGAAGAAGTGTTTCCTCAATTTTTATGCATATATTATTAGGGTGGACCTTATTTTTTTTACTGTTTTAAAATTTTCATTCTGGTGTATCTAGAACATCCTGAAAATAAGAGGGTGATCAAACTTCTCTAATGATCCCAACTGGCCCCCAAATATCGTGAAATTACGCAAAAATCGTAAAAAATTGTCGAAATGGACTGTACTTTTTGTATCATTGGAAAATTTAAAAGCCTTGAAATCTTATTTTTTTTTCTTTTGAGTATACAAAATTATGTGCTAAATTTCAAAATGATCAAAAGATTGTATCAGGGCAGAAAATTTGCCAAAGTTTCCTCTAAAACCCTAAATTTGACGAATTTGAACCATAAATGTGAGAACCGCTAAAAAAGCATTTAAAAAATATATCAATCTAGAGTTTTTACTAAAAAAAGACAATTGTATATTATTGTCTTTTTTTTTTAGTAAAAACCTTTCAAATAAAAAACAAATAGTATAAAATACTTGGAAAGTCGGAGAATTTTATATCAAAACAGGTAAAATGATAAATTAATTTATATATTAATGAAAATATAAATTACTGAAATAGGGTAAGCAGTTTAGTGATTGGCCCCTTAAGAAAAAAAAATTATTACTTTAAACGGTGTGCAGAGGTTATAAGAGTTAAAAGGCTTAACCAAAGTGTAAAATATAAAAGAACATGTTAGCTTTTTTAAACGGTTTTTCCTTCATAACTTAATTTTTTTTAATGTCGACCCCCTTGGACGTTTTTAAATTTTTGGTGCGCTGCTGTAAGAGGTACAAAATGGCGTACTTTTTTTTTGCTTTTAATTCCGCTTTTGCAAAAATTAAGTCAATTAGTTAATTAAATAATTTTTTTAGATGTAAAATTGTTTTCTGAATTCAAAAATTCAAACATATACAGGGGATTTCATTAAAAAAAAATAAATTTGATTTAGTTTCCGGAGGAACCGGAAGTGCAAAAAAATATATTTTGTACGCCATTTTGTAGCCCTTTTTAAGAAATATAAGCTACTAAAAATTTGCTTTGATCGGACTGAAACCAATTCCGTTTCAAGGGGTGTCCATGGACTGAAACTCACTCGGTATATAATACTATAAAAATAAAACGATTTAAATAAGTTTTTTAAAAGTTTTCTTTAAAAAATTATTCAAAGAGTAAAAGGACAACCTTGTTAATAAAAAGAGAAGATACTTACACTTCTGTCGTGATAATTACTGACGGTGTTGTGGAAGAACAGTCCCGCAATCAAGGCGGCTATGTTGGCAGTATAGCTGGCGACGAAAATCACAGAAAATCCGCCCCAGACGTTGATTAAAAACTTGTTTGGCCAACTTTTCGGTGCTTTAAAAGCAACAAGATGACCACATAATAGGCCCCACATGACCCACAGTGCCGAGCTCATACTAAAGTTCTTCGATCTCTGCCTCCCCCAGGGGTTCAACCCGAACGGCGATAACCATTCGTAGATGGCAACGGCGATAGCTGTAACCACACCATTTTATTTGTTAGAAAATGGAACAATTTTATAAATCAAAACAAAAAGGACATTTTAGAAAGTATACTAAAAAACAGATTTATCAGTATAATCAATTTTCAAGGTTAGTGTATCCAATGATTGGATTTCAATCATTAAATACACTGTAAAAATATGGTAATTTTTCAATAAAGCGGTATCGAAAAAATTCATTACTTTTATAGTAAGAAAATTTTAATATACTAACAACATTTGTACATAGGAAAAACTTCAAAACATATGTATGGTGTTTTTTCAATAATTTTTCACAGTGTAATTAAAATTAAGGTTGGGTTTCATTCAGAAATATGATAGCGCCACCTACTAGTTAATTTTCTTAAACTAAATTAATAGTTAATTAAAAATTACATGACTAGTAATACTTTTGCAGTTTCTTTAGTTAAAACAGTTAAAAACTGTCTGTTCATAGTGTGCAGTGCACACCCCTGTATAACTTTTACTCACGGTCGTTCGCCATCTTCATCCAATGAAACCGGCAATTTTACGTTTAGTTTTTAAGTGAGTGTTTGTTGCGTCTTTACTGTCACAGTGCTTTCACATTTTTATCACAGACTATTAAGTAATATTAGTACATAATGCTAATAAAATTTAATTTAAAGAAATGAACATAGTATATTATGCACACAAAAGCATAGAGTAAAAAAAAACTTTAAATAAGTAACATAAACACTGAATAATATTGCAAAACTGTGATAGTTTAAATAGTTTTAAATTTTTTTTATTGGAATATGTCAAATCAACCATGTAAATAATTAGGTATGTAATAGTTATTTATATAAATTATGTTTGGTCCTGCAAAAAATAGTGTATATACCTCAGGACTAAACTGGCTGTTTTAGTCCCTTGCATTTCTGTTTCCCTCGCTCGCTACGCTCCCTCAGGAAACACTAATACAGCGGGACTAAAACAGCCAGTTTAGTCCTGAGGTATATACACTATTTTTTGCAGGACCAAACATAATTTAGGTAGGTAGATAAAATTAAAATTAAAAACCACGCGTCTAAAATCGGTTGTTTTATTTTCGTAATTTAATCAAGATGCCTGTAAATTGCGAAAAGTCAGTTTCATGGCTATCGCGATTTCAATTGTTTTTTAATATGGTTGACACAAACTTAAAAAAAATGGACGAAGATGATAAATTTTAAGTTATATATACAAATTTTAAGTTATATATAAATTGTTATAACAATGTTATTTTTAAAGGTTTTCTTTGTTAAAATCAAATATATTGGTTTGAATCGCTAATTTATTACAAAACACCACCAAACCTAATTTTTGAACCAGCAAAGCACATAGTTAGTATAATATTTTAATATTATCAAGGTTGCCGTGATTTTTATTCCCTAGGGAGAAAAACGGCAAGTTAAGTCCCGAAAATAAAAGCGTAAAATTAGGTATTAGTCTTAGTCGTGCAAAAAATTCAAGAAAATGAAAAACCTTGTAAACTAGTGTTATTAAATTAAATAATAAAAGTGTTCAAAGCTTTGCGTTTCCACTAATTTAATTTTAAAATAGTCAGTTTTATAATCATTTCTAGATTTCCACTGCGGTTATTTTAACCATTGTAATGCATGGTACGTGTGAGAAAATTGAACAATTTTGTGAATTTAAAATAAAAAAGAAATCCTGATAGCTGGGAAAAAAGTTACTCTAAATTACTTTCTATAATCCTACATTGGATAGACAGATAAAAAAAAACTATGAAAAATGCTTCATTTGAAAGCTTAAAATATTATTCATTTATCAAAAAAATTAATGAATCTTTTTTATCAAATAAAGTGAGTTAAAGTTTACTAAGGCCAACAAAAAACACAGTAACCTTCAGTATCTAATAGTAAAAATGTTAATATTTATTTTAAAAGAAACAATATACACGGTGTATTTGAAATAGGGTCCGATTTTTTAAGAGGTGATTCTACATCAGAAAATATGACAAAAAGTTCCTATAAACATATGTCTTAAAATCCGTCGTAAGGGAGATACGGACCTTTAAAAGTGGCTAAGAAATTCGGTTTTTATTTAATAACTTAGGAACCCTTTGAGATATAGCAACAATGTTTTGCACGTGAACTAATCTTAATAAGGCTCCTCTTCGTATGTTATTTCATGTACTTATTTTAACCAGGGGAGTGGGAAACGGGAGGGCTTTATCAGTTATTTATAACAAAAATTTTTCTGTGTAACTTTTTTGTGATTTTATTTTTGGTATATGATTCCTTAGGTCAAATTACATAAAAAAGGTACTCTTGTTGTAACGCTGTAGGACTAAACTTGTTACAGTAACTGTATATGAGGTTTTTCTATACATTTACCCCACATCATTGAAATTTTATTTTTCAACATTTTAGTATTTAATTTTTGGTCCACGAACCGTGAAATTTCACCTTCAAATAATTTTTTCTCGAAAACGAGTCCTACAGTATTACAACAAGAGTACCTTTTTTATGTATTTAGACTTGAGGAATCATATCACAAAAATAAAATCGCAAAAAAGTTACACAGAAAAAAGTTTGAGACAAAAAACTGATAAGGCCTCCCCTGGTTAAAATAAGTACATGAAAATAAAATACTAAGATGGACCTTATTAAGCTTAGTTCACGTGCAAAACCTCGTTGATATATCTCAAAGGGTTTCTGAGTTATTAAATAAAAACCGAACTTTTAAGCCACTTTCAAAGGAGCGTAGCTCCCTTACGACGCATTTTTAGACATATGTTTATAGGATTTTTTTTGTCATATTTTATGTATGTAGAATCACTTCTTAAAATTTCGGACCCTATTTCAAATACACCGTGTATAGTGTAACAAGTGTGGAAACGAAGCTATCATTTCCACACTTGTTACACAGTACATGTTATCATTCTGATACGAGTCATAGGATATGACATATTTAATAGTTATTTATATACCATATATTAATGTTTTAGTCCCGCTGCATGAGTGTTTCCTGAGCAAGCGTAACGAGCGAGGGAAACAGAAATGCAAGGGACTAAAATAGCCACGTTTAGTCCTGAGGTATATACACTATTTTTTGCAGGACCAAACATAATTTAGGTAGATAGATAAAATTAAAAACCATGCGTCTAAAATCGGTTGTTTTATTTTTGTAATTTAATCAAGATGCCTGTAAATTGCGAAAAGTTAGTCGGCTATCGCGATTTAAATTGTTTTTTAGAGATAAAAACCGGAAGTTTAGTCCCGAAAATGAAAGCGTAAAATTAGGTTTTAGTCTTGGTCGTGCAAAAAATTAATTTCTTACCTGTAATATTTAAACTGGTAAAAATAGCAATCCATAATTCAGGCGAAAATGGCAACAAAAAAGCCATCAATGGTATTTCAGATTTTTGTTGCGGCGAGGCTAAAAAAGACACGCCGCTAAAAAAATAAGGCGCGCTAAAATCTATCACCTCACTGCGCGTGCTCGATACGCTCAGCGCGGCAAAAGACATATGCGCCGCCCCTGAAACTAAATCACCCACAATACCGTTCCATTTCACGTCGACCTCGTCCTCTTCGAACACGACTTCATGTTCAGTTTTCACAAGCTCGTCTTTGAATCTGAAAGTTAAATTTAATGTTTTAGTATTTTTACTTTCTCATAAACTATTTTTTATTTTGCTTAAATAATTTTATTTTTTTCTGAAACTTCGAGAAAAAAAAACCTTATAAATGTATATGACATAATCCAAGAAAAACTAGTTTTATTAATAAATAAAGTATTAAACACTGGCGAATTTCCAGCAGAACTAAAAACCTCTAGAATAATTCCTGTATATAAAAGTGGTCCCAAGAATAATATGGCAAATTATAGACCTATCTCTGTAATAAGCATTTTCTCCAAAATAATTGAGATAATAATAAAAAATTGAATGGTCAGATTTATAAAGGCAACGTTTAACTTTGATGTGTCGCAATATGGATTTCAAGAAAATGCAAGCACATTAGGTGCAACTACGGACTTACTGGAACATGTATAGAGCGAGTTAAATTTGAATAAGTATATAATTCTAATTTTCATCTTCAAAAGGCATTTGACACCGTGGACATTCCAGCGTTATTGACGAAACTACATCAAATGGGATTTAATGGTAAAATATTCAAAATCTTAAAAACATATCTTGAAAATAGATTCCAATATACGGTGTTAAATGGAGAAGCTAGTGAAAGGATAAATGTCAAAATGGGTGTCCCGCAAGGAAGTGTTCTGGGTCCTATCCTATTTCATCTGTATATACACAGCCTGAAATACCTAGGCCTCAGAGCCAAATATATCACATTTGTGGACGATACCGTCTTGATATTTTCAGGAAAAAACATACTTTCGTTATTAGAAATAATAAACAATGACTTTACTCGCAATGGCTCTGTAAGAATAGGCTAAGTATAAACGTTGGTAAAACTGTGTATATGTTGATTAAACAAAAAAGCAAACCCATTTCGCAAGAATTTGCTATAAAATTTAATGGTATAAACCTTAATCAAGTTCATGAGTATAAGTATCTTGGACTATACATCGATGATAAGCTGAACTGGGAGAAACATATAAAACAAGTTATCAAAAAAATGGTACCACTTATTGGAGCGCTAGTTATTTGAATACAGAATGTAAAAAGTATGTCTATTATAGCTTGATTGAGACTAATTTAAGATATTTGTTACCTTGTTGGGGAAGTGCAGCAGATTTGTATGTTAACAAAGTTCAAAGGATACAAAATAAAGCTTTTAAAACTATCTTTGGGTATAATCGACTCACGAACACAATAACTATATAGTGAGACTAAACTTCACAACATTGGTGACTTAAATAGATTGGAATCAGTCAAGCTTATACATGGAATCCTAAATAAAAGTATAAAATCAAACCAAAATATTCAACAAGCTAGAGATATACATGAACATCATACCAGGACACGAGATAACTTAAGAACACCACTTCGACAGACAAACAAGACGCAGACTTCACCCATATATGCAGGAATCAAAATGTACAACAAAATAGCAGAAAGACTGAAAGACATTCAAAATAAAAGAAGATTTATTAACTTATTGATTAAACATATTAGAACAAATTAGCTTTATATAATATATTATATTATATAACATATGTTCCTTATTTAGTTTTCCAATAATTTGTGATATTAGTACTTGTAATTATGCCTAAATAACCTAAATATTATATAAATGTATTATACAGGCCTTGCCACCAGTTTAATAACTGCTTTAAGGTCAAGAATAAATTTGTAAAAAAAAAATAAAAATGAGCTTCCTGTCCGTCAGTCTGTTTGCCGGTCTGTCTGCCTGTATTTATCCAGGATAATTAAGAAAGCTTTGAGCTAGCGAAATTTGGTATGCAGATGTATTTTTATATTATCTTGATTCGTATTTGAGCAAAATCAGTTAGCGGGAAGGGGTAAGATAATATGTAAGCCAGCACTTAATTAGGTAGTAGAAAAATTACTATTTTGTGTACCAGCTACTCATAAGTATAAGTAAGTAAGTAAGGGTCAGATATACAAGATAGATTTTAAAAGTACACTCCAATAAACTACTTGAAGTCTTTTTTTCATAAAACTACAATATTGTCTAATAAAAAAAGAAAGTGCATTGTTATTCTTTCCTTAGCCCGAAACATTCCTTAAAATTAATTGTACAAGAGGAAATTAAGTTCTTAATTAAATTAACTTAGAGACTGAATTCCAATCATGTAGTTCTTTAGCAAAATAATTAAATATAAAATGTCACTAGTTAACAGGAGTTTTGCTTCCAAGTATTTTTATTCGCTAAAAGACCCCGTTCGTGAGGAAAATGTCTTTCAGCGGATTTCGCTGAAAATGTGGTATGTTATATAACTTAGTTGGAGTCGCAACCTTAGCCTATGACCAGTTTTGGTGCAATAACCGTTTAAGTGCTTTTCTTGCATTTCATGAATTGAGTGTATCTCGAAAACAACTAGCATTGGAGAAAAAGAAAATGCTGCAAGTTGTATTTTTTGGGTTATGGATTTCTTAGATATGATAATCCTATCCCATTCGGGCATGACGGAAAAAAAATTTCGATGACGTTTTTTTCGCCTTTCTCGACGTTTTAGGTCATTTTAAGTCGAAATCTGCAAAAAAAATCTGCTGTCCGTATTTCAGTATGTACGTAAGCACATAACCACCATTTCTGGATTAGCTATCAACATGCGGTTTTTTTATTTTGTATTTTACGTACAGGAGAAGATCCAGTTTATTTTTTGTAATAATCAAAGTAGGGTGAGTTGTTCCAAACGGGGTAAAACTCCTATTTTAATTTTAAATATAAAAAGAGGAGCCTAAAACGTCGAGAAAAGTGAAAAAAAAAACGCTATCGAAAATTTTTATCCGTCATGCCCGAATGGGATAAAAAACAACAATGAAAGTTAAATTTGTCAATATCTCAAAACCATGTTTTTGGACTTAGTGCTCTTTACTTGTAAGCCGACGATATATTCAATATTTATTTAAGGATTAACGTAATTTAAAATTTATAGCCAACGCATTTAATATTTTTATCTTGGTTAATTCGGTTTTAGAACATTCTGTTTCAGTTTATTACTGTTATAATGTTATTATCGCCAACAATGCTTGTCAGTTTAAATTAAATGGGGATTTATTGCTAGATACAATATTTTGACAGAAATTAAATCATGATATTTTAACATAAAATGTAGTTATGACTGAATATTTAATTCAATTAGTATTTTTTATCAAATCATTTTTATTATTTATACAGATTATTGTATATAAATATTTATACAAATTATTGTATATAAATATTTATACAAATTATTGTATATAAATATTTATACAAATTATTGTAAATGGTCCTCAACAAGCTACTTAATAGCTTTACGACCATGTTTTTTTTTTAATTTATTCTACATATTGTTAATGTATTAATAAAGAGATACGTAGATTATATAAAACTATACATTTAATTTTTGTATCTTGTTTATTAATAACGTAATGACGTAATATTTGAGTAACCCCTTAATCAAGTTAGGGAACGTTCAACTATTACGTAACGCAAATTTTTATCAGTTTGGACTGGGGTGGGCCCTATGTAAACCTATTTTTCTATACCATTAACATGGGCGTAACACTCCAAAATGACTGAATGAGCATTACGTAATACTTAAACGTTCCCTTATCCGGCTTATCCAATCATTTTCTAAAAATTTAGTTGGTATTAAAACCAAATTAAGCCGGTTTTAAGTGAAATTTCGTTAAAACGATTAGATTTATCTTAATTATCGGGCTTACCCGGCATTATTCGAGCGTCAAGTTGCTAAAAGTTTCATCAAATTCCGTTTATCCATTCCAAAGTTATGCGGGAACAAACATAAAAAAGTCACCGTCGAATTGATAACCTCCTCCTTTTGAAGGTCGGTTAAAAACAGTTTTTATTGACCCTGACCTCTTCTAAATGCGGGTAAGGCGATTCACATTTGAAAAATATAATAACCATACCAACGGATTAAGATTAAATTAAACTATCCTCAGAAAGAAAACGGTAAATTTTAAACCAGCTATAACCGAGAAAGACTTTTAACATACAATGTGGTTCACACTGTAAGGAATTGGTAAAAATGAATAAATTTGATAACGATGAAAATAATAGTTTTTAGAAAAATTTCTCCAGTTCCATTTCACACGAGAAAGCGGGAACATGTATACTTTTGGCGAGAATTTTTAATCCGTTAATCGCGTTTAATTTTAAGGATCAAGTGCTTCGATTTTATATATTTTATAGTGATGTGCAGTAAAACAACGAACATGTGAAGAATATATTGGAGTAAGAAGTGAATTTAAAGTTTTTTTTTTATCATTTATAATGCTGATAAGTTTTGATTTGGAAGCGACGAGCACGTTTAGATAAGTTTTTATAACTACAGAACTTTATTATATTAACATGCGCTGATGCGCATGCGCAAACATAACTACAGATTAAAAAAAAAAAAAACAGCGTTGCCAACAGAAACTATCGGTGGATACATTGAGAAGAAAAAGGAGACTGGGTATGGAATTATCCAGACCACTTCAACAAGTGACCCAATCTCCTAGAATAATATTAATACAAATTTTGAGCTGGCCAAATTCTATGAAAAGACCATGATGTAAAGTAATACCTCCGGCTGGAATTTTGTGAGGTGGTTAGAGGGACCATCAGGAAGTGTCATCGGCAAGGATTTTGCTCCAAACCCCTGCAAAGGACACGTCAGACGACTCAAACATAACATGCAAAAAAAAAATCGATAATAAAATTTTAAATTTGAGGGTGTCTGACACCCCTTTAGCAGTGACCTAGCCGTCTGACGATTTACATACATCATCTGTGACCTTCAAACAGGTAACATGCAAATTTTCAGCAGGAGGTAACATGCAAATTTTCAGCCGGAGGTACATTTTCTGCATGTTTGAGTCGTCTGACGTGTCCTTTGCAGGGGTTTTGAGCAAAATCTTTGCAGATGACACTTCCTGATGGTGCCCCAAACACTTCACCACATTCCAACCGGAGGTGATATCCACCGTTACCGCATGGACTTTACCGCGCATGAACTTTACCGCGCATAGACTTTACCTCTAAGAAAATAACAGCGAAGGGGTCAATACCGCACATGGACTTTACCGCGAAAACTATTACCGCTCATAATTATTTTAATTTTTTTTAAATAATGAAAAAATCTTGCTGTTAAGAACACTTTAATAAAAAACTAAATATATATAAACAGTGCCAACGTTTTGAAGGTAATATTGTCCCTTCTTCTTCAGGGTAAAAATTAAAAATAGAAATAAAAAATTATATAAATTTAAAATCTAATTTTTTATTTCTATTTTTAATTTTTACCCTGAAGAAGAAGGGACAATATTACCTTCGAAACGTTGGCACTGTTTATACACGGTGTCCCACGGTAGACAAATGAGTCAAATTGTGGCGTTATTATCAAAGCTATTAAAATATATTTTCTACCAGTCAATATAGACCTAGTTACCTTCAATTTACGCCAGAAAAAAGTGTTGTACTTTTTTCTGTTTTTAGGCTAGAGAAACAAACAGAATTTTTTTTAGCATAATAACATTTTCTAACGCCAAAATTTAAAAAATACTATCATTTCTTTATCATATGATAGTTTTTTTTACTAAAAACAATAGTTTTCTATTTAAATTTTTAATTTTAGAAAACGGTAAAAAATAGTAAGTGCATTATGGAATGAATGACCCCGCTAATGTAAGAGAGAGGATGCTATGAAAATAAATGTTTGCAAATATGACGTTCACGATAAAAATAAATGTCAAATCTAATGTTATAAATTAGATTTTTACTTAGACTTAGTAAGGACCTTGTGGACTAGGGTATTTTATACTACAGAGTGTATTACTTAATTACTAATAAATTTTGATTTTTTGCGCTCAATCAAATTTTTTAATTGGTATGATTTGATTAATCTTAGATTAATCTTTTTTTACAAAGTCAACTCTATATCATAATGAAAGTATTGGTAAAGCAAGTTATTATAAAACCTATTGGACAACTTATGATAAAACATGTTTTATAATTATGAGATTTTAAAAAACATAATTAATTAGCTTTTAAAGAACCCCCTTCCCTCGCAGTTGCATGAAGTTGCAGCTGGTTCATATTAGCAGGGCCCGATTCAGGGGGTGCAGGGGGTACAGATTACCCGGGGCCCGGGCTCGAAGGGGGCCCGGCGACAGAAGTTTTTAATAAACAGTTTATTTATTTATACTCCCCCAGATCGATAAGGCGTCAAAATGAGCAAATAAGTAGATCTCGTTCCAAATGGGAATAGAAAAAATTTCGCCGCGGCAGCGCTTAAGCCTTTTTGGATTTTTGTAAAAAATAATAGTGCACTGTTACTAGTGTTTTAAAACATTGCCTGTGGCGCCAGAGCTATAAAAATTGAAAAAAAATTCGCCTGCGGCGCTAAGATTTTGTTATTTTTTACATACTTAAGCTTACTGAACTATGAAAATAAAACAGTCAGAAATTAACATAATTTGGAAAAATTTTCGACTGCGGCGCTTAGTTAATGAATAGGGGCGCCGCTTCGGCCCTCAGTGCCTTAGCTGCAGGCCTGCATGGGACAATTATGTTTTGAAAAAATGGGGGCCCAAGTAAAAAGTTGCACCGGGGCCCGGGCTGGCTCTGTCCGGCCCTGCATATTAGGGTCACTTCATCTAGTCCTACTTCGTGCTTTTGTTCTTAGTCGTTTGTTTTGTTTTTTTGAACCAAACCAGACCAAAATTAGACCAAATACAGAAGAACAAAGGAAAAAAACTGTCATATTATGGGCAATTTAGTCAATTAATTTATTGTTATGTAATTAACCCTTAATTTGGCAAACACTCTTTGGGATGAGGTATATAAAAAATCATTTAAGGAAAAATTTATATACATAGATGTAAAACATTTATGGAAAAAAATATTAAAAAAGAGTCACGTGACTTAATACTGACTTGTATCATGACTGATATTGCCAAATAATTTTTTTTTCCCAAATAATTTTTATCGAATACTTATTAATAATGTTAGTTTACACCTGACATTTTAATCAATGAAAATGAAGTTTTAATCATCCTGTAAACAAGTTGTGTTATGAAATTTCTAATCACCGAAAAGTGACATTATATTGAAATGTCAAGTAAATTTTGTGGAAATGTCATTTGAAAATTTGATTCAGAAGTGTTTTTAAGAGGTATTGGATAAAATGTTGTAAAGCACACGTGGGGTAAGTAACATTATTCACTCAAAAATTAACCCACTCGTCCCAGGAGCCTCCTCAGTCAACTTTTTTTTTGTGAAAAACATCCCACTTACCTTACTTGTACTGTAAATAACTATTTTTGTTATCTTAAAATTCATGTATCATATACGACATATTACCAAATTAAGGGTTAATTACGTACATTTTGGTTGGAATTAAAAGTTAAATGATACTAAGAATAATTCTCATAAGTTAAAATATCAAATTAATTGTTATTATTAATATGGGAAACGCAAGACGTATTTATGATATTTGAATTAATTAACTCATCATTGTGTCAAATTCCATACATCTACAAAATATTACGCCTTTCTAGAATATTTTCAGTGTTATTAGAATTGTTTTGTACAATATTTCAAATAAATCCATGTTAGTCCTTAGGTTTTCCCAAATCACTCCAGTTCTGATGAAAAAAGGTCAAAATTACGCATCTAACTTCAGAGAATCATGGGAATATAAATGCCATTTCACAAAATCTATTATTAGCAAATAATTCTAATTCTTTGCGAGTCTTCCACAATTCAAATGGATTCAAATCAAGCAGCAAGTTAATATGTATCTGCATTGATCCTCTTCCCCACATCGTCTACATAAGAAGCCCCCATTTTTAACACGATAAAGCAATTTAATTTTGTTTAGATGTCTGAGTCTGTCTGTGTATCTATCTGTCTTTTTGTAAAGTAGTTAGTCATAGTCGTTTCGTAAATGTTCAAAAGTTCTCCCATCCTCCTGAATACACATAAAAAGCCTACTTTCAAAATTATGTCTGACTCGTTGAAGCATTACCGGTGTTATTTCGTTAAATGTTTCAACGGTTCTTTGACGCATATTTTCAGGAGTGGTGGGAGCTTGTCGGTAAACCCTGTCCTTTACAAATCCCCACAAAAAAAATCACACGGGGTTAAATCGGGTGATCTTGCTGGCCAGGCAATTTGACCACCACGACCTATCCATGTATTATAAGTCTCATCTCATGAAAAAAATGAGCAGGAGCCCCATCCTACATAAAAATTATGTCATTTCGCAAATTTAGTGGTACGTCTTCTAAAAGTTCCGGTAATTCATCACGCAAAAAATTTAGGTACATATTCCCATTTAGATGCCCATTAAAAAAGTAAGGTCCAATAACCGAATCCCCCAGTACCCCTCCCCAAACATTTAAAGACCAAATCCGCTGGTTGTCAACATGCCTAACCCAATGCGGATTTTCAACAGACCAATAATGAATGTTATGCTTGTTGACAACTCCATTGCTTTTAAATGTAGATTCGTCACTAAACAAAATTTTGGTAGAAAAGTCCTCGTCATCCCCTGTTAATTCCAAAAGTTCATCACAAAATCGAACCCTATTTTCAAAATCCCTCCCATGTAACTCTTGACTAAGACATAATTTATACGGATGTAATTTAGAATTTTTAATAACCCTACTAACTGATGTGCGTGATAAATGATGTTCCCTTGCGATTATCCTTGTAGACGTGTGGGGATCATTGATAACTGCTTCTTGAATTATAGTTATAGTTTCAGGATCTTTGGTTACTGGACTTTCGCAAACTTTTTTTATGTCCCTCACTCCTCCAGTATCCAAAAATAAATTAACAATTCTTCGTACGCTAAAGTAACTAATACTATCATCGGGGAACTTTTCTACTATTCTTCTCGTTGTTTCTCTTAAATTTCGAGCACATTCTCCATAAGTTAAAATAATTTCTTTCTTTACTTCTAAAGTTATCATTTTGGCATTCAAAACTTGGTTTTATAAAAATCTTGCTTTGTTAATTTTTTGATTATAATGTAAAATCAAATTTGACATTTATTGTCATCATATACGACTTATTTAAAAAATTTAATTTCAAGTCATCCTACTCTTTTGCTATAGCGGGGTCATTCCATTATGCAATTGCCCTTTTTTAAGGTTTTATAAAATTAAGAATTTAAATCGAAAATTATTGTTTTTAGTGAAAAAAACTATCATATGATAAAGAAAAATTGTTACTTTTTTTAATTTTGGCATTTAAAAGTATTGTTATGCTTTTAAAAGTGCATGTGTGGAGCTCTAGCTCAAAATCAAAAAAGAGTACAAAACTTTTGTTTTGGGTCAATTGAAGATAATTAGGTCCATATTGACTGGTAAAAGTTTCATGGTGATATCTTTGTTAATAGCGCCACAGTTTGACTGATTTGTCTACAGTGGGACACCGTGTATATATTTAGTTTTTTATTAAAGTGTTCTTAACAGCAAGATTTTTTCATTATTTTATATGAAAAGACAAGAAATATTATAATTAATTTTTTTTTGAAGAAAAAAACATTAAATACAAAAAATATATATTTTGCAGAAAACAATCAAACCATACTAACTGCTGGGCCATTACTAGTTTTCTTTAAAACATTTCCGTCCGAAGTATGCAAACGCTCCTTGCAACAAAGCACGTCGTAATTTACGCACTTATATTTTTTTTATTTCCTTTTCTTTCCTGTATATGACATGTTTATATACAGCAAGGTCTTTGCCCCTATCACTTTTCATTATTTAGATCGACATGACGATTCGTACTAAACTGATTATTAATCAGCGATTTATACAAATCAGTCGATATAAATTTAAAAAAAAAACACACATAAAAAACCAAACACAGATGAATGGGTACATTTAGTAAACCTTCCACTTTATCAATAAAAACCCAAACCAAAACCAAAACTAACCAAACCAAACTGCCATCAATTCCACGGAAATACCCTTACATAAAATAAAAATAATGTATAACGATTTTCCCTGTAAAAGTCATACGCGGTAAAGACCGTTCACGTTAATAAACTGAGCGGTAATAGTCTTCTCGGAAAAGGATATGCGCGGTAATGTCTTGTCGCGGTAATGGCGTTCGCGGTAATGGACTGCGCGGTAATGGTCTTCACGGTTGGTTTTTCGCTGTAAAGTCCGGCTCCCTCCTCGGAGTTATGTATTCATTTCAAAAATTACACACTGTATAACAAATATTACATGATGTTCACTAAGAAATCAATCTTAACTCAATTACCTACTTTTTGTAATCCTTATTAAACTAGCAGAATCTAGAAACTTGCAGAAGAACCGAGTCTGTTTACTTGTGGGTCTCCGCGTGTGTTTTACTTGTGGATCTTAAAACCTAATTAGATAATGTGTGGCACGGTGGGTAATTTTTCAAATCTAGCAGGACAGAAATAAAAAAACCAATTTTAAATAAACGAATTAAAGTGTTACTCACTGAAACTAAACTGTTTAAAGTTTAATAAAATGACTGAGAAAATGGATGGATGGATATTACATGTTTATATTTTTATAGAGCTTAAAGTCGGAATATGAGCAAGTAAAAAATACAGGTTTTTATTGGTTGCATTGAGTGGTACAGTAGGTACGGATGTTTAAAAGTAATATTAAGTTTTGTGTTCTATACATTATTGAGATCAACGTATGTACTTTAAATCTCTGGCTTTATCTTTTATTTAACTAAATTTTGATATTAACTTTTACTTTACTTGACATATTTATTATAATTTTTTTTGCTTGATCTACAATTTGATTTCTGTTGATTTCGGTAATACATTTTTAACTCTCGGATAGCTTATTTACAAGTCTACAAAATCATACTAAATTTGGCCGCATAAAACTGCATATTATTTTTACATGATTATATTATATGTGTGTGATAGGGCAAAAACGCATATTAGCGTCAAAATGTAGATTTTAAAGTTATCCTTTCAAATCGGCCCAAAATGGCGGCGCCAATATGGCGGACGACTTGGGCCATTTCTGACCGATTCGAACCAAAATCGGTATCAGGGAGTTTTTGTCTCAAATTACGAATTTTTGGCTAAAGATTAAAAATCCAAAATGGCGGCGCCAATATGGCGAATTTTGGCATTGATGAACCATGCCGACTCAAAATCGGTTTGTAGGGGAATTTGAGGCTACATTTCTTAATTTCTTAACTTCTTAATGCAGTTTAGTGAAGTTAGTGATAATTATGCCTGAATCGACCTTTAGAATTTTGGTTAATTACCCGAAAAAAAAAACAGAATTCTAGATTTCTGTGACTGGCTATTGTCGTATATAAAGTTATACAAGGTTAACAGACATCTGCACCAAGGTCTAAAGACCTACAATTTTTTACTAACAAGATATAAACTTTCAAGGAATTAGAACTTTGTATAAAATTGACGAAAATTCTATATTTTTATTAGCACTTAAACCAAAGTTGGGGGTCGTTTTAATATCAGACTGCATTATAAAGAGGCCGAAGGCGAGCCTTAAAATATAAAGTTTTAAAAGAATGTATCAGATTATAATCTGTAATATTGAAAAACGAAAGTAAATGATATGCGATGTCATTTAACATGTCAAATTTTTAAAATATATCTGGTTTATTTTACGATAGAAAAATGTGCTGTTGGAGGAAAATGTGAAAAAAGGTATAAGAAGTGTCCTCCAATTTGGATACTTCTAAAGAAAATAAAGGATTATTAATATGGATATAATTATGTACGTGTAATGACGGGGGTTAAGAAAATATTGCCTTTTTGCTATTCTTGAATTAAATAAAATATAATCTAAATTATTATATAGTTATAACACTCTGAGTATGTATAAATTACCTTCCTTAAAAGTCCAAAAACGACTATAAACTAATAAACTAAATTAAACTAAACTAAAGTAAATGCTTTAAAATATAAATTATGTTTCCCATCCCTTGTATTCAATAATTATCACCAATGTAGTCGTATCTTTACTGCGACACGTTCTCTGAAAATTGACAAACATTCCCAACCCAACACCAAGCGGTACGATCGGCTAGAAATCCTGATTAAATTATTACATCGTCCAGAAAATCTATAAATTATAACTAAAGGATTTTTAAAAGGTAAAAGAAGAAAATCTATTTATTTATTTATTTATTGTTTATAGTCATATTTGGGACCATTATGGTATTTTAACCATTAGACTGTTTATAATACATTTAATTATTATTATTTAAAAAATTTCTCTCGTTCATGTTAGAAACACGTTTCAAATAAACTTTTTATATTTTGCGGGTCTTATAAGCTCATAATTACACGCATTTTGCGTGTTCTTATAGGCCCATAAGAGGTCTCTACTTTTTTTTCTGTTGGGTTGGCAACATACAAAAGCCTATCTCTTGACGTTTTGCGTGCAAATATCAATGTCGATTTAAAGTTTAATTTTTTACAAATTTTGTGTTTGGGTTATTTTTTACCGTGTTAAAATTGTGGACTGGTTAATTGCGGTTAAAAAAGAAGAGATGACTGTAAAATATATCAAAATATCATTTTTTTTAGAATTTTAAACATAGTGTAAACTATAATGCCAACCCAAAACAAAAATCCCTAAATTAGTCATAAATTTAAATTATAAGTTTTTTAAATTTTAGAGCAAAAATTGTATAAAGCACTCGTTTCATAACACGTTTTTAGATCACTAGTACTTTAGAAAACTCGCCGCAAGCGGCTCGTTTTCTAGACTTGTACTCGTGCGCTAAAAACGTATGTTATGAAGCTAGTACTTTAATATACTATAAACTGTTCTAAAAATGAAATAAGTCATTACTTTTTCTCCCACTAAAAATACAAAGATCTGGTTGGGGCAACCATATCAATAGTTAAATACGGAAAAAATATTTTTCTGCTTGCTGCGACCAAAAATCCAGCAAATGCTATATTGGATCAGTCATTTTGAATATTATATTTTTAACATCGAATTCGGTTTCAGTGACTTCAAAAATACGTGATCACTAATTTTCGAAAAATGTATTGAAATTTTTAAAATTTCGACGCCATATTGGAACCGCCATTTTGAATTATAAATTTTTAACATGGTATTTGGTTTTAGAAAGCTCAAAACTCTAGGATACCAATTTTTAAAATTAATTGCCTATTTTAACAAGTTTGGAATCAATTATCTCGAAAACGGTGTGTAGTGGAAAACTTTTAGTTATCAGTAACTAGAAATTAGGTAGATTTAGAACCCAGGCACCTTAAAGTTTGTCTTATTTTGTAGAGCTGTGTTTTCGATCTGTTTGCCCCAACCAAATCAGATCATTTTTCAGCATTAAGGCGCGCATTGTTAAGCATTTTGTAGTAGTTATAGCAATACCTTAATTTACGATTTTCTTACAACAAAAAGTCCAAATGTGCGTAGTATAATCTGATTGTGAATAAACGTAAATAACCACCCACTTAAGTATTTTTTATTTTTTACTTTTTAGAGACATAGAAGTCAGTTAATTTTTTTTGCGAAAAGTTTTTATTTGTTACTTTTTAGAGACACAGAACTTGTAGATTTGTAACGTCACCTAGCTAAATTATAGTTGTCCTTCCATCTTGGCAAGCTGCTGATGTCACAACGCACTGTTACTGCGTTGTGACATCATTATCTTAAAGATAATTTTCTAGAAAATAAAAGTAATATTTTTATTTCAGCGCCCAAGAGTTCAACCAACCTTATTTTAAACGAAATACTAAAGAAAATCTATGTTAAATTTTAAGCGTTAAATAATAATCAATTAACGCCTTGTGGTAAAATCACAAATTTTATCATTTTCTCTTGGTATTTTAATATTACAGATCCAGAGAATCAAGTTTAGCGGCATTTAAAATTTTTTTAGTCTCCCGTAACATTTGAGTGACCCTTTAATCAAGTTATCCGGCTTATCCAAGTAATCCGATATTTCTCTAAAAATTTGGTTGGTATTAGAACCAAATTAAGCCGTTTTTAAGTGAAATTGCCTTAAAATGATTAGATTTATCTTAATTATCCGGCTTAACAGGCATTATCCTAGCATCAAATTAAAACGGGAGCTGCAAAAAGTTTCATCAAATTTCGTCTATTCTTTCCAAAGTTATGCGGGAACAAACTTAAAAAAAAAATAAAGTGGGACGTCCAATGGAGCTCTCTACAACTAGAATTATGAAACAAAAGACGTCTACCCTATCTCTATTTATTTATTTATTTAGTACAAACAGATATACATCCAAGTAGTACAATAAAAAGAAATATTACAAATATAAAACGTATCGTTAGAATATAATCTAAATAAAATAGGAATCTTAATTAATTAGTTGTTTGTTCTAAGAAGTCTTTTAAAAGAAAATAGGCTCGTGCAAAAAATGTCAATATAACAAGAATTTATATTTCTGGCCAATCTAGGTACACTACTAAAGTGACCGTAATTAGTTCTAGTAAACGGAACATGCAATAAAAATGTACAACGCGTGCTTACTCCAGGAACAAGTAAGGAAAAAAGTTTTAAAATATCCGGACAATCAAGAAACAGGCTAATTTTGAATAAGGATAAGACTATGGCGATAAATTTTTTTCACAGAAGAGGTCTCCCCAAAAACATATTTAGTGATAAAAACATAAGCTTAAGCCCATCGACAAAGTTTCTAGGAACTATCTTCAATGAAAACTTAACATGGGTCATGCATATTGACTCTCTTTGTAATAAGTTGAAAAGCGCGTATTTTGCAGTATTAAAGATGAAAAGCGATCTCAATGAATCAGGCATACTTAATGTTTACTATTCTCTGGCATACTCTCATCTCGCGTATAACACAGTTAGCTGGGGATCTTGCAGTCAAGTCAATAGAGTCTTTTCCGCTCAGAAAAGATTAATTAGATTAATTTTCAACATTAAGGGTAGAGACAGTTGTAAGGGAACGTTCAAGAGCAAAAATATTTTAACTGTGCCGTCAATATATATTTTTAAGTGTGTAATGTTTGTCAATAAAAATCCCCACTTGTTTAAAAGAATTAATTGTGTCAGGCAGGGTGATATTGTGCAAATACCAACACATAAAACAAGTTCTTTTAAAAAATCACCACTATACAACTGCACAAAGTTTTACAATACACTCCCAAAACAGCTCCGAGACATTGGCCCCCCTAATGGATTTAAAAGTGGTGTCAAAAAGTATTTAGTGGATAAAGAATTTTACACAACAAATGACTTTTTAGAACCAGCTACCAGAAATCCATAAAATATTTATTTGTCATTACTTTGAAATTCCAAAAATTTTAAACTGTTTACTTTTATTTATTTATTTTATTTCCTTTTATTAATTTATTTTATTTACTTTTATTAATTTTATATTTGTACACTACATATACTGTACGATATGCTGTAGTTAATTTACTTACTGTACTTTTATTTTAACTTTTCTTAGATTTTAATTATATATTATGACCTACCAAATGTACCAATGGTATCCTGATTGGCAAATAAATTATTATTATTATTATTATTATTATTATTATTATCAATTAGGTAATTAAATAACTTAAACATAAATATTTTGTCAATATTTGTTCGGCGAGATTCAAGTAACTCCATTCCCAACAAAGTTAATTTATGATTATAGTTAATTTCGTTAGGTATTTTAAGTTTATACAGCAAGAATTTGATAAACTTTTTTTGAACTTTTTCAATCAAGTTTTTATAACATTGTTGAGAGGGGGACCAAATAATTGCTGCATATTCAAGAATACTCCGTGACAAAGAATTAAAAAGTAATAACATGGCAGGTACATCTAATATTAAGCTCTAAAAAGTTCTCATCACACCACCTAGAAATACGATCCAGATTTGATTGTAAAATTAAATAATCAATGGTCGATGATACTTTTCTAAAAATCTTCATATCATCGGCAAACAAAAGTATTTCGCAATCTTCAACACATGCAATGATATCGTTGATAAAAATTAGAAAAATTATGGGACCTAAGTGAGACCCTTGAGACACACCAGAAGTAACATCAATAAAATGCGAAAAAAATCCAAGAATAACTACAATTTGTTTGCGATCTGTTAAATAACTTTTTAATCAATTAATAAGTGGCCCTGTTATACCATATTTTTTCAGTTTTAAGAGTAACAGACCGATATCGACCCTATCAAAGGCTTTTTTAAAGTCTGTGTAGATCGAATCTACTTGAATACCTAGCTCTAATGTAGTTAATATATAATTAGAATAAATTAGCAAGTTAGTAACAGTCGATTTTCCTTCGGAAAACACATGTTGTTTAGAATTGATTAAATTACGAATTAATGGAGTAATATATTCTGTTACTAATTGTTCAAAAGTTTTGGCTAAAGCTGAAAGACCACAGATAGGACGATAATTGGTAATATCACTCTTATCACCTGATTTGTGAATGGGAGTTATATAGGACACTTTCCAAATATCAGGAAAGCAACCTTTTGACAATGAAAAGTTAAACAAGAGTGAAACTGGATAAGCAAGTGTGGGACAGGTATGTTTTAAAAAATATGGCGGTAGTTTATCAGGGCCAGAGCTCAAGTTAGGAGCTAAAGAAGATAATTTTATAAAAACATCCTCGCATGACACATTACAGCTAGAAATATTAAGATTTATGTTATTATAAAAAGATTAATTTAAATTATAGTTATGAGATTGCCTCTGAGACGTATAGACAGACTTAAAAAAGTCAGAAAACATATTAGCTATGGTACGACCATCTTCAGATTTAAGATTGCCAAAGTGCATAAATTTAGGCAAAGCATGTGACTTTTTTTTAGAATTAATGTAACTCCAGAAACTTTTTAAGTTACTATTTATATTTGTCTGAGTATCATGGAGAAAGGAATTATAATCATTTTCGATTAACTTTTTGGATTTATTACGAGCCTCTTTATATTTAGAAAAAAATATGTTATTGTGGGTTTTCTTAAACTTATTATAAAATTTGTTTTTAGCTTTTAAACATTTAACGGTTTCAGAACTAAACCAGGTTGGATATTTCTTTGTTTTCTGTCTTATTTTAGGAACAAAAATTTCTATAGCTAAGTTAACTATATCATAAAAATTCTTAGTTGCTAAATTAACATCATTGGTGATAATATAATCCCAGTTTATTTCACCAAAATAATCATTGATTGAGTTATAATCTGCTAACTTAAATTTATACTGCCAGTTAGTTTCTCTAGAAAGTGACTCATAATTACAGTCAATTGGAATAAAAATATCTAAAGGGGGTGATTATTATCGATTTTAGATAAAATAAAGTCACTTGGAACCACAGTAACATTTTCCGTACTAGAAAAAAATAGATCCAAGATAACATTATTGACATTTCTTACCTCGTTAAATTGATAGAAATTTAAAAAATTTGCACAATTACTAATAGTTTCAAATTTACGTTTGGATCTACACTCATTTGTGCTACACTTTTTAGCCAACCAAATAAATACTCTATTTGTTTTTCATACAACAAATACAGTATTTATTTGGTTGGCCGGAAAGTGTAGTACTGAGCGCCACGAACGAACATAGCTAATGTGAATCTGTAGAATAAAATAATTCTACTAAAATTTAGATGGCGCCAGTAATTTCTTTAATAAAAATAATATAGTTACACTTTTCGCCCGGCCAAGTAAATATTGTACTTGTTCAAAAAAGAACAAATACAGAATTTGTTTGGTTGGGTGGAAGTGGGAGTGTATGTATGTCTTCTATCCTTTTTGGGTAGAACTTCAGTCCCTGTCTAATCTAACGGGAGAAATAGCCATTGATAACCTCCTCCTTTTTGGAAGTCGGTTAAATAATTTTGAAAAGGTACATACCTATAGCTAAGAAATTTCTTTCCCACATCCCGTTTACTTCTATTCGATTTTAGAGAGACACTTCGGGCACCAAACAACCCATCTGCTACAATATACAGTCGAAAATCAAATTCCAATTCCTGAGCAATATTTTCTAATAAATCCATGGAGAGTCCATAGCAACAAAGTGTGCCATATTTAAATTTTTGAAATGGAAAAAACTTGTTTTCGTCATCGACGTAATCGTCAGTGTAACTTTTTGGGAATTCCGAATGTTCGTTGTCTTTTTCTTGTTGTTCTTTTTCGTCCTCTTCTTCTTCCAGTCTCTGCATTTCGTTAAAAACTAGGGTCAAGTTGTCTTTATCTGATGTTAGGACTCTATGACATGGTAGGCCTGAAATCAATATTAATAATTACGTGGTGTTTAGCAAAACTTTAACATTAAAATCTCTTCCAGAAAACAAATTAAGTTTTCCAGAAAATTTTCAGAAGCAAGATTTACTTTCAAAAAAACAGATTTGCTTGTATGATTATTTATTAAAAATTCAATAAAATTATAAATTAATTAATATGATGCTTTCCATTTCTGTGGTAGGGAAATAAGTATTGCACTTATTATAAAATAAGTTTGCGACTATGACTACACAGTTCACCTGGGCGATTTTAAATAAAAATTTCGTGGACCCCTACATTTTTTGGACTAAAACATACCTGGTGACATAAGAAATCAATTTCCATTTGAAAGAAAATCGTAAAAGATACACTTTTTTAGAAAGATAAAAAAATGTTTTTTTGAGTAATAGGGTGTGTCAAAAAATTCCGATTTGCGAAATAGAAAACGCTCTCTGGCTCAAAAGTTGCTCCTTAGTAAAAAACTGTGGCCACTCAAAAATGAGCCAAATCGATTAATGTTTAGAGGTAGCTCAAAGCACTCAAACTTTGAAAAATATCGGCACCTGTTTTTCGGATAAAAAGTGATTGTATATAAAATTAAGGAAATTTTGGAGGGTTTCTTTGGTAATATTTAGAAACAATACTAATTGTGAGAAAACTAAAAAAATTATATTTCCCCTTCCCTTAAATTAGAACATAAAAAAATCGCCAATTATTTGAAGATTTTGCGAAAATTTATTGAAAATGGCATATTTAAAAGGACATTACTTCCTTAGGAATGGTTTTTTGACCAAGGTGCATATATTTCTATGTTTTTAATGTTAAATAACCACTCATTACTAAAATATTAGTTTTTTGCTTTATATTTTTTAATTTTTTTATTTTTGGTTCTTCATGCGTAAAAATTTACTTTTAAATGCATTTATCTTTAAAACGGTTAAACCTGCGATGTTAAACCACATGAACTTTTTTATGTATTCTTACATAAAAAAGTAGTATTCCAACCAAAAAATCAAAAAAAAGTACACCCAAAAAAGTTTTAGGTAAAAAACAGAAAATCCACCCGGTTTCTAATCGAAATTAATTTTTTTTTATTCAACTTGAGGAAAAAAATTATGTTTTCTGTATAGTCATGTAGCTTAACATGTATATATGCTTATATACTAATATATAATTTTGCAGATTTTTTATTTAAAATTATTTTTTATGCACTTTTAAAAACTTGCAGAAATTAAATTTTCGCGAAATCTTCAAATAATTGGCGATTTTTTCATGTTCTAACTTAAGGGGAGGGGGGGATATAATTGTTTTAGTTCTTAAATTTAGTATTGTTTCTAAATAGTACCAAAGAAACCCTCCAAAATTTCCTCAATTTTTATCGGTATCAGTTTTTATCCGAAAAACAGGTACCGATTTTTTTTTAAGTCTGAGTGCTTTGAGCTACCTCTAAACATTTATCGAGTGGCCACTGTTTTTTACTAAGGAGTACCTTTTAATCCAGAGAGCGTGTTTGATTTTGAAAATCGCGATTTTTTGACACACCTTATTACTCAAAAAAACGTTTTTTTATCTGTCTAAAAAAGTGTATCTTTTACGATTTTCTTTCAAATGGGAATGGATTTCTGATGTCATCAGTTATGTTTTAGTCCAAAAAATGTAGGGGTCCACGAAATTTTTATTTAAAATCGCCCAGGTGAACCGTGACTATATGGTCAATATATGGGAATTTTAATTTGGTTTAAGATGATGTATCACAGGACTCCTCTTTTCATTTCAAATCCCCTATGCCCTTCTGATCACATTTTAAAAGCTACAAATATCGACTACTTTCCAAAAGATAGTTCAAGTTTTCTTATTTAAGTCCAAATTTTAAGTGGATATCTCAACTCGTTCAAAAGTTAAGGGGGTAGCTTTGGACGGCACTGTATAATGCATTTTATCCTTGGTCAATGTTCAGAAATCAAAAAGGGAATTTATTATTAATATCCAATCCAATCCAATCCAATCCAATTCCAGTATGGCTTTTCCCTTTGGGTAGTTGGCCAGCTCGATCTAGTATAATTTTCGGCCTACGCAAAACCGTCTCACTCTGTAGTGATGCAGACGCCAACTTATAAAAAAAATATCTCGCTAGGTTTGAAATTCATAAAAAAATATCCACGTGTACAACGAAATACATTGAATTTAAATTTAACATCACGTATTAATAATCACGACTGACTTAAAACTTTAAAATTAAACGAACACTTTCACGACATTAAATAAAATAAAATTAATCAAGTCCTGTGCATATCAATGATTGCGATGCTAATGCTGGAGTAAATCCGCCAAAGCGGCCACACCCGTCCCTTACAAATATCGTGCTGCCACTGTTAATATAATAACACCGGCACACAAAAAAAAAAATTGTCTGTACACCGGGCGCCACCTATCTACGGGCATGTTTTTCGACCCGCTGAATACGAATTTCAAGCCAGTTTAGGCCGTCCAGCCTTCAATTTCGAGTAAAAATTTTTTTTTTCTTGCCAAAACATCGAATTTTCGCTATTTTTTGGGTTTTTTTGCAATTTACTCGAAATTGAAGGCTGGACGGCCTAAACTGACTTGAAATTCGTATTCAGCGGGTCGAAAAACATGCCCGTAGATAGGTGGCGCCCGGTGTACAGACAATTTTTTTTTTTTTTGTGTGCCGGTGTAATTAAATACTTAGAATAAGCCGTTACAGCGCATGTACTTACCGCGAAGTGCATTACCGCGAACGGTATTTACCACGTATGACTTTTACAGCGCGTTGCAATTTCTTTCGCAGTAACGGTGTCGAGGTAATGGACCCCTTACAGCTATTTTAAAACAAAATTTAATAATTTTACAGGAAATTAACAAATTAGTTTTGTTTTTTTAATGGTTACAAAGTAACAAAAAGTCAATCTGTCATTAATCTGTCAAATTATCAAAATTTACTTTAAAATGTTTTTAAACGTTTTATTAATCCGCTTATTCAATTTCACTCGTTAATTTTCAAACCGCATTTTTGATTGTTTTCCATTTTTATTATTACCATAACCGTTTAGGAAAAATTGTTTTCATTTTAAAACTCAATTAAGGTTTTTGCATTTTTAACCAACTCTCGAAAAGCGAGAGGTTTTTCCTTCGACCTATCGGTATTTATTTAGGTATATTTATGCATCAATAAGTTGTTAACGATTGCATTTAATTTAAGATTAAGTTTGATAAAAAACTTTCTGAAATCTTAAGTTTAAAGTTTTGATTTAATTAAGGTTATGGCATCTAGACCTCTAAACAAAAGGACGAAGAAACATGTATAAATCCGTATTTTGATTTAAGAAATATGTACATAATAATCAAAAACTGTATTTCTTTTTGTAATAGAAAAACTTTTTCTCTAATAGGGTCATGCAAAAGTAGAAAGTAACAAGCCGTGAAGATATGTAATACTACGCATTCCATTAAATACTATTCACAGTAAATAGTATATTGCATTTTACCAAATGATCATTTTTTGAAAAAAAAAAAAGTTAAAAAAAAATTTCCAAAATTTTTTTATAGTTACTTTTGCGAAAAAATAAAAAAAAATTAAATGATAGTTTTTTTATTTCAAAAAAAAAGTTTAACCCCCCATAACTTGTTTGTTTTTGGGGGGATTACTTTCAAAATTGGTAGAAATGATTTTTATAACAAAATTAATTTTTCCTAAAAAAGTTACGTTAATCGGGATTTTCTTTCAGCTTTTTTCGATTTTTTTAAAATATTAACCCCCCATACCTTTTTTTGTTTTTAGGGGAATTATTTCCAAAAACAATAGGAATCTTTCCCTCATAGGACTTGATTTTTTCTAAAAATTTCGAGTCGATCGGATTATTCATTCTTGACTTATCGTGTCTACAGAAAACCTGACATCAGACGGACAGACAGACATAGTCAAAGTTTCTTATTTTTTCATGAAACACATTTGTATCCAAATTTTTTTTGTCTAGAACGTTTTTTAGCGATTTCGGGAAATTCTAGCGATACGCGCTGTGAATAGCACAATAATATCTATAAAAAATTTAAAAAAAAGGTTATTTACTTACCTCTGAGGCACTGACCATCCTCATCCAGTTCACTTTCCATAACAAAAGGGGGCGCTAAGGCAGTAACCACTCGGAACACCGTTCGGGCTCTCGACGAAACGGCTGCCACCGCCAAGTCTCCCCCAGGCCAAATGATGGTATCCAGTCGAACAGATCTCCCGGAAACGAGGCCAACTCTTTTCCATTTTACATTGGAAATTTGTGGCATTACATCGACTACAACAAAACAGTTGCTGCCAACAAAACAAACTTTCCGCTATATCGTACAGGAGCGACTTTCCTATACGATAATTTCGTTTGGAACACCATTTATAATTTATCCAATATTTAATAGGCGGTATTAACACGGTGTTCTAGAAGAACTTTTAAATGACATGACAACTTCCATTTTTTTTTCTTTTTGGAATTTGTTATATGAGCTGTAATTAAAAAAATAAGACCAAAATTTTAAAAATCGTTAGAGCCATTTTTGAAAAAAATGTGTTTTTTAGAAAATATCTCTGATATTTCACGCTAACATACTCGGTTTGCCCTCGATGTCTCGGATTTTGACCAAACTTGGCACAGTGGTACCACTATGGTACCTAAGCACTTCATCCAATTTTTTTTCAAAACGATTTACCCGTTCACTATACTGGGTGTCCCACCATGTTCTTGATATAGCTTATCTCCGTTATTTGAAAAGGTATTAAAATTTGCAAAAAATAGCATTAAATCAAAGCCTAAGAAGATTTTACTGACTTATTCAAAACCGCCCCTTGCTTACCCACTCCCTTGAAACTACCCCCAACTTTTGTTTTTCAAATAGCACCCCCTAATTCTTATTAAAGACTATGAAAGTGCACTTTATTCTGAATTTAACCATTTATTGTAAGTGGTATCTTAGATTTTGAGGGGCTCTAAATAACAAATTTTATTTATTAACAGAAGGGTGGTATTTAAAACAAAGTTGCGAGTAGTTCCAGGAGAGTGGGTTATTATAATCTTATATTTAAAATTTAAATAATTTTTTTAAATCTTTTAATTTTATTATTTTGTTTTTATTAATTAACTACTTTTTTATAATTTATATTTATGTATATACAGCCTGTTCCAGAACTCGCGTACCGAAATTTGAGGGTATATTAAAAACCCTCTGGAAAATATGAAAAAAATTTCAAAAAAAATCCATCTTCGTTCAATTCAAAAATAAGAACGCTTTAAGTGGACCAATACTGTTGCTGATTATATATTACCATTAAAGGTTGAATTTGTAGCTATGGAAGCAAATTTAATTATTGCAGGTACATATTCTGTAGGTTGACATGGTGATTAATGTGACATAAATATTTATTAATGTCATAAAAAAATAACAAAACTTTCATGATGTTTACTTCAGAAGAGTATTGCGAAATGCTAATTTTATATGGCGAGTGTGGCCGGAGTGCTTCAGCTACATCTGTAGAATATTCTATTCGTTTTCCCAATAGAGAACATCCTAGCAGAAATGTCATTTTAAGATTGGTGCAAAGGGCAAGAAATTCTGGAAATTTAACTCCAAACAAAAAAGAGATTGGAGGCGCTCCGCGAACTGCAAGAACTGTTGATAATGAAGAAGCTGTCATTCAGGCTTTTGAAGGAGAACCTGAAACAAGCCTTAGTATCGTGGCTAGAAATCTTGATATGTCTAAGACCTCTGTTCAACGAATTCTAAAAGATGAAAAAATGCATCCCTTTCATTACACTCGAGTACAATGCTTGACACCGGAGGACTATCCTTTACGAGTCGAATTTTGTACATGGCTGTTGCAGAAACATCAAGAAAATGAAAACTTTGTAAAAAGCATTTTTTTTACGGATGAGTCTGGGTTTCAAAGAGATGGTTTTTTTTAATTCAAGGAATTCTCATGTTTGGGGACAGGAAAATCCCCATGCCTTCAGGCAAGGAAATCCCCAACGAAGGTTTTCCTTGAATATTTGGGCCGGAATATTGGGAGATGCTATAGTAAGTTATTTTGAGAAATAAACCACCATAAAATGATTAAAATATTTGTTTTTAGGTGGGACCCCATGAGTTTCCTGGCAGATTGAATGGCGAAACCTACACTAACTTCTTAAGGGATGAAGTGGAAAATCTTATTGATGACATCCCACTTCAAAGGTTGGCAAATGTGGATAACATCTGGTTTCAACATGATGGCTGTCCAGTGCATTTCTCAGAAACGGCAAGAAGCCAACTCGACATCAGTTTTCCAAACAGTTGGATAGGCCGTGGGGGTCCCAGAAGGTGGCCTCCTAGATCCCCTGATCTCACTCCAATGGACTTCTTTTTATGGGGCCATGTAAAAAATTTAGTGTATAGAAATATGCCAGACACTGTAGAAGACTCAAAATATGATTATTAATGCCAGGAGAAGTCTGTTAAAAAGAGCTGCTTTATGTGTTCAAGTTGGTGGAGGTCATTTTGAACATATTCTTTAGCATGCTTCATACATTGAACGCGAGTTTGCTAAAAATAATGCGTTTCTTCATCTTTTAGAGTTCATTAAACACAGGACAGACATATCAAGATTTCTTGCCACGATACTAATGCTTGTTCCAGATTATTCTTCAAAAGTCTAAATGACAGCTTCTTTATTATTAACAGTTTTTGCATTTCGCGAAGTGTCTCCAACCACTTTTCTGTTTGCGTTTAAACTTCCAAAATTCCTTGCCCTTTGCACCAATCTTAAAATTACATTCTAGCTAGAATGTTCTCTTTTCGGAACACCGATAAAATTTTTTCCTATGTTCATTACTTTGAAATAAATAAATAAAATTCAGTTATTGTATTTTTATTTTATTAATTTGTATTAAGAATTTATAGCCAGTAAATCAATTAAAAGATCTGAGTTTCTAATAAAAAAACACTACATTCAGCGCGCTGAATGGAGTTGCAGCGGCAGTTTGTTGCTGCCGTCTAAGACCGGTATCATAAAACCACCGCCGGATAGAGTGACCCTATAAAAATAGAATATTTGATAGCCTCTGTCGGTTTTGTCAAAATATAATAACCTAAAAAGATTCTAAAGTTGAAAGTCTTAAACAAAGCACGAGTCAACCATTAAAATGCAACTATAGTTACTAATAAGTAGGGAAAAACTAATTTTTAGGTAATCTAACATCAGCAACAGGATTGGTCAGATTAAATAGCTACCTTTTTAATTAGTATTGAAGATGGATTTTTTTTTTATTTTTTTCATATTTTCCAGAGGGTTTTTAATATACCCTCAAATTTCGGTACGCGAGTTCTGGAAACAGGCTGTATATGTGTGTATATATTTTTATGTATACATCTAATTAATTTTTAATATTATTTAATGTATGTATTATTGGATAGATCTATATAGAATGAAAATTCTCGAGATCCTTAAATAAATTTATCTTATTTTATTAGTTGGTTTTGGATATATTAATCAATTTTCTTTTGGGTACAATTTAACGTAAGTTTTTGGAAAATTTTCTGGTTAAATTTAAAATGAAATGTGCTTTTATATTCTTTAGTAAAATAGGGGAGTGCTATTTAAAAAATTAGTTGGAGGTGGTTCCAAGAGAGTGAGTTAATAAGGGGTAGTTTTGCATATCTCAGTAAATTCTACTTTGACTCTAATTTAATTTATCTTTTTTATAACTTTTTATCTTTTTAAATAAAGGAGATATAGCCCGTCTAAAACCTGGTGGGACATGATTATTACTAAATAAGAATTGTTATTGGAAGCCCCTTAAAATAATAAGATACTATTTATAATACATGGTTTAAATTAGATAAAAATGGGGGTGGGAGGTGTTATTTGAAAATCAGAGGGTGGGGTGGTTACAAGGGAGTGAGTGAGCAATGGGGGGGGGGTTTGAATACTTCAATAAAATCTTCTTTGGTTCCCATTTAACGCTATTTTTACAAAAAAATTACCTTTTCAAATAACGGAGATATAACTTGTCAACAACCTGGTTGGTGGGACACCCGGTATCGTGAACGGATGGACTGTTTCGAAAAAAATTTGGATGGAGTGCTTGGATACCATAGTTGTACCACTATGCCAAGTTTGGTCAAAATCCGAGACATCGAGGGCAAACCGAGTATGTCAATGTGAAATATCATAGATATTTTCTAAAAAACACATTTTTTTCAAAAACGGCTGTAACGATTTTTAAAATTTTGGTCTTATTTTTTGAATTAGACCTCATATAACAAATTCCAAAAAGAAAAAAAAATGGAAGTTGTCATGTCATTTAAAAGTTCTTCTACACTGATAAAAAAGATAATTTTGATTTATTTGGATATGGCCAATTAAATTATCTGGTCGTGTGTAATAAATTATATTTAAGTCAAATAAATATTTAATTCATGTAAATAAACATTTTAATTTCAAAATCATTTATTAATGGGAACAAAATCGTTTATTTGACAGAAATAAAATTTATTTGTCACGACCAAATAATTCAATTAGCCATATCCAACCAAATATTTTGTACACACAAATAAACTGTTTTATCAGTGTAGAACAAAAAAAACAAGGTTAAAAAAACTTTGCGCATTTTATGCATTTGAAAAAGGGTTCCTAATTTCGGAAAGTAATTTAATTTTGAATTTAATCATTAAGGGAACGTTCAAGTATTACGTAACGCAAATTGTACCAAAATTCATAAACTTCATACCCCGGTTTGTTTGTTTGGGAACAAAAATATATGAAATTCTTTTTATAATGTGTCCCCATCCCCCATGGTTTCGGCTCTGAGTAATAACAAATACCAATGGCTTAAGACAAATAATTATGAGGGGATACAATAAACAATAACATTGGGGGCAGATTTTGAATAATAAATTCCCTAACTCGTCAGTGAATTTTCCCAAGTGCCGGGACATTTCCCTCCACCTTCTCCCATAGCGTTATCTCTGACTCCATTTTAACAATTTACTTACCTACAGGTTTATCAGTTTCAGTTTTGTTTACAAAAAACAGATCTTCTTTTATGGTAATTTCAGGAACTAGATTTAATATTTCGAAATTGGCAACTAATGATTTGTCCACTTTGTCAACGCCAGTTTCTTGAGTTATTTTTTTCCCCGCTAAGGCATCCGTACACGCTAATTTTAATTCCCTGCAACAAAATAAAAACTTGTTAAAATCAGAAAATATATATGTCTAGGGGATACCGTCCCAGTATCTACGGGTACTACAGAATGGGTCTGGATAAACACTTATTTAGACGCTTATTTTTAAAAACCTTGCGATTTAAATTTCCAGAACTCGTAAGAAAATACATTCCATTTATTTAAAACTCCATTTGCACAATGAATGATAAATTTTAGCAGATTGGAGGCAGAATGTGCATAAAGGTATTCGAGGTCAAATAAAAAAGTCAACTTTTGCATTACCCTACTGTAAAAATATGTAAACCCTGTAAAAAGACCAGCTATTTCTGAGAAGTACTTAATTAAAAATTAAAAATTAAAAATTTTACTCTATATATTATTTACAATTTTGTAAATAAAATATTATTTAAATTTTGTTTACTAAATTTAAGGGGCTATCCATATAATACGTAAGGCAAATTGTACCAAAATTCATACACATTATACCCCGTTTTTTGCCAAAATATAAAATCTCTACAGCCTTTAATAACGCGGTAATCGGGGTATGTGTATGAATTTTGGTACAATTTGCATTACGTAATATATGGACAGCTCCTAAAAGGAAATATAAATTCAATTGAATTCAATATACATAAATTAAATATATCGGATTTCAAATGGCTAGACTATGTATGTTTTAATTACAAATATCTATATTTAAACATGTAAATAGAGCCATATAATTTGAAATGGTCAAATGAAATTAAAATATCAATAGTATACAATTACATGAAAAACTATCACATGTTTTTTTTATACAGCTCATACTGATAATATCAGTTTTTTTATAAAATGAATGTACACTATCTCACTATTTAGCAAAACGAAAATAGCAGTAGCAGCAGAAGTAGCCACTTCTTGTAAATAATCATAAAGAGCAAAGAGTGGATTTCGCTCTGCAGCATTTGGGAACAAATTATATCTGGAATAATATTGTTTTTTCAGACGAAAAAACTTTTAAGTCGTGTTACGATGCTCGTGTTAAGGTGTAGACCACAGACCACGTAATACACGATATGAAGAAAAATACCTTGCAAAACAAGACGAGCGACGACATTTTTGTGTGTTTTATAAATATTTATAATATTTAAATAATAATAAAAATATTCATTGGATATAAAGCCTTTCTTTCTGTTACTTACATTGTGTTTAGAGTAGTACACCTAAGGTTGCATGTGAGAGGGACACTTTGTACTTGTACTTTAGATGTGGAGTATGTTTTATATTTTGTTATAAAACATTGCATTTTTATGGTAAATTCAGTCACCTATAAAAGTTTAATTTGAAAACATTTAAATAACTATAACCTAATTTAAATAAATATAACCTAATTTAAATAGTTGTATTTAAACATCACAAAATTAGTAAAAAAATTACATTAATAATTTTGACAAGAGTACAATTTTTGTAGAACCTTTAACTGTATTTTTTGTATTTTTTTTTTCTTGGTGGTTTTTTTTTTCGTTATATTTTTTAATTAATATTTACTTTGTTTCTGCTGCTGTATTTTATTGTGTATTAGTTTTTTCTTTTGCACTTCACAAAAAAAATCGTATTTCTGTAGACTAAGTGGGTAATTAATATTAATATAAAATAAAATGTATTTGCTGAACACACTCTACATTCATTTATCATTTTTGTAAACTATTGTAATGTAAAATATATATATTTTTCAAAATATAAAAATACAAAAGTTTTTAAAAATATGATAATCTAAAAGTAAATGCTTATATTGATAAAGTCTACTACTACAAAATTATTAATAGTCCTGCTCGATTCTTATTTTTAGGTGAACTACAAAAAATTAAAATAAGAATAAAAATTTAATAAATTACAGTACTAAGAAGGTATAAATACTGCTATAGTATGTATGATTAATGATTACAGCTCGGGTTGAGGTATTCATTTACCGGGGGTTGGCAAAAATTAGAAACAGACAGGCACGTTTCTTAAGTAAATTTCGGTAAAAAAAATCTGAATTTTTAGTATGATTTTATCTTTCTAATCAAGAGCTTCCTTTGACACAACTTCCATTTAAACGAGTAAGGTGGGAAACAAGTTATCGATAAATAAAAATTAAAAACTTTCGTATTCTTAAAAGATAAATATCGAATGTCGGTTTTTTCTTTGAAAAACACCGATATATACAAAATACAAAACACCGATATATATATATATATATACATATGTATAGTTAATATGTATAGTCAATATTGTTGTGTGTAACAAGTTAGTCGTCAAATGTTTCGATTTAGTGACCTTTATAAAAATTTCCCTCGTAATTCGGCAAAATTATTCCGTAAGCCTATGTTTCTTTGTTGATTTTCAACGTTAATGAGTCTTAACTGAGTTTACGCCGACTACTGGTTACGCATTACATGTCAACATAACCAAGACAAACAATTTTTCGCAATTTATCATCAGAATTTGCGTTTACTTGTAGGTTTTTATAATAAAAAGCATAATAAGATCATTTATTGCGTTCAGAAACAAAAAAATTTTAGACCTGCCTAATGATTTTATGGATTCACTTAACGCTCCTGTTCTAGATATTTGGACTTAATAACTAAATCTGTGGAAACATCTAAATGCGTAGCTGTTTTTAATGCACAGTTCCCATATACGCGTATATAATAATAATAATAATAATAATAATAATATTTATTGCAGAAAGTTTACAAACATAAAGCATTTGCAATAAATATGCAAATTTTACACTTAAATGTAGCTAGACATTTGTATGTGTAATTAACAAATTTTACATTATCTATAAAATTAATAATAATAATTATAAAAACAACAATAATAATATCTAATAATAAATCCAATAATAATATCCGTATCTAATATTAATAACCAAACCCAAAAGGCTAACAATCTATAAATATATACACACACACATACATATACATACAAATAAATATTTTTGTTTTTTTTTTTTTGTTTTTTTGTTTTTTTTTTTTTTTTTTTTTTTTTTTACTTTTTTTTTATTTATTTAATTTTTTTAAGGTAAGTATTTTAAAAGTTAATTATTAGCTTAAAAATAGAGGTAAGTATTTAAAGAAGAAGGTAATTAAGTTTATGTATAATAATAATATAATAATAGTAAATATCATTATATATGTATTTTTTGTTTTAGGTATGGACCAGTTATATAATAAAGTCTATATGTAATAGATCGTAAGTATTTGAAATAGAATTTAATTAATTAGTATACTATTTTATGTGTTAATTATTTTTTATATCAATTTTTCCAGTTATAAATTCTCTAGAAAGCTGTAATATATAGTTTTTGCACACTTTTTTAAACAAAATGATGCCGGACACGTTTTTTATGTTTGCAGGTAATTGGTTATAAACCCTTGGTCCTAAGAACTTGCTACTCCTTTGACCTATGGTCTTACAAACTTTTGGAACAGGTAAGTTCATATTTTGTCTAGTATTGTTGATTCTATGTTTTTGTTTTTCAGAATGCGTGTATGTACATAGGGACAAATAATATAACTGTCTGCAGTCCATTTTACCAGAGAGCTTGAACAATTCGTCAGTTGGGTAAGTATACGGGACATTGTGTATAATTTTAAGAATCCTTTTTTGTGAGACTTCAAGATCTTCTATATGGTTTCTATAAACCCCTCCCCAGCCCAAGATACCATATCTCAAATGGGTTTCTACTAGTGCATTGTATACAGTATTTAACTGCCTTTCATTAAGGATTTGCTGTAATATTTTGAAATATGGTATGAGGCATCTTATTTTTTTAGTTATTTGTTGCACTTGCAGATCCCATTTGAGATGTTTATCAATTGTAAGGCCTAGAAATTTAGTTGATGTTGCTGAGCTTATGGAAAAATTTTCAAATGTACTGCGAAAGTTGAGCAGACTATATTCTGGTAGACTATTGGCATATGAACCAAACGCCATGAATACAGTCTTATCAACGTTCAAAGTTAATAAGTTGTGATCAAACCATTCTTTAATTTTGACAAAATCTGATTCTATCATATCTTTAAGCAGTTGCCATGTTAGACCCTTATAAAAGATGGTAGTATCGTCCGCAAAACTAATTATTTTCCCTTTGCTGTTAATTCTAAATAGGTTGTTCAAATAGAGAATAAATAATAATGGTCCTAAAATAGTGCCTTGGGGGACACCATATTCGGGGGACATCGGTGCACTGAATTTATTTCCAAGTTTTACAAACTGTTGTCTGTCTTTTAAATAGCTTTTCATTAACTTCAGAAGGGTTCCTCTAATTCCCAGATCTTCCAGAATGCTAATAAGCTTTTCATGACTGACCGTATCAAACGCTTTTGCAAGATCTAAAAAAATGCATATTGCTGGTATTCCTTTATCAATAGCGTCATACAGTTCAGTCACTAGTGAGATTATAGCATCCTGGGTCGATTTTCCTTTCTGGAAACCAAATTGCTTTTCTGAAATTATTGAGTACTTTTTAATAAAGCCATCTAGTCTTATTTTTAAAAGGGTTTCAAAAATTTTTGTAAAGTTAGTGATAAGCGATATCGGCCTGTAATTAACTGGATCTAACCTGTCTCCTTTTTTATAAATTGGTACTATAACTGAAGTTTTAAAAGGTGTTGGGCAAATTCCTGTGATAAAAATGGTGTTGATTAGTTTTGAAAGAGGGTAAACAATATTTTGAGAAATATTTTTTATGGTTTCTGTACTTATGCAATCAAAACCAACAGACTTTTTGTTTTTTAACTTTTTTATGACTGATTGTATTTCTTCGGGACATGTGGGGAGTAAAAACATAGAGTTTGGCATTTTAAGTTTATTCTCCTTATAATTTTTATTCTTTTTAATTTTGTTTGCAAGTTTACTTCCCATTTCAATATAATGCTTATTAAAAGTGTCACACATTTTTTGTTTGTTAGTAATAATTAAATTTCCATCTCTTATTTCTTTTATCTCATTTTTATTTGATTTTGTATTTTTTAGTTCGTTAATTGTATCCCACATTCCTTTGTTGCTTGAGCTAGTATCTATTTTATTTTTATAGTAGCCATTTTTTGCTTTATTTATAAGTTGATTTAATTTATTTCTGTAAACATTGTATTCTTTTTTAATCTCTTCGTTTTGTGTTCGGTGATAATAATCCAATAGTTTGTCTCTGTAATTAATTGAAATAATAAGTCCTTGCGTAATCCAGGGTTTGCGTTTCCTCAACTCTTTTTTAATTTTTTTTTGGATAGTATTTAATTCTATATTTTCCTGTATTATATTTATAAATTTTTTTGTTGCAGTTTCCACATCGCCTTCAAGAATATGGTCCCATTTGACTTGGTTTAAATGCTGATTTAGTGTTTTATAATTAATTTGTTATATAGACGCGGACATTCCAATATAATGTTGTATACTACAAAAATATTTTTTTTCTCATAAAATGAGAAGTTATATCTCTGGATACCTAAAATCACTTAGTGTTACACAGTATTTTATATTTATAATTGGTTTTGTTTACTTGCTTTATCTGGCACATGTCAATGTTTTTATAATTGTGTAAATTGAACCTTTCCAATTCGCTTATGACGCTTGCGCATCTTGAAACTTAAATATTTTTTACAAGTGGGAAGGTTTAAAAAATATACAGGGTTATTCAGAAATAGATTCGAGAAATTTAAGAGGTAATTTCACGTTAAAAAAAATCTAAAAAAAGTACCTATAAAAGTTTTAGACAAAAAAATGATATCGCCTCCCCATTTCGCACGTCCCTGGTTAAGAATACCAAATAAAAATAACATGAAATGATGGCCTTTATCAATGTTAAGGCATGTGCAAAAATGCTTTACTGTAGTTTATAGGGTTCCAGAAATATTAAATAAAAACTTCTTTTTAAATGTACCCTTAGGAGGGTCGTAGCTCCCTTAGGGCTCATTTCCGGACCAACCTTGATAGGAACTTTTTTTCATATTTTTAACGTAGAATTACCCCTTAAATTTCTCGAACTTATTTCTGAATAACCCTGTATACTTTTATTAGAAATACTACAGTGTAATTTTATTTATCCAATACATACAGATAATGAGACAATTACCAGCTTTATTTTAAATAGATAAACTCAACAATAACCCCCGCGTGGCTTTTACTTTATTGAGTGAATAATTATTTATTTTACCCACTCAACTGTCACTTGTCAAATTATTTTCTTGTAAATGTCATTAAAATTTTTAATAAAAATATGAATTTCTAAGCTATTTATTGGATAAAACCTTGTATGGCACTCATGGGTAAACCGATATTGCCCACTAGTACCATTAATAACTATTTTTTTATTCTGTGTAGTATAATTTTAGGAAAATTCCCCAAGTGAATTAAATTAATTTACTTAACAAAGGAAATTGAATTTCCTATTTCCCTTTAAGCATTAAATATATACATGTAATTATAATTTCATAATTCATATGCAAGTATAGTAAACCACAATCTATTTAATCAATGCCAAATTGGTTTAAATAGGCATTAACTCAAGAGTAAACCATAAGTTGGTTTTAAATCAATTTGCAAACAATATTTTTCTTTTTTAAGCTATAAATAGATACCTGAAAATGTTTGTTTAAAAATAAAATCTATTAAGAAATAGAAAAAAAAACATAAGGGAACGTTCAAGTATTACGTAACGCAAATTTTGATCATTTTGGACCCCCCCCAGGAGCGTTACGTAATACTTGAATGTTCTCTAAGGGAATACTAATTTCCAAAAAAAAAAAATATATATAAATAATAGAGGAAAAACTCTGATAAACTTCAAATTTTTAGGAATTATTGCATTAATTAATAAAAACTTGTATATCAATTTGAAAAAAAAAAATACATTTACAAACAAATGAGTTAGGGCGCAATTTTTTGTTTCAGTACAAAAAATGTACGCGCAGAAGCCTAAAGAAGTCATATTTTAAGATATTTAGAGAAATTTAGAGAAATCAACGCGATACAGCGATAATCCGAATGACGCGATAACCCAAATTTTATTATTCGGATTAACGAAGATACTAGTTATTCTATAACTATGGAATAGACAATATTCCGCGCGAGCGAAAAGTTTGTCATACAAGCCGGCAGGCGAGTATGACGGTCCCGCGAGCGCGGAATGACTATTCCATACGTGTTGTAGACTATACTTTTTCTTCGCAAATATGAAACACTGTATGGCTTTAAACTGTGGACAAGGTTAAAAACAATGTTTTTTGTGACTCGACATTGCAAATGCAACAAAATACATATTTTTAAATAAAGCAATTAATATTATTTAATAATTTTTATTAAAAAAGATTTTTATTTAATTTTGATTACATATTTACAAATTATAATGCAAAAATAAAAGGTTATGTCAGATTGTTGTGACAGATATTAGGTTTAAATATTTAACAATAAGTGAAGCAGTTTTAATTTTTTGAACTAAATTGATAAAAAACTAGTCAAATATTAAGAAAAATTAATAAACTATATATAATTTTAACGCAAAACTTTAAATTGCATTAAATTATTCAATATTTTATGGTAAAATATATATATTTTTGCTAATTTTGCTACAGTTTTCTTTACTTTTATAAACAAGAGATGGCAGTACATGTGCTCATTCTAACACTTACGGATACGGAATATTCATACCGTATCTAGAGCTAGAATGAATTTATTCTGTGTTTGAAAAGTGTGTGTATTTGCTTACATTCTAAAGCAGTCGTAGAGAAAATCAATTACACTATATAAGTACATCACTGCTTTTAACAAACTTATCAAAGGGCATAGCCCAATAAGATGGTGAAAAGTCCCCCCTCTGGGATTTTTACCGGACATAAGGCATTCGATTCGGTATCAAAAAAGATCAAGCCCCCTAAATTTTCAGCGCCAGGGCGCCTCTAGCAGCTGCTAGCGCAAAAAAAACACTTTTTAGTATTTTTGAGATAACTCGGGCTCCAAATAATATTTTTACATGCAGTTTGCGGCATTCGAACGGGCTTTCAATGGAGTATATGTGTGATTTTTTTTAGATTGATTTTTTGGCTTTATAACCAAAAAATGGCGGCCATTTCAATATTTGCAACGTGATTTTCAGGACTTTTTCTCTTCCCGGCACAAAATTGAAAAATGGCATTTTATAACATTTTTCATTACCTTTCAGATGGTATATTGCAAATAAATTTTTAAGTGGTGCAAAAGGTCAAAAAAACGGCAAATATCCGATTTTGGTCATTTTCGACCGATTTTTGACCGATTGCTGATCTTCTCGCGACGTTTTTGTGGGCAATGAGTCACTATCAAGTCCCTAAGACACTCAAACCCAAGTTTTAGTCCCTCAGGATTTCTGAGTCAGGAAACCTGCTCCTCAAAAACAGACCACTAAAATCGTTTTAGCACCGTCAAAAACCCCCAAGTCCCACTCTCCGGCCTTCACAATTTTTCCATTATGATCCGTTTCGTCCGAAACCCACATTTCGACTTCATTTCTCACCGTCCAGAACATTTAATCAAGCAAGTAAGGAATCGGACAGTAGGATGCTGCGCTCATGTGGCCGCAGTTATTTATTATCTATCCAACGGACGATTTGAAGATAGAATTGTAAGACCAGCCGAAATTTTAACAAAATATTTCTTGGACGATAATGTCGTGGCGTGCATCAACGATGATTCAGAGGACGATGAATAACATTTTCTAAGATAATTATAACATTTTCGAAGAGACAGAATAGAATTCTAGAATTTGTACATAAGAAATTAATTGCAAGTATACTAATAAATAAAAATTATTAAACAAACCTGTTGACAAAATTATTTAGTTGGAGTATAAGTACATGCCTATCCTTTAGAAACGGTCTTTATCTGTCCCAGGAATATAAGGAAATAGAGGTGGATCATATCAAGGGCTGGGGGGTTTTCAGGACGCTGATGCTGTTCCTGGCATTACTTGCTTGATTAAATATTCTGGGCGGTGAGAAATGAAGTCGAAATGTGGGTTTCGGACGGAACGGATCATAATGGAAAAATTGTGAAGGCCGGAAAGTGGGACTTGGGGGTTTTTGACGGTGCTAAAACGATTTTAGTGGTCTGTTTTCGAGGAGCAGCTTTCCTGACTCAGGAATCCTGAGGGACTAAAACTTGGGTTTTAGTCTTAGGGACTTGATAGTGACTCATTGCCCACAAAAACATAGCGAGAAGATCAGCAATCGGTCAAAAATCGGTCGAAAATGACCAAAATCGGATATTTGCCGTTTTTTTGACCTTTTGCATCACTTAAAAATTTATTCGCAATATACCGTCTGAAAGCTAATGAAAAATGTTATAAAATGCCATTTTTTAATTTTGTGCAGGGAAGAGAAAAAGTCCTAAAAATCACGTTGCAAATATTGAAATGGCCGCCATTTTTTGATTATGAAGCCAAAAAATCAAAAAAAAATCACACATATACTCCATTGAAAGCTCGTTCGAATGCCCCAAACTGCATGTAAAAATAATATTTTGAGCCCGAGTTATCTCAAAAATACTAAAAAGTGTTTTTTTTTGCGCTAGCGGCCGCTAGAGGCGCCCTGGCGGGCTGAAAATTTAGGGGGCTTGGTCTTTTTTGATACCGAATCCAATGCCCTATGTCTGGTGAAAATCCCAGAGGGGGGAGTTTTCACCATCTTATTGGGCTATGCCCTTTGAAATATAATACGATTTTAAAGAGGAAGAATCCCACTCTAAATCAAGACTTGATTATCGTTTCTATAAGCACTTGAAAACGGAAAAAAATTTAAAAAGCATTTTTTTTAAGAATGAAAAAAAAAGCGATTTGCCCAAAAAATTCTATCGGAATCGTCTAAAAAAATATACAATTTATTGTCACTGTCGACTCTGCAGATGTCTACTTAATATAAGAAACGAGTGTTCTGGATTTAGCAATAAATGGTTCTATCTTCCACACTGAGAATTCGTTGTCGTAGCAAATACTAAACGTTTTTGCCTATTTGGAACCCCAGGCAACATTTGTTATTAATTACAAGTTGTTACAGTAAAACATAACAAAACAACGTTATGTTTTACGGTAACAACTTGTAAATAATAAGAAATATTGCCTGGAGTTCCAAATAGTCAAAAACATTTAGTATTTACCATAAGCCATAAAAACAAGTTTTTATTCCTTGTTTTTAGAATTACATATTTCTCGAAACAGGTTTGTTATACAATCAATTTGTATAATTTTGTAGGGCGATTTTATTAAGAGATTTTACCAACAACCTTTTAATGCAAAATTTGTGGGCAAAGTTTTATATTCCGAAGAAAAAAAAATATCGATGATTTGCTTTATTTTCTTTACTAGAATTCTTTTATAGATGGTGTAGGGTGGTCCTTTAAATCATTAATTTTAGCTAGATGGCGCCAACGATTAAAATATCGTTGAGCAAGATCGCTGAACTGCTGTTATCATAATAAACACAAATATAATCTAAAACATTTTGGTTAAAATACTTAAATGGTACACTTTTAGTTATATTTTTTTACTTTTCAGACTAAGAAGGATAATAAATGTTATAAAAGATGCCTTGTGAGCCATCAAAAAATGTTTTTTGTGTTTGTTTTTTTTTTGGGTTAGGCTTGCATAATAATCACAGTACATAAGAATGCGATGCCGTGATTGGCTTGATATGCCTTCATGTATCTTTTAAGCCAAACACGGTATCGAATTTTTATGTACTATACTTTTTATGCGAGCCTGTGGATGTGCCCTTACGAGTGTGTAAAACTTTAGTTTTATATGGGTCCGTTAAGTTGGCTCCAACATTTTAAATTTCCAAATTTTCTCTACGGCATTCGAAACTGTTCGCTTAGTGCTGGCGAATGCTGTATATTTTATCAAAAATGCTGGCCCCCTCGCGAAGTTATTAATTTTTGAATTTTCGGAGCGAACTTAACGCCTGCACCAACAAGTTCGATTTTCAATATTTTCTCTACGGCATTCAAAAGTGCTCGGAAAGTGCTGGTGAATGCTGTATATTTTACCAAAAATGCTGGCCCCCTCGCGAAGTTATTGATTGTTGAATTTTCGGAGCCAACTTAACGCCTGCACCAACATGTTCGACGATTTTCAATATTTTCTCTAAGGCATTCTAAAGTAAACGCGAAATGCTAGCGAAGATATTATTTTTTTAATTTTCGGGGCTAACTTTAGGCAACTAATAGTACATGGTTGCGCTTTACAAAAACTTTAAAATTAGAAAAAGACAAAAACACGATAATAAATCTCATGCAAATATTTTTTACTACAATTGTAATATTTTTAATAAATATAGGTATTTACCAAAAATCCATTAGATATTTAGAAAAGACAAGATTTTCAAACAATTTAAGTTATTGATTTTTGAATTTTCGGAGTCAGCTTAACCTGCACCAACATGTTCGATTTTCAATATTTTCTCTACGGCATTCGAAAGTACTCGCGAAATACTCGCGAAGATATTAATTTTTTAATTTTAGGGGCTAACTTTAGGCAACCATTAATACATGGTTGCGCTTTACAAAACATTTAAAATTAAAAAGAAAGGCAAAAACACGATAATAAATCTGAGGCAAATATTTTTTACTACAGTTGTAATACTTTTAATAAATATAGGTATTTACCAAAAATCCATTAGACATTTAGAGAAGACAAGATTTTAAAACAATTTAAAACGTACGCTTATATAACCAGTAAAGCGTACATATGTAGATACTAATGGTTGCCTAAACTTAGGCCCGAAAATAAAAAAAAAGAATAACTTTGCTGGGAGGGGCAGAATTTTTGATTAAATATACAGCACTTCGCGAGCACTTTCGAATGCCATAAAGAAAATTTTGAAAATCTTGAAAATCGAGAATATTGGTGCAAGCGTTAAGCTTGCTCCGACAATTCAAGTTTTCGTAACTTTGCGATGGGAGCAGTATTTTTGATAAAATATACAGCATTCGACAGCACTTCTAGAGCACTTTCAAATGCCGTAGAGAAAATTTGGAAATTAAAAAATGTTGGAGCCATATAAAACTAGTTTTACATACTCGTAAGGGCACATCGACAGGCTCGCATGAAAAGCATAGTACATAAGAATACGATACCGTGATTGGCTTACAAGATACATGACGGCATATCAAGCCAATCACGGCATCTCATTCTTATGTACTTTCGAATGCATAGAAAATTTTTAAAATTTTGAAAATCGAGAATTTTCACTGATAAAAGAGTTTACTTGGGTCAACAAAATATTTGGTTGGATATGGCGAATTGAATTATTTGGTTGTGGCAAATAAATTTTATTTCTGTCAAATAAACTATTTAGTTTCCATTTATAAATCATTTTGAAATTAAAATATTTGTTTACATAAACTAAATATTTATTTGTGTGGGCTCCTACAATTCAAAAATTCATAACTTTTTGAGGGGGCCAGCATTTTTGATAATATATACAGCATTCGCCAGCACTTCGCAAGCACTTTCAAATACCGTATGGAATTTTTTTAAAATATTGAAAATCGAGAATGTTGATGCAAGCGTTAAGCTAACAGTTGAAAAATTGATAATTCTTGTAGCCCAAAGATGCCCTAATACGAATATATATTTTTTTTCTAAATAGAGATAATAATCTAAAATGAAATGTTCCAAATTTCTGGTCAAAAGATCAACACGTAAATTTTATTTTAAAAAATAGTTAATAGTATAAAAAAAATACATTTTTTTTTAATATTGTTTTGTTCTTTGCATTCTTTTTCGATAGGACGTACCACTTGTACCATACGCTTAAAAGGACCGCCCTGATGGGCAGGTTAGATTAACTTTATTTTATGTATAGGTTTTTTATTATTATTTGGTCCGATTTACTAGACAGGAGGGCTATTTGTTATCCCTGTTTTTCGGTTTAACAAGAAAGTTTTATAGGGATGCTTATTTATTGCTGCTGAGATTTAATGCGGAACATAATAAACTGCTTTAATTGAGGATTTTCTTGGACACCAGCGAAAGTTATATTTAAAAATTCAGAAACAACTTACGTATATTACGCACCAAGGCGGGCCTAGTTAAAAAAGCACACGAATAGTTTTGCGTCGAGTTGCGTATACTGTTTTTTCTAAGACCAAACTTTTTTCTAACCTTTAATTGGTTTAAAGGCAGTGTATAAATTGGTTCGAAAGTCAATTAAAGCCGGTAGTTCCCTCTACTACTAGCCCACACAAGTCCTGGACTTAGGGGATGCTTAATTAAGTAGATAAGTACAGGGTTAAACAAAAATGTAATGTTTTCTAAAATTATATCTAAAAATATAAAAGGCTTAGAGCTGTCCAAAATTCACCCCCCCCCATTAACTTTTGAACGAGTTGGGATATCGACTTCAAATTTATAACTCTTAAATAAGACAATTTAACTCTTTTAGAATATATTTGATACTTTTAGCTCTTAAAATGTGGTCGGGGCATGGAGGGACATTTTTTTAAATGTAAAAGGGGGTCGTGTGATACATCATTTTAAAGCTTGCAAAATTATCCATTTAGGGAACGTTCAAGTATTACGTAACGCTCCTAGGGGGGGGGTCATTTTGGAGTGTTACGCCAATGTTAATGGTATAGGAAAATAGCGTTACAGGGGGGGTGGGGGTCCAAAATAATCAAAATTTGCGTTACGTAATACTTGAATGTTCCCTTAACTGTATAATAAAAAAAAATAATTTTTTTTTTGGGTTTGGACTTTTTTAGGGCTGAAAATGTTTTTTTTTGTTAAAATTTCTCTAAAAAAATCAAACAATTTTTTAAAAATTACTAAATTCATGATAAAAAAAAACCTAAATTATACATTTAAACTAATTTTAATTGAAATAGAGAATTTTGTTTTCTTTAAAATAATGTATCACACGAAGGAGTCCATTAAAAAAATGTGCCCCCATGCTCCTGCCCACATTTTAAGAGCTGAAAGTATCAAATATATGCTAAAAGATAGTTTAAGTTGTCTTATTTAAGATCGATATCTCAACTCGTTCAAAAGTTAAGAGGGAGGTGTGACTTTTGGACTGCTCTCTATAATAAAAACAACCGAGCTTGAAATCTCATTTTAAGTTTCCTTTTTATGGGATAAGCAGAAAACAGGTCCTTGCTGCTGACAAGGATAGACCCTTTTTATTCTAAAACATAAATCCCTTGTTACATTAGGAAAAGCTGACAAGCTATTAAGTTTGATATACTTTAAATGTTCACAAAAATTTTACGATAGGACACTACTGGCAAGCGGACTTTAGAATATTAACGCTCAGTTTATCATTTATATGTAAACTCGCGAAGAATAAAATATTTTTTCCACTACCTAATTAAGTGCTAGCTTACATATCTACCGTAGTCAAGGCTTGTTTACCTTGGCAACCAATAAAATCAGTGAACGCATTTATTATTGAACGTTTTTAAGCATTGTTTATTGACGATGGTCAATAGTGAAAATTTTTTGAGTCCAAACTACTAACTTTTTTAAACTTATTTGTCAAACTAACAGCTATGTCAAAATTATTTTTAAATTTTATGTTTAACTGATATTTGGAGTTACTAGCTTTAGGGGAACCTTCAAGTATTACGTAACGCTCCTAGGGGGGGGGTCATTTTGGAGTGTTACACCCATGATAATGGTATAGGAAAATAGCGTTACAGGGGGGGGGGTCCAAAATGATCCAAATTTGCGTTACGGAATACTTGAACGTTCCCTAGGGAGTAGAAAAATTAGTATATGCACCACGTATGCGAACTGTCTTAAGTGTTTGATTTTTTGTCTCGACTCCGTCTCAGCAAAAAAAATTCAGTCTCGAACACTAAAGACTTAGTTCGCATATAGAACCTAGTATGTTATGCACCATAACATACTATTTCTAAGACTGGTTTGGCGGCACCCATAGTTCTCACAAAGATGCAAGTCGCTTGCAAAACAACTTTTCACCATGATATTTCAAGAACGCTTTGACATAGAGACTTGAAATTTAAAACAAATATTTTCTGCTACTTGTAAAATCGTTGCTCCAAATTTTTAGTCTCTGGGTCAAAGCGTTTTTAAAATACCGTAGTGTAAAGTTGTTTTGCAAGCGACTTGCATCTTTGCGAGAACTATAAATAGCGCTTCCTCCCAATTGTTTTCCAGGCTGCCGATTTTGACAGATGAAGTTAAAAATATTTAACAGTTACAGCTTGGCCTTTGAAAAGGACGGGTGTAGCCTTCTTGGCACCTGAATTCAGTGCATCGAATTCGCCATCTTTTATGATCATCATCATAATATGATGTGCCTTGTGTATTTTTCTTTTGCCGTCTTTATGATGTGATGAGTATTTTTATATTAATGTTTTATTTACAAGTTAAAGTGAACCATAGATATGGTTATTAATCGTGTGAACTCTTGAATTTTAAATTGATAATATTGGTCGTTTGAAGATATTTTTTTTGTGTGTTTTGAATGAATTTTTTTATACTAGCGTGGAAGTTACTACGACAGTAATTTGTCAGTGATAGTGCGCAAGTCAGGATACATATCCGATTAGTACTTGCGCACTGGAAACCTCATGATTATATAGAGAGACCCTGGTTAATTATTCGGAAGAAAAAGACCAAATAAATAGAGAGAGAGAGAGAGAGAGAGAGAAAATATTTAACATCTTAACAGATGATTCTACATCATAAAATATGACAAAAAGTTCCTATAAACATATGTCTAAAAATGCGTCATAAGGGAGCTACGCCCCTTTGAAAGTGGCTAAAAAAATCGGTTTTTATTTAATAACTCAGGAACCCTTTGAGATATATCAACGAAGTTTTGCACGTCAACTAATCCTACCAAGGCCCGTTTTTATGTGTTATTTTCATGTACTTATTTCAACCAGGGGTGTGCGAAACAGGGGGGGCTTATCAGTTTTTTGTCCCAAACTTTTTTCTGTGTAACTTTTTTGCAATTTTATTTTTGAAATATGATTCCTCAGGTCAAAATACATGAAAAAGTTACTCATGTTGTAATACTGTAGGATTAACCGTTTTCGAGAAAAATTCTTTTGAAGGTGAAATTCCACGGTTCGAGGACGAAAAATTAAATACTAAAATGCTGAAAACCAAAATTTTAATGATGCAGGGCGAATGTACATTAAAAACTAAAAAAAAACCTCATATACAGGTACTTCAATCCTAATGGAGCTATGGTCTCCTAAATATGCACCATTTTTAAAGGGCTATGGTAGCTTTAAAAGCGTTTTTTAGACCTACATATATGGAAACTTTTTTTCTTAGTTTTTGATGTAGAATAACACTGCATCATTAAAATTTTGGTTTTCAACATTTTAGTATTTAATTTTTCGTCCTCGAAGCGTGAAATTTCACCTTCAAATGAACTTTTCTCGAAAAAGGTTAATCCTACAGTATTACAACAAGAGTATGTATTTTTACCTGAGGAATCATATTTCAAAAATAAAATTGCAAAAAAGTTACAAAGAAAAAAGTTTGGACAAAAAACTGATAAGCCCCCCCTGTTTCGCACACTCCTGGTTGAAATAAGTACATGAAAATAACACATAAAAACGGGCCTTGGTAGGATTAGTTGACGTGCAAAACCTCGTTGATATATCTCAAATTTTAACTAAAAAGTTTGGGACAAAATACTGATAAAGCCCCCCTTGTTTCGCACACCCCTGGTTTGGACTTATTTAAAGTACGTGAAAATGACATACAAAGATGGGCCTTATTAGGATTAATTTACGTGCAAAACCTCGTTAATATATCTCAAAGGGTTCCTGAGTTATTAAATAAAAACCGATTTTTTTAGCCAATTTCAAAGGGGCGTAGCTCCCTTATGACGCATTTTTAGACATATGTTTATAGGAACTTTTTGTCATATTTTATCATGTAGAATCACCTGTTAAAATTTCCTACGCTATTTCAAATACACCCTGTATAGCTAGCTGGACAAGATTATTTTATTTGTTTTAATTGCATAGAATTGTATATTATGCAATAACAAGGGCATATCAGAGAGAACAAAACATTATTTTCATAAAAAAAAAAGATTTTATTTTTTACAATGAAATAATAAGTGGATAAGACAATATTGAATGAAAATTAACAAAATTAAAACAAAATAATAAATTTTGACATACTATAGAAATTATTAATCCTAAAACATAACAATTAAAACTAAAAATCATCCGATGATAACTCGTCATCATAATCAATTTCCGAAGAATCGGTGACTAATTGTTCTAAAAAAAAACACATAGTTTTAGTTGCGGGCACTTTCGGGCCAAAATGATTACTGGTAATTAAACGTGAATATAGGGCATTATTAAAAAATTAGCCTAAAGGCAGGTCTATATCAAAAGTTCTGGTCTTTGAAAATTAGAGATTAAAGAAATTATCAAAAAAAAAATCAACAGTATTTTCAGTTACATATTTTAAGTACAACTACCCAACAAAAACTGATTTTGTTTACATAAATATAATAAACATACCTTGAATAAAAGATTCCATCACTAAAACACTTTTCACTTTTGCTAAAAAATTTGAGAGATGTTATAGAAACTGTGGCAAAATTGCAACTGTTACGAAATTGACCGCAACGCTTTGCTTATCACTTACCTTTAATCTAGGCTACCTAATTAGGGAATAATCCTGTGACCTTTATTTCTTGGATTTGGTACTTGAGAGGGGATGTTTACTATCTGGTACCGTTAGTTTCATGTAATTAGGTCATGCATTTTTTCTTCTAGACGAAACACAGTGCGCTGGCATCTTGCGGCAGACGGATACATGTAGACGATCTGAGAACCTGACTTAACAAAACATCTTGGCAGATTTGGATTCAGGACGAAATTTTAACTAAAATATGCGAAAACACTAGTGCGTGGCAAAAAAGTTTGCACTAACTAGTGTTATTGTTTTATACTCTATCTCACCTATACCTTCCTACATTTAATATTGATGCTCTGAGAAATAATTACTGCCCTAATGACTATTAATGCCAGGAATTCTAAATAATTCATAAGCCTAATGTTTTGGTAATACTATGTCGTTCTCAAAGTTCTTAATAGTATTAATTAGCAACCAATTTAAGACGTTAATTTTCCCCAAGAGGCTTTTAATAACGATCTACTTATAGTATCCATTAAAATTTTAACTAGAAATTGATTTCGTCTATTAGTTATAAGATGTCCATGTCCATTCGACAAAGAAATTTTAATAAAAATTTATTATGATATTTATCATGTTATGTACCATATAAGTTTCTCGGACCAGCTTTTAAAATATATTAAAATATACACTATTTGTAGTATATAAACCAAAACTCGTCAACTAAAAATAAACAAATTATTCATAATATGGCAACCCCAGACATAAAAATATATTATAACAGAGTACTCTCTATTACTCTGTGCATATTATGTACTGATGCGCTCTCTGTTGATCAAAGTTTGGCTAGTTTTCAAATTAGCATATTTATTAATTTGCAAATATATCGATGGTGCTAAGTCCAAACCTAATGTACTTAGCACCTTTGTAGGGGAAGCGGTGGCTCAGTCGTGAACGCCTCGATCTAGTATTCGAGAGGCCGGGGTTCAATCCTCGGTTGTGGAGCAACTTTTTCACAGAAATGAAATACCTTCATTTCCCCACCACGTTGGCTTGTGCTGCCGAAGAGCACACAGTACAGAAAAAGGTTTGCAGTGGATAATGCCGCACTAGCACTCGTACGTGATACTACCCGGCTGCACCGAAAGGGAGCAGCAAAGTAGCTGTCAGGTCTGTTGGCCGAACTCACTTTAGGGACATTCAAGCAACCAGGATCTGTACTAAGGCTGCAAGCGAAAATGATCCTTAAGCAATTTGGCGCCGGTCCAAGTGCACTGGCAGCCAATAAACTTAAGGGTCAAAGCCGCTTAGCCAAAAAAGCCGACAAAACGAGATTCGGATTCCTCGCTAAACTGTAGGTCCCGGGGTAAACAACAAAAATCCTCGTTAGAGTAGAAAAAAATAGTAACATAGGGGTAGGCAAAAAGGACCAATATGGTCTAGTTTCCAGGCTTCACCTCCCCACCATTACTACTACTACTACTACTACTACTACTACTACTACTACTAGCACCTTTGTACTCTAGACTGGTAAAATAAAAATTTGTTATCGTCGCTTTACTTTCTCAACCTCTTATCTCCAAACAGTCAATTTTTGGTTCTTTGCACTAATCAACTCTGTACATGATGACCGATAACTTACACAAACTTTATTTTATTATACCAATACAAGGTAACTTATTAACTAATTGGAATAGATAATTGCAGTTTTTATAAGTTATCAGTAATCATGTACAAAGATGATTAATGCAAGGAACCGAAAAAAAATTTTTTTTGAGATACGAGATGAGAAAGTAACACGACGATATGTCAAAAATTAAATAAGGTTAAATTATAATTAATAGCATTTTATTATTAGAAACATGTAAGTATTTGATATTTTAAATTGAACTAAAATAAAAACTAGAAAAACAGTAGAAAAAAATAATAATTGGAAAATATGCTGTTAAATAAAATCATTAGAGCATTTTTTGATTACAGTAGGTTGGGCTAAATGTTACACCCAGGGTAATTATGACATGTCCTGTTATAATTCGTCTATAAACAAGTTTAAATCCAACCGATAATTTACGCGAAATATTTAATACTGTCAAAAACCTAATGCCAGAGTTGGATTGGATTTTTTAAACTGGTTTAGAAGAATTATAACAGGACATGTCGCAATTACCCTAGGTGTCACATTTAGCCCAACCTACTGTAGTACTAAAAGAAAGTAAAAAAAAAATTTAGGCAATAAAGTTGCTTATAATACACACAGAGCGGTCCAAAAGTCACCCCCCCCCCCCTCTTAACTTTTGAACCAGTTGAGATATCGATTTCAAATTTGGAACTTTTAAATAAGATAACAAACTATCTTTTAGCATATATTTAATACTTTCATCTCTTAAAATGTGGGCAGGGGGGCATGGGGGCACGTTTTTTTAAATGGAAAGGGGGGTCGTGTAATACATCATTTTAAAGATTATAAAATTCTCCATTTAACTCCATATTTTTAAATTAAAAAAAAAAACATTTTTTTGGGTTTAAAATGGGGTTGAAAATGGGTATTAATGTCAAAATTCCTCTAAAAAAAACAAATAATTTTTTAAAAATGCCTAATTTCATCATAAAAAAATATTAATTATACTTTTAAACTAATTTTAGTTGACATAAATAAAAATTTATAATAAAAAACTTAAAAAATCGAATGTTTTAGCACAAAAAGTTGAAAAATCAAAACCTTAAAAAACATTTATAAAAAATTTAAAAATATTATTTTAAATAGAGAATTTTATAAGCTTTAAAATGGTGTATCACACGACCCCCCTTTCTATTTAAAAAAATGTCCCCCCATGCCCCCCTGCCCACATTTCAAGAGCTGAAAATATCAAATATATGCTAAAAGATAGTTTAAGTTGTCTTATTTAAGAGTTCTAAATTTAAAGTCGATATCTCAACTCGTTCAAAAGAAAAAAGGGGGGGGGTAACTTTTGGACCTTACTGTATATTAAAACTTAGAACTTAGAACTTAGAAAACCGAAGCTGCACCATAAAATTATTTGCCTTTAATATTAACCCTTGTAAAACAGTGTATTCTAGATAAATTTGGGTCATGTCCTTTTATTGAAATATTATCCATCTGTGACTTAACGTCCTTTGTTTTATAAGATAAGTGATGGACAGCTTATAATATGAAATCAATATTGCATGAACAAGAGTATATTGGTAATAAACTCTTTTTCATTTGTAATATCCAACGTCAGTCGTGGTTTTCTCAAAATCTACAAATAAAGCAAAACTAAAATCTTTAAAATGCCTTTAAAATAGTTATCATTCTCTTTGCAGTTACATGACTAGAAGAGTATTTTACGATAGTTTTTGAATTTCCAAAATCGTCAAAAGTCCGTGCACACCAAAAAAATCTACACTGTACAGAGTAATATATTTACATGTAATATATTTACATGTAATAAACAATAACTTTCTATCCATTTAAATATTTGTAACTGAATTTTTATTTTTGCTTTTACATGTAAATAAATATACTTTTTATCGAATTCTGAACATTTTAAAAAAAATCCTGTCTATGTGTCATATTAGACAGACATACAAAAAAAGGTCTGTTTCCCGACACGAAACAAACATTTCTATACATTTTTGGGGTCGCTGAATGCGACTCGGGGATTGGTTTGACTCGGTCAGGTCGCATTTCGTTGCTAACCTAATAATGAAATATGTTTCAACTTTCATTTCCAAAATCGTCAAAAGTCCGTGCAGACCAAAAAAATCTACACTGTATACAGTAATATATTTACATGTAATAAACAATAACTTTCTATCCATTTATATATTTTATTTATTTTTATTTATTTATTTATTCCAGCATGATTATGCTATATAATATACATATTATGTACAAAGAAAAAAAAAATAACATTAATATTAACAAAGCGTGTCAATTCCGGAATTCGCGAACATTTCTGAAGCGGGAAAGTCTGTGTAGTATCCGGAAGGCATCGTTATAACATATCCGAAGTGTGCGCCATGAAGCAGCAGTGAGGTTAAACCATAGTTCACCAGCGTAGAGGTTATAGCAGAATGTTTTAAAATGAAGATTTTTGACTTCGGAGGAGCACTTGTAAAACCTTCTGGCAATCATGTTTGCGCGGGCACATCAGCTTTTGTAGTGTCGTTGAATATCAGAATTATCACAGAGCTTGTCATTTATAACATGACCAAGATATTTTATCTCAGAGACGCGATCAACTAAACTATTATCGAGATACACAGGAGGAACACTAAGGTCTTTATATGAAGGGGGTTTAAATACCATCATTTTGCTTTTGTCGCCGTTGTATTTGAGAGAGAAAGCCCTAGCGAACTCTTCGCATTTTTTCACCAACATGCGAATACCCTGAAGTGAAGGACTAAGAAGGACCATGTCATCGGCGTAGCTAATGCAGTTAATCTTGACGCCTCCACAATAACAGCCTGCAGGAACTTTGGCAAGGATTGAGTGCAGTTCATCAATATAAGAACTAAATTCATCAGGAGCGAGTAAGCTGCCTTGGCGTACTCCGTTGCGAAGATTGAAGGATGGAGACAGAGAGGACCCCCAGAGGACAGATGCGGAGGCTTTGCGATTCCAGCTATTCAAAAATCGGCATAGGTATCTAGGAACCTTACGTTTTAATAAAGTGTTGATCAAAGTAGGATGGTGCACTCTATCAAACGCCTTCCTTAGGTCCAGGAAAATATTTGTAACTGAATATTTATTTTTGCTTTTACATGTAAATAAATATACTTTTTATCGAATTCTGAACATTTTTGAAAATATCCTGTCTATGTGTCATATTAGACAGACACACAAAAAAAAGGTCTGTTTCCCTAGACGAAACAAACATTTCTATACGTTTTTGAGGTCGTTGAATGCGGATCTGAGAAAATTAATGACATGTGTTTCAAATTTCATCACTTTTTTACAAACCGGACAACTGGCTGATATGGCTTATGAAAGCTAAAGGCCAAAAATAAGGAGAAGAAGAAGAGAAGATCACTTTTTTGAGGTTAGCAACGAAATGCGACCTGGCCGAGTCAAACCAACATCCAAAAACGTATAGAAATGTTTGTTTCGTCTCGGAAGACAGAGTTTTTTATGTGCCTTTGTAAATACACAGGCACACAAAAAAGCTATAATGATTATAATCATTATCATTAATCGGAATAAATTCAGTTATGACTCATCAAAGTTGAAAATAAACACAGAAACATAGGCTTACGGAATAATTTTGCCGAATTATGAGGGAAATTTTTATAAACGTCACTATTCGAAACATTTTATGACTAATTTGTTACACACAACAATATTGAATATACATATTAACTATAAATATGTAAATATATCGGTGTTTTTCGAAGAAAATAAAAATGTAAATATTTAAAACCTCGCGTCAACGATAGAATCGACGCGGCGCCTATGCGAGCACTGGAAATTCGCCGATGACTGATCATTATAGACATTTTTGGCACACGCATCTAACTAAAAAAGAGCGATCTGCTTGCGGTACGTTTTTTTTTATGACCAAATGTGACATTAGTAGGTAAATAAACTGAGTATTTTATACTATTTTTTCAATTTTCACAAGAAAATACAAAAATATGCAAGGGAATTTTATTTTTTTGTAAAAAACTAAAATGCAGTAACACACGGGATTTTGTATAGATTTTATTAATTCTAATAGTATATTAAAGTACTAGTTTCATAACATACGTTTTTAGAGCATGAGTACGAGTTTAGAAAACGAGCCGCTTGCGGTGATTTTTCTAAAGTACTAGTGCGCTAAAAACTTGTTACGAAACGAGTGCTTTATACAATTTTTTCTATTTTGTTCTAAAATTAAAAAAAAAATGACTTACATTTAAATTGATGACTGATTTAGGGATTTTTGTTTCGAATTGGCATTACAGTTTTCGCCATGTTAAAAATTCTAAGAACGAATATTATTTTGATATATTTTATAGTTATTTCTTCTCTTTTCCACTGCAAGTAACCAAGCCACAATTTTAACCCGGTAAAACATAACCTAAACACAAAATTTTGTAGAAAATTAAACTTTAAACCGACGTTCACAATAGTCAATTTTTTTTGGTAACACGGGTTAACCAGTATGTTACTCTTTCTCTGTTTAATTGATGAGTTAAAAAGAGAGAGAAATACATATTCCCCTAACTTGGTTAGTAACCGCTGCTCCACAAAAAATAGGCAAATTGCATGGCAAACGTCAAGAGATAGACTTTTGTCTGTTGCCAACCCAAAAGAAAAAAAAAGTGGAGACCTCTTATGGGCCTATAAGAACACGCAAAATGCGTGTGATTATGAGCTTATAAGAGACGCAAAATAGAAAAAAACAATAAGCGATATTCGTTTGTCCTTGTTCCATTTCAAGAAAAGAGATGCATATACTAATGAGTTCATAATTACATAATGTATGTGATTATTAACTTTTAAAACTTAAAAAGAAAAAATAAATAAAACATTGTTTTGTCATTTTTTTATTTATTATATACTAATAGTTTTGCGATTTTTTAACATTTACTTTAATTGAACAAGATATAGCTATATTACAGCTATAATAAAGCTATGTTATAGCTATATTAAAGCATAGAAGATGTTATGTGGGAATAAATTTTATATCAATAATAATAAAAGTAGAAATTTTCTTATGAAATATTAATCTTTTCCTAGAAAATTGTGATACGTAAAATTAACTATAAGATTGCATTACATTTACTACAAAAATAATAAGAAATTTAATAGGCAAATTTATAGCGGAAAATAGCGATATAAATTTATCATAAACATGTATATACAGAGCGGTCCAAAAGTCACCCCCCCTCTTAACTTTTGAACCAGTTGAGATATCGACTTCAAATTTGGAACTTTTAAATAAGACAACTTAAACTATCTTTTAGCATATATTTAATACTTTCAGCTCTTAAATTGTGGGCAGGGGGGCATCGGGGCACATTTTTTTAAATAGAAAGGGGGGTCGTGTAATACATCATTTTAAAGCTTATAAAATTTTCCATTTAACTCCATATTTTTAAATTTAAAAAGTCCAAATTTTTTGGGTTTAAAATGGGGTTGAAAATGGGTATTAATGTCAAAATTCCTCTAAAAAAAAACAAATATTTTTTTAAAAATGCCTAATTTCATCATAAAAAAATCTTAATTATACTTTTAAACTAATTTTAGTTGACATAAATAAAAATTTATAAAAAAACTTAAAAAATCGAATGTTTTAGCACAAAAAATTGAAAAATCAAAACCTTAAAAAACATTTTTAAAAAAATTAAAAATGTTAGTTTGAATAGAGAATTTTATAAGCTTTAAAATGATGTATCACACGACCTCCCTTTCCATTTAAAAAAAAGTCCCACCATGCCCCCCTGCCCACATTTTAAGAGCTAAAAATACCAAATATATGCTAAAAGATATTTTAAGTTGTCTTATTTAAGATTTCTAAATTTGAAGTCGATATCTCAACTCGTTCAAAAGTTAAAAGGGGGGGGGGAGTGACTTTTGGACCTCACTGTATATATTTTCGGTTATTAACCGACAAACGTGCAGTATATATATTTTTTATAGACTGTCAATTCTTAACTTATTTAATTATTTTTATTGTATTTTTATTTTTTTCGCGTTTTACGATATACTGAAAACAAATATTATTTAAAAAAAAACTTAAAAGAAAATCCCCAAATCAAAATGCTACAAATATAGGTATTTAAAATATACAGTGCGATTATAAAGTGCCGAACAGTTTGAAAAGAAAATACTCTTCGTTTAAAGCCACGCCTCTGTTAGAGTTGTGCGCGACAAGCCCATGTGATTGCTACGTACAACAGCTAGGTGGCCAGTAAAACTCGCACAGCTTTCTTGCATTTTACTCATCGCTAATGCCAGTTTTGCATTAAAAAGTGTTCGACACTTTATAATCGCACGGTATATATACAACGGCATAGAATTTATTTTCGTAAAATTCGTTTGAAGAAATGAATAACGCAATCCTGCAAGGTCCTGTTTCATTCATTCAAATATATGATTTTGGATAATTCGATTATGCTAATTTCGATGCTGTACTCAGTTTTTTCCATCAGGATTTTGCGCAATTGAAAAAATAAAGGCTTAAAATGAATAAAATAGTTATTTATATACCAAGGGACTAAACTGGCTGTTTTAGTCCCGCTGCATTAGTGTTTCCTGAGCGAGCGTAGCGAGTGAGGGAAACAGAAATGCAAGGGACTAAAACCACCAAGTTTAGTCCTGAGGTATATACACTATTTTTTGCAGGACCAAACATAATTTAGGTACTTAGGTAGATAAAATTAAAATTAAAAACCACGCGTCTAAAATCGGTTGTTTTATTTTCGTAATTTAATCAAGATGCCTGTAAATTGCAAAAAGTCAGTTTCATGGCTATCGCGATTTCAATTGTTTTTTAATATGGTTGACACGAACGTCAAAAAAATGGACAAAGATGATAAATTTTAAGTTATGTATAAATTGTTATAACAATGTTATTTTTAAAGGTTTTCTTTGTTAAAATCAAATAAATTGGTTTGAATCGCTAATTTATTACAAAACACCACCAAACCTAATTTTTGAACCAGCAAAGCACATAGTAAGTTTAATATTTTAATATTATCAGGGTTGCCGTGATTTTTATTCCCTAGGGAGAAAAACGGCAAGTTTAGTCCCGAAAATGAAAGCGTAAAATTAGGTTTTAGTCTTGGTCGTGCAAAAAAAATATTTTATTCCAAGGTTGAAAAGAGTATTTATTCCTCTATAATGATTTATTACATAACCCATTATAATTAATTAATAATATATGTATAATATACCTTTCTGTCACATCGCCATCTATAAATATGTATTTTTTATCAAACCAAAAACGAATTCTTTTCTAATGTATAATTGTGTATCTAAGGGGTTACCCATAAAATACGTCACGCAAATTGACCAAATTTCATACACTTCATACCCCGTTTCTCGCGTTATGAAAGGCTGTAGAAATTTTATATTTTGGCTACCCCCTCTAACACCTCCCCTATTGGGGGGGGGGGGGGGGGTAGCCAAAATATGAAATCTCTACAGCCTTTAATAACGCGAGAAACGGGGTATGAAGTGTATGAATTTTGGTCAATTTGCGTGACGTATTTTATGGATGACCCCTAATATATAATGTGTTTTTGCCCATAGCTTTTTAAATAGAAAAGTTAAAAAAATAGATAACGTGGTGTGAGATAAATATACCCATTGATATAGATATTAATAAATTATAATAAAGCCTTTGTAATAAATCATTGTAAAGGGCTTAAATTTCTCTCTCCTACCATTTAATTAAAAAAATTTTATATATACTTTTTTACTATTTCTTCATTTGCGCAAAATTCTGAAGTGATGGGAAAAAATTAAGGCAGATTAGAAATCAGCATGCTCAAGTTATCCAAAAAATTATATATTTTCATCCATGAAGCAGGAAAAAAAATTAGAAAAGAAAAGAAGAGAGCGCGAATGATTCCTCCCCCTTACGTCGGAGACTTTTTTTCATGCGGAGAACTATATTTATAACTTCATATCGACAAACAAAGCCATAAATGCCGTAAATAAAAATGTTGATTGTTATACTTTTTATTTCCTATAGACCAAATTACGTGGAATTTATTAACAAAATTTATTGCTGAGAGAAATCTGAAAATAAAAGGCATCAAGACCTTTTTAGTACTTTTTGATAACAACCTATACATATTAATAAGTTTAATTCTTATTATACAGCTATAAAATTTTATTTTATTTTAATTAATTTTAAACCAAATTAAGATTTTACTTTCCCTGAGGAAAGCCTAGCGTTAGTAAAAAAATTTGAAACATTTGTATTGTATTTTTTTACGTTTCTCGAGAAAAACGTTGATCAACCTTTTTTTATCGAAAAAAGGTGATTTCCGTAAAATAAAAATCAGTCTGTCGGTGTGTCAGTGTCAGTCGTTCTGTCTGTCCGGAAAATTTGTGACCACGATAACTCGAGAACACTTTGAGCTAAAGATTTTAAATTTGGACCATAGGTTGATTATCCAAAATTCTAGGCTGGTGTTGATTTTATTTAAGATCAAGGTGGTTCAATGATGTAAAAACTATTTCTTTCAAATAAACTTAAGACTATATTATCTCTCCAAAAATGTTTTTATTATTATTACATAAATAACCAAAAATATAATTTCTTTCAAACTTTATTTCAAACATTTTTTTTTAATTTTTATTTTCGTTTTCCAAAAAAAAAATTAAAAAAATGTTTTTTTTTTGTTTTTGTTTTTTTTTTTAATAAACACAGGCCTGCAGGAGAAAATATTATTTTGTCAACACCAGATTTTTTTTTATAAGGTTGGTATCTGAACTTAGTTTTTTAAAAACTATATTAATAATATAGTGGGAAACATTTCATTTAAAATGGTCTTATAATTATATTATTAGATTATAATCTGATGATTTGCAAGCGCTTAAGCGCATAATATTGGTTAATAGACGATAGAAGGAGAAGAGGACAAACATGCAAATTATGTATGTCATTATGTATTATGCAAGCCTGTAGATAAGCCTTAAAATGTATAAACATAACAAACCCCATGCTCGGAATCCAATTTAACCCTTAATTACTAACAACCCGTCTCACAGTGGCCAGCAAAATTAATTTTGCTAATATTACGGAAAAAATCCTGGATACGAGGAACAGTTAATAAAGTGGTTTGAAGAAGAAAACAGGGATTGCAGTGACATTCAAAGCTGTTATAAAAGTCCTTACCTGGTGATTATGAAACTGATTCGAAAATTAAAGGTACTATTATTTTTCTATACTATATATATACATATATTCTTTTTTTTTTTGAAAAACTGGAAAAAATTAAAAATTGCTCTTTATGACCTTACCAACTAAAATGAAGAAAAGCCTATTTATGTTTCAGCTGTCAGGACCCAAATTGATTGGAGTGCGATAAGAAAATCTGTCTAGATTGCGCTGAAAATTTATGATTTTCCCTATTTGCAGTTTTTAACAATTTAAATGTTATCCAGTTTGAAAATTCATTCAAAAAGTCCAGACTTATAATCGACTTCACGTTAATTTTATTGTTGAAAACAATTAGTGTGACCGCGGTTTCGCTATAATAGATATAGCATCTACGGACTTAAATACATATAATGGGATATCTTTAACATTCTGGTCATAAATAACACTAAGGACATTAGACAATTAATAAATTAGGTTACAAATTAAAAATGAAAATGCATATTTTTAATTTGTAACCCAATTTATTAATTGTGTAATGTCCTTAGTGTTATTTATGACCAGAATGTTAAAGATGTCCCATTATATGTATTTAAGTCCGTAGATGCTATATATATTATAGCGAAACCGCGGTCACACTAATTGTTTTCAACAATAAAATTATCGTGAAGTCGATTATAAGCTTTTTTAATTATTTTATAATTTAAATGTTTTGATATTCCTTTTTTTTAAGCTTTTGTTGTTTATGATTTAAGAATCTGTATTTATTTTTTGAATTAGAAATGTTAGAAATGAAGTTTTATTAAAGAATGTTAAAATTTACATCTTTATTACATTTGGACACAATACTAATTTAAAATAGATTAGAAATATAAATAAATGACATTGCTTTTAGAAAAAAAATATCTATGGCGTTGGGATGCTTTATTTGAAGACGTCTGAGGTACGGGTTGTTAGTAATTATGTAACAAATATTAGATGTTAGTAATTAAGAGTTAAAGCAGGTTTCAAATATGTCATAGACTATGACTCCCCGGGAAAAAAAGGTTTATATATTTGAGATATGATCGGATCTCTGTATATCCAAATTTCATGCAAGAATATATCAAGATATTCAATCATATATGCTTATATATAAGCAGTTATATATCAACAAATCCAATCATATCTCGTCATATATGAGCAGATATGCTTATATATAAGCAGATATAAGCAGATATAATCTATTTGTACAAGTGATTAGATATAAAAATATATGTGCATATATCAAGAGATCCGATCATATCTCTTCATATATGAGCAGTTATGCTTATATATAAGCAGTTATATATCAAGAGATGCAATCATATCTCGCCATATATGAGCAGATATGCTTATATATAAGCAGATATAATCTATTTATATCTGCTCATATATGACAAGATATGATTGGATCTCTTGACATATAACTGCTTATATATAAGCATATATGATTGGATCTCTTGACATATAACTGCTTATATATAAGCATATATGATTGGATCTCTTGATATATTGTTGGACATGAAATTTGGATATACAGAGATCCGATCATATCTCAAATATATAAACCTTTTTTTCCCGGGTCATAGTTAACTGTCTACACGATACCTCAAAATGAAAATGTTCAATCTAAATAAACAATCAACAATTCGAATGTAAAATTTTTGCAATATATTTAAATAAATTTTAATTATTTTAATTGAAATTAATATCTACGTGCGCACAGTGTCGGATTTGCCTAGATTGATGGCCAAAATAGGGGGAAACAAAATTAATGCAATCGAAAAAACGAATAGTAGATCGTTTATATAACACTTCAGTGCATGTAAAAATCATGTTCTTAGTCTCCCTAAAGGCATAATATTTTTTTTGCTAGTACCTTAAGCTTTGACTTTTTTTAAGAAAAACTTGATTTCATCGGCTACCAAAAAATAACTTACTTTTAAGCTGAAAATTTAACCTCTTCCTGAATATATATACTAAATGTTATACTTCATGTTCATTCTAGATGTATTAAGCTATATTTTCGTGAAAAAAAGATTAATATATGTGTAATAGTTTTTAACCTAGGGCAATTTAAATTAAGCTATGCAAATGCGATTTTTTTTTAAGTTTTTTGTTTACGAACAGAGATTTGGTTACTGATTAACCCTGATTAAGCTAAGATATAGCTAGCTTGTGTCATAAAAGCCTTCACCCCGTTTTGCCCTCATTTTGAAAAAAAAAATAAAAAACTGTAATGATGCATTTTTTGAAAAAAAAAAAAAATTATCAAAAACTATTAAAAAAGTGACCAAATTCCTACTATAACTTCAAAATTGCTCAAAAATATTTTAATGATGAACGATATGCTTAAATACTATAAAATGGCATAGGTTTTTTTACGCTTTCGACCTCTAGTTTTTTGATTTTAATTTAATAAGATATTATTATTTTATTATTTTCAATATTAGTCTTGCAAGTATATTGGTGAAAAAAAGTGTTTTAAAACAAATAAATAATCAGTGTATTAACTCAAAGGTAAGTAATGCATTTATTATACCATTCACAGCGCGTAGAGCCAGAATAGTATAATACGGTAGTTTTGAATTTCACAAAATCGCCGTCCGATAATTTTTTTTTTTTTGATATTTATAATTTTAATCAAAAAATTTCAAACTTTTGACATTTATGTCCGCCATATTCTATCCGCCATTTTCTTAAAAAAAAATAATAACATTTTCGTAATCAGCGACCTCAAAAATCCCATATTCATAGTTTTAAACAAATTTTTTCAAACTTTTGACATTCATGTCTGTCATATTGGATCGGCCATTTTCTTAAAAAAAATATATATCATTTTCGTACCTCAAAAATTGCATATTCATAATTTTAAACAACTTTTTCAAAAACTTTTGACATTTATGTCCGCCATATTGGATCCTCCATTTCTTAAAAAAAAAAATTATATCAGTTTCGTATTCAGCTACCTCAAAATTCCCCATATAGAGCTAAATTGAATTTTGGCCAGCTTTTTCAAATATTCCGCCACTGTGATATGAGTTGGAAAAGCCGCTATATTGTGTGTTTTTAAACTTTCCCGCACATTTAATTGAAAACTAAATTACGAAATATTAAACACACCGTAGGTATAAATTAGGCATAAATTAGGGTGGATCAAAAAGTATTTCATTAAAGATTGAATATAACACCTGATCAAAATAGGTTTTGGTAAATTAGGGCCCACATAGCGCACCTCATTTTACATTTCCAAACCTAGCGATAGCTACGAGGCCCATACCCCATTATTTTTTTAATCACTATACTATATACAGAATTATAATTAAAGTTTTTTGTTCGATGTATCCATACTAAGAAAACAAAACTGTAATTAATACAATAAATATAGGTAGGGGAGAGTGGGTATGTTTTGACCAGTGGGACGATTCAACCATTTGATTTTATTTAAAAACTATTTAAATTTTGTGTGCTTCAAGTAGTGCCAACTAATAAGTTTAGTCGCTATAGTGCCTAGTTAAAGTTTGGTCAAATTCGGAAAGGACTAAGAAAAATTACGAAAAAATCATTTTTTTGTGAAAATCAGGTAAGGTTCTGGTTCTTCATTTTTTTGTTGATATTTTCCTAGTGGTAAAATCTATTCAAAATCGGGTTTATATGATTAAACAAGTGTTTTATTGGCTTCATTTTCATGCACTGAATCTAACCTAATTCGTTTAATTAACCAGGTACCATCATATTATTTAAAATATGAGCATATAGGGATGATTTGACCACTGGATGGAATATTCCATAAATTAAAATCATATTAAAAATCCAATCCGTTTTTTAGTTTTCCAATATACTTTAAATATTGGTTGGTATTTTTAGATTACCTACTACTTACTAGGTAGTGTTGTATTGTTTTTTTTTTATTAGTTAAATAGTTTCTGGTTCCTTTTAATATTAGTCCAATATTATTTATTCAGGTTCTAGTTATTTTTAATAAAACATTAATAATAGCTTTTAAAAATATGGAATGGAAACAACAAAAAACTATTGTTTTAATCCACCCTAGTATTCATAATAAAATTTGTCGTAACTAACAGGAAACCATGTCAGTGTATCTTAACTTTACGCCAAGTTTTACCTAAGTTATCATTCCTAATTAATTTAACTTACTAATTAGTAATTACATTACCGGAATAATATTTCCTGTCATGTCTTGTTAGAAATAGTTATACAAATAGAGCATATGCTCTCAGAAAGTTCATCGAATCATTTTAAGATGAAAAAAGTTTAATCTAAAACCGGAAACCTTTGGATTTACAAAAGTTGATATAAGCACCTTATAACGTCATTACCATCAAAAATTCATCAAAATATAGGAAAGTGTGTAAGCTAAAAACACTAGAACCGTGGCGTTACCAGAGCATTTTTAAGAAATAATACGAACTTTCGATTTTTAAATGGGACATATTTTAATTACATTTCTATTTATTTTATTACAACAAATTTTTCCAATAATTTTAATACTGCCAAGGCCTCGGCCAAGGCATTAGATTTTCGCTTCCTGAAGCCGAATTGACATTTTATAAAGATTTTATTTGTTTCACTCCCACTACCTAGCTGGTAGTGAGAAAATAACAATTTTTGAAAAACGAAACACTTCGATAATAAAAATCGAAAAAAAAATTTTTTCAAAATTTTCAAAATTTTTCATTTTTTTTATTTTCTTTTTACAAAAAACGAAAAAAAAAATCAAAAAAAAAAAAAAAATTAAAAATTTTTAATTTTTTTTTTAAATAGTTTTTATTTTTAGAAAAAGTTTAACCCCCCATAACTTTCTTGTTTTTGGGGCGATTAATTTTAAAAATAATAGGGATCTTTCCCTCATAGAACTTGATTTTTCCTACAAATTTTGAGTCGATCGGATAATTCGTTCTGGAGTTATCGTGTCTACAAAAATTGTGACATCGGATATACGGACGGACGGACGGACAGACGGACATTTTCAAAGTTTCTTATTTTTTCATGAAACACATTTGTATCCAAGAATTTTTTGTCTAGGACGTTTTTTGACGATTCGAAACTACCGTATAAAATTATTCTTGCGAAGGCTCTGTGAATATCATAAAGAAAGAAAAGTTAAAAAAAAGTAGTCTATGTATTCTTTTGTAGTGTCTTGTAGCATATGCGATTCTAAGGAATCATATTTTCGTGAGAATGTTTCTAGTTTTGTATGTAATATTAATTTGTGCTATACCGCTGATTCGACACTTATCTATGGGAAACATAGGTTCAATGATTGTTGACCGCTTTTCAGCAGAAATGTAATATATACATGTAATAATAATCTAGTTTGTTAACTTCATGTACAAGATGTTTTGTTTTGCAGATTAGATTTGAATAGACAGTCTTGCTATAAACTTAAAATATTTTTTATTAAAACGAACCTAAACCAGCGGTATTACATGGCGATCCTGCCAGGATAATGTGATTTTACTAAATATCGGATAATGTGATTTTACTAAAATGGGTAAATCGAGCAGCAAACATGCTGAAGTTACGGAAAGTCCAGTTTTTTATATTAGGTAAATTTTTAATTAAGTTTTTAGTTTAATTCTTTTTTAAAAAAAATATAAATGGAATTTTTTTTTTCTTAGCGAGGAAGGATTCAAATGAGATAAGTACATTTTTTCTAAAATGTACGTATAATTTTTCTTTTTATTTTTCGTAATTTCTCAATTTTTCATACATAGTTTATTTTATATCGCACATAAAAATTATCCATTTATAAATCGAATTAAATCTCAGAGATTTGAGACAAGACACCTTAAGCCCAAAGTTAAGACGAATAAACTTTATTTGGCCAGATAAAGTTCATTCTACTAAAGGAGGGTTGTGTAGTGTCTTGTAGCATATGCGATTCTAAGGAATCATATTTTCGTGAGAATGTTTCTAGTTTTGTATGTAATATTAATTTTGGCTATACCGCTGATTCGACACTTATCTATGGGAAACATAGGTTCAATGATTGTTGACCGCTTTTCAGCAGAAATGTAATATATACATGTAATAATAATCTAGTTTGTTAACTTCATGTACAAGATGTTTTGTTTTGCAGATTAGATTTTAATAGACAGTCTTGCTATAAACTTAAAATATTTTTTATTAAAACGAACCTAAACCAGCGGTATTACATGGCGATCCTGCCAGGATAATGTGATTTTACTAAATATCGGATAATGTGATTTTAATAAAATGGGTAAATCGAGCAGCAAACATGCTGAAGTTACGGAAAGTCCAGTTTTTTATATTAGGTAAATTTTTAATTAAGTTTTTAGTTTTATTCTTTTAAAAAAAAAATTTTAAATGGAAAATTTTTTTTTCTTAGCGAGGAAGGATTCAAATGAGATAAGTACATTTTTTCTAAAATGTACGTATAATTTTTCTTTTTATTTTTCGTAATTTCTCAATTTTTCATACATAGTTTATTTTATATCGCACATAAAAATTATCCATTTATAAATCGATTTAAATCTCAGAGATTTGAGACAAGACACCTTAAGCCCACAGTTAAGACGAATAAACTTTATTTGGCCAGATAAAGTTCATTCTACTAAAGGAGGGTTGTGTAGTGTCTTGTAGCATATGCGATTCTAAGGAATCATATTTTCGTGAGAATGTTTCTAGTTTTGTATGTAATATTAATTTTGGCTATACCGCTGATTCGACACTTATCTATGGGAAACATAGGTTCAATGATTGTTGACCGCTTTTCAGCAGAAATGTAATATATACATGTAATAATAATCTAGTTTGTTAACTACATGTACAAGATGTTTTGTTTTGCAGATTAGATTTGAATAGACAGTCTTGCTATAAACTTAAAATATGTTTTATTAAAACGAACCTAAACCAGCGGTATTACACTTCTTTTCGTTAAAATTTCCTGAAAACATTTCAAAAGAGATAAAACAGCTTATTCGAGTATAATTAACTTGACAAAAGCATAAATAATGTTTATCCTTATTTAAGTTCATTAAATGCGCAACTAAGTACCTACGGATTACATGAGAAACTTCAGGTGTAAGGATAATTTTACTTTTAAAGTAGACTTCTCATTTAAATGCTTCTATGTTTTACTCGAATTTTGAACGAGTTGAGATATAGACTCGAAAGAAGACAACCTAAACTAGTCTCTAAGACAGTATTTTTTTGCATAAAGGACCCCATTATTTTAAAGCTCCTAAATTTCTCTATTTGGCTATACATATATAATGGAATAGAGAGTTTTATTTGCTTTAAATTGATATATCACACAACCGCTCTTTCCATTTTAAAAAAAATCCCCTCTATGCCCCCTGTCCACATTTTAAGAGCTGTAAATCTCAAAGGACCCCGCACATTTAGTAAGGAAAAATGTCTTTCCGCGGATTTCGCTGAAAATTTGGTATGTTGTAGAACTTAGTTCCTGAACAAAACTGGCAGGGTTGCAACTTTAGCCTATGACCAGTTTTGGTGCAAAATTTTCTAGTCAAAATACGAATGTTTAATATAAAAAAAAACACTCTGTATACAATAAATTATATTTAATTTTTATTTAATGAGTTACCTAATACTTAAGAAATTCTGCAGAGTGAAAATGAAAGTGGGGTAACCATGGCTAAAATAAAGTTCAAACCTATTGTTTTTTAAATTTATTTACGATAACTTTTAAACGCTTTGTCTTAGATACTTTATATTTGGTAGAAGTCTAGATATTAAGTACATTCACTTTCGCACTAAATTTGAAATCTCTAGGTCAAAGTATTCAAAAGTTATTGCGAAAAATACAAAAAAATAGGGGTTTTACCCCGTTTGGACCAACTTACCCCATTTTGATTATTACAAAAAATAAGCTGGAACTTCTCCTACACGTAAAATACAAAATAAAAAAGCCGCTTGTCGATAGCTAATCCAGAAATGGAGGTTATGTGCTTACGTACATACTGACATACAGACAGACGAATTTTTTTTTGGTAGATTTGGACTGAAAATGACCTAAAACGTCGAGAAAATGCAAGGAAAGCACTTAAACGGTTATTGCACCAAAACTGGTTATAGGCTAAGGTTGCAACTCTGCCAGTTTTGTTCAGAAACTAAGTTCTACAATATACCAAATTTTCAGCAAAATCTGCGAAAAGACATTTTCCTCACTAAATGTGCGGGGTCCTTTCAGATTTACAGCTCTTAAAATGTGGGCAGGGGGCATAGAGGGGAATTTTTTTAAATGGAAAAAGGGGTTGTGTGATACATCAATTTAAAGCAAATAAAACTCTCTATTCCATTATATATGTATAGCCAAATTGAGAAATTTAGGAGTTTTAAAATGATAAAATACTGTTTTTTAAATATAGTTTTATATTTGTTTTATTTCTTGTGCATCTTGTGTGATTGAAAGAACATCTATTTTTTTTTATTAAAAATTTCAAGTTTATGTCGTTTAAAATAATTCCAAAAAAGACATGGTCGTTCTTATGTGAGACACCTGGTATAATATTACGTTTTATATTATTAAAATAAAAATAAATAACTAAAGTAGAGCATGTCTAAGTTAAAATATAAACAGCAATTGAAAACTATGTCAAGTCGTAAGTTAATTTAGGCGAAACCACTTAACACCAATATTTGGACTTTCCTAAGGACTATTTAAGCTATTTATAATCCTTACAAAATAAAAGGGAGTTCCGCAAAAGGCATTTACAAAGAAAAATACCCAAAAAAACCAAAATAGCTTGAAACTAGTTATTATCCTTAAAATGTCCCCAAATGCACACAACTCGCATTTTTATTTCTATTTTTTGAATTTCAGGAACCTAAAATAGCATGCTATTTTCGACATATAATAAATCGAAAATATCTACCTAAAATTCTGAATATAATGTTATTTTTAATCCAAATAAGATTAAAAATAGCATTCTATTTATGATCTAAATAACCTCGAAAATATCATCCTATTTTCTATCCATTTAATTTTCGATAGAAATAAAATAGCTGATTTTCGGTTATTACTTTTGAAATCAGGAGGATCAAAATGGGTATATGTTTGTTTTCGGTTCATACTTGTAGCTCAGCACACTTTAGATAGGTTTTGTTAAAAATTTAAATTTTCACATTCATTTTCTTGCTTACTACAATCTTTCGCTTTTACTCTTATTTTCCTCTCATTTTTACTATTACTTCTGCTCTTACCACTAAACAGCTCACTCCTACCACTCCTGTATTCTTCTGAAACTTCAATACATTCACGAAGGCCGCTCATACTTTTTTCTGTAATTTGTTGCTTCCTAAAGAAGCTGAATAATATTTGTTGTATTTTTTTTTTCATCGGTTTTTTGTCTTTTTAAAAGACCTGAAAAGAATTTATAATTCGTGAATTTGCAAAGTCACTTTGGTTCATTCATTCTGAAAACGTTAGTAATACTAAACGTCTGTTAAGACAAAAGAAACGAAATAAATGCTATTTAGAAATATTTTCTTGCATTTAGTGTGAAAAATAGAAGCATTATTAGCGAGCTAAATTGAGCAATATATTTTTAACCTAAAATAGTTCATTATTAGCGCGTTCTCAATTAAACCAATATAAAGTATATTTTTTCTACATAAAATTGGTAATTTTTAGGTTGTCCTAAATTTTATCAAATAAAAGCTTATATTATCGACCTAAAATAGTTTATTAATTTACCTGCTAAGACTAGGAAGCATTTACTATTAAAAATGGAACCTATAAAAATAAGACCTTAAATTAGTATGAAATAGCATACATTTTTCGATATAATTATGACTGATTTTAGACGTACAATTATAGCATTAATTTTTTATTCAATATTTGAGAAATATTTTGAAATATTTCTTCCATTTTTTTGCTATATGAAAGCAAATTTAGGATGCTAGACTCTCAAGAAAACCAGAACACCGGGATAGTCAAGTATTATACTTGACTATATAATAATAATATAATAACTAATATAATATTTGTACGCCTCCGCCAAATTAGCATCTTGAGAGTTGAAAATGTAATTTTCTTATGAGTTTAGAAAAGTTTTTCATTCACAATCATATAAAAAATAAAATATTACGAAAATAATTATATTTAAACAATTTTTTGGTTATGTTGCTCTCAATGACAATATATGAGTTAAAATTTAAAGCCAAAACAGGTTAGAAAAGAGCTCTTTTCCGATCTTCGTTAGAAAAAGGTAACTTTTCTGGCTTGGTAAAAAGTAAATAAAAATCATATACTTTGCAACTTTTTATAATGCATAAAAAAACACTTTACTGTATAATTATAAACAAAAATAATTATTGTTTTGTTAGCAGAAGTTTTTCTTATATCCTAATTAATTAGCTCTTTATTTAAGTCACACTTAACCTTAATTTGCTTTAGTTTGAAAAACGTCTGTGTTTGTTTTGTCTAGTTCCGGTTTTAAGAGTTTTATTTGTTTGTTGTTTTTTAGTTTTATTACACTGCAGTGCACTAGTGGGATTGAGGTAATTATTTACTACTACTACTACTACTAGTAGTAGTAGTAGTAGTAGTAGTAGATTAATTTATAAAAACTTGGACATATATTTCACAAACCGGTCTGTTATCTTGACTCTGTTGCAAGTCACTTAAAATAAAAAAATTTATAATTTTTGAAAAAAAAAATGTTTTTATCTTTTTTTTTTGTTTTCTAATATTTCTTTTTTACTAAAAAAAATAAAAAAGTTCCTCATTATGCAATAACAGCTTCAACGTAAAATTTCACTTAGTAAAATATAGTTTAGTCTATTTTCTTTAAAAATAAGTTTAGCTTTGTCAAAAAAGCTGAAAATATAATATTTGGCATACACTTACAAGCCAGTATAATAGATAAAAATATACCTTGGACAACTCGCAAGGACTCGCAGCTCTAAAGCTACGGTTTTCTTCAAAATTCGCAGTCGCTGACGACTGCGACCGGGTAGCCGCGACCAAGACGTTAAGACATCTCCAATGCATTTTAAATGTCCCTGTTTTCCTAGCTGCTACCGTGTCGTTACTACTAACTACTGGTCGCCGTTCGTTTAGACGCCGGTCGCTTGACCGCTCCGGGAGCAGAGGCACGACCAATTCGTCACGAATTTGACAGTGTGTGACAGGTGTGCGCTGTGACAAGAGTTTATTTTTTTCATTCCACAGCAGAGTAGAAATATTAATGGTAGGTATGTAATAATTTGTACTTGTAGGGATGTTAAAAACTGTTTTTTTTTTAATACGTTGTCTAAAAACATTGTTTTAAAACGGTGTTTTTTTTGGTTTTGTTCGTCTTTTTTTAATTATTTTTCGTACCCAACTCAACAAAAAATGTTTTTAATTAATAAACTGTCTTTTAGTTGTCAAATTAGTACAATTCGTATATTTATATTATTTTATTTTATTTGGTTTGACTCAGATAAAAGTCACAAATAAGTTAGGTTTAGATCTGATCGTTAATTTATTGCGTTCTACGTTTTGTGAATATTTTATGATTTTGTTCTGATAGTTAATATACTTTAAGGATCGTGGCTGCCAGGACCTCTGCCTGGTTATCCATTGTGGCAGGATCTGGTTATCCATTGGTTGTAAATTTGTATTGTATTGTATTGTAAACCTAAGCTGTTTTTAGCTTATATTTATTAATTTCAGCTCTTAAAATGTGGCTAGGGGGACAGGGGGGAGTTTTTTTTAATGGAAATGAAGGTCGTGTTATACATCATTTTAAAGAAAATAAAATTCTCTAATCGACTTTATATTTTTTAATTTTTTAAACAATTTTTTTAAGGATTTGATTTTGATTTTAATTTTTGTGTGCTAAAAAATGCGATTTTTTCAGATTTTTTTTTGAAACTTTTTATTTATATTAATGAAAATTTGTTTAAAAGTATAATTAGAGATATTCATAATGATTGCAAGGCATAAACTCGCAAACAAAACAACAGCTGTTTATAAAATGGCCAGCTAACAGAATGGCGATTGGCGACTGGCGAGACCGTGGAAAACATGTAGGGTCATGACGACCTGGCCGCGACTATCCGGTCGCAGTCGTCAGTGACTGCGAATTTTGGAGGAAACCGTAGCTTAAGGCGGGGATATGAATGAACTGTTCATAATATTCTCAAGAAAACTAGTATCTGGGGGTTTTTGCGATCGCTAAATTTGATAATAAAAAAGTGGTTCGCTAGGAACCACTTTTGTGTAGTGTGTATTGTTTGACACACGGTTCTAAAGCTATTGAAAGAATCCTGTAAAAAATGAGAAAGCATTATACTTAAATATAAAATCTAACTAGGCACACGTTCTCGCTGAATTCGCTTAATAGAAGCGTTTTTTGCTCCTACCTCCCCATTTCGTCGTAGCTTTCTTACCCTGTGTCAGACTATACTCAAACAAACTTGCCTATCGAGTGCTCTAGTTAGTGCTATACATGGTGTATTTGAAATAGCATCGGAAATTTTAACAGATGATTCTACATCATAAAATATGTCTAAAAATGCGTCATAAGGGAGCTACGCCCCTTTGAAAGTGGCTTTTATTTAATAACTCAGGAACCCTTTGAGATATATCAACGAGGTTTTGCACGTCAACTAATCCTACCAAGGCCCGTTTTTAGGTGTTATCTTCATGTAATTTCAACCAGGGGTGTGCGAAACGGGGGGGGGGGGGTTTGTCCCAAACTTTTTTCTGTGTAAGTTTTTTCCAATTTTATTTTTGAAATATGATTCCTCAGGTCAAAATACATAAAAAAGGTACTTGTTGTAATACTGTAGGATTAACCGTTTTCGAGAAAAATTCATTTGAAGGTGAAATTAAACGATTCGAGGACGAAAAATTAAATACTAAAATGTTGAAAACCAAAATTTTAATGGTGCAGGGCCAATGTACATTAAAAACTAAGAAAAAAACCTCATATACAGGTACTTCCAAAAATCAATCCTAATGGAGCTATGGTCTCCTAAATATGCACCATTTTTAAAGGGCTATGGTAGCTTTAAAAGTGTTTTTTCGACCTACATGTATGAAAACTTTTTTCTTAGTTTTTGATGTAGAATAACATTGAATTAATAAAATTTTGGTTTTCGACATTTTAGTATTTAATTTTTCGTCCTCGAACCGTGAAATTTCACCTTCAAATGAACTTTTCTCGAAAACGGTTAATCCTACAGTATAACAACAAGAGTACCTTTTTATGTATTTTGACCTGAGGAATCATATTTCAAAAATTAAATTGCAAAAAGTTACACAGAAAAGAGTTTTGTACAAAAAACTGATAAGGCCCTCTCGTTTCGCACACCCCTGGTTTAAATAAGTCCGTGAAAATGACATACAAAGATGGGCCTTATTAGGATTAATTCACGTGCAAAATCTCGTTAATATATCTCAAAGGGTTCCTGAGTTATTAAATAAAAACCGATTTTTTTAGCTAATTTCAAAGGGGCGTAGCTCCCTTATGACGCATTTTTAGACATATGTTTATAGGAACTTTTTGTCATATTTTATCATGTAGAATAACCTGTTAAAATTTTCGATGCTATTTCAAATACACCCTGTATGTAAAATGCATTTCAGCCCAAAATTTTCAGGTCTGAAATTAAAATATATGATGGCACATACGATTTTAATTTCAGTTATACAATCCTGATTTGAGTCATCTGTAATTAAGATTATTTTCTACTTTTTAGTGCATTTACAACAAAAGCTAGTCCTGAAAAAGTTTTTTTTTATAATATTTATTTAGTACTTTGTTAAAATATATTCATCCCTATTGGTTAACCTTTTGCAGTATTTCGATTTAAAGACCGTAAAACTAAGTATTATATATTTTCTAGAACGACCGGAGTATCATTAAGCTTCCTGCTATCTGTTTTACTAAGCGCAATATAATGGAAGATAATATACATTGCATGTCAAAAGTCGGCCCACCTTTAACTTTTGAATAGCTCAATATATCAAATTAAAATTTGGAATACGTTTATATTTTTTAAACGTGTGTAAGACCTATTTTTTTTTGGTATATATTTCATATTTTTAGGGACAAAATGGAAACTTTTTATTAGGGACAAGGACGGATTTATTTTATGGAAAGGAGCTGTGTAAAATTATTTTAAAGCTTAGAAGTAAAAGTCTCTATTCGTCCAAATATTTTTAATTTTTTTATACATTTATACATTTTTGTTTAACCTCGTACTATTCTACCTAATTAAGCATCCCCCAAGTCCAGGACTTGTGTGGGCTACTAGTAGAGGGAACCACCGGCTGTAATTGACTTTCGAAGCAATTTATAGGGAGTGTTCGCTTCACTTACGCCTTCGCCAAATTTCAATTATTAATTAAATGAAAAAGGCAAATCGGCGTCGCGGTGAGAATCGAACTCACGCTATTTGGGTAGTAAACTCGTCAAGTACGACGCGGTAGTCCACTACACCAATCCTCCATTTTAAAAAATAATGATTATAATTATTTTTAATAAATTTTGTAATGCAAAAACGTAAATTATACTTTTAAACTGACTTTAAAGACAATTAATTTAAAATAACAAATCAACAACTCAAAAAATTTAAAAATTAAAAATAATATGGCTAAAAAGGAAATTAAAAAAGCTTTTAAAGTCTGGATCACATGTACCCCTTTTTATTTAAAACCATGTTGGCTCTTAAAAATATCAAATATATACGCACTGTATATTAAAACCCGTCCCAATTTGGAGCGATAATTTTTATTATTATGTTTTCTCTCTTAATTTTTTATGTAAAAAAATTGAAATATCCTGTTTAGTAAACTCATATTTTAACAAACTCATATTTTTATATTTAAGAAAATAAACATGCATCGTAAAAAGTCTAAATGTACAATGTAGCTATGTTACAAAATTATGTACAAAAATCGATGTTGTGTTTGGAGAAAACTAAGGAACTAAAATTAAAGTTCTCCGGGACTCTGATAATAAAGCAATATGTCCTTTATGTTTCTGGAAGGTGATTTGCATGGCTCAATAATTCAGAATAACAACGTTAACGACCATAGACTAGTTTTCCTGCAAAACAATTTAGACACAGCATTTCTTTTTTGCAAAACTTTTGTGAGTTGTGTTATATTCTCCGGCAGTCTTCGCTTAATTTTATTGTTTTGGAAGTTAATTGGATAAAACACTGTTTCCTGTGTTTTGAAGAGGATTATATTTTAGAACGACTTATGTGATAACAATTTTAACGAAAATGAAAATGTGTTTTAGTAAAACGTTTTCATTAACTACGATGATACGGAAATAAAAGATTTTTTTTAACTGACAGTTAAAAAGGTAGAGGTTTTTTCTCCTAATTTCTTATAAAAAAAATTATATTATTAATAATAAATTTATATTTTTATTATCAACATAAAAATATTTATTGTACATATTTTACAAAATTAAGGACAAAAATCGATGTTATGTTTAGACAAAACTAAGGAAGTAAATGGCAATAAAGCAAAATGTCCTTTGTATTCCTGGACGTGATTTGTATGCCTGGATAATTCAGGATAACAACGTTAACGACTAGTTTTCCTGCAAAACAATCTCGTAGTGTTTTAGTAAAAATAAAATAAAATTATTTTTTAATTAAAAAGATACATGTTTTCTCTCCTAATTTTTTTAAAATCAAATAGAAATTAGGGAAAACTAAGGAAGTAAATTTAAAAGTTCTCCAGGACTTTGACAATAATGCAATGTGTCCTTTATGTTCCTGGAAGGTGATTTGCATGGCTCGAAAATTCAGGATAACAACGTTAACGACCTTAGATTAGTTTTCCTGCAAAGCAATCTCGACATAGTCTTTCTTTTTTACAAAACTTTTGTGAGTTTTGTTATATTCTGCGGCAGTCTTTGCTTAATTTTATTGTTTTTGAAGTTAATTGGATAAAACACCGTTTCCTGTGTTTTGAAGAGGATTATATTTTAGAACGACTTCTGTGATAACAATTTTAACGAAAATGAAAATGTGTTTTAGTAAAACGTTTTCATTAACTACGATGATAAAGAAATAAAAGATTTTTTTTAATTGACAGTTAAAAAGATAGGGGCTTTTCGTCCTAATTTCTTATAAAAAAAATAATATTATTAATAATAAATTTATATTTTTATTATCAACATAAAAATATGTATTGTACAAAATTAAGGACAAAAATCGATGTTATGTTTAGACAAAACTAAGGAAGTAAATGGTAATAAAGCAAAATGTCCTTTGTATTCCTGGACGTGATTTGTATGCCTGGATAATTCAGGATAACAACGTTAGCAACTAGTTTTCCTGCAAAACAATCTCGTTGTGTTTTAGTAAAAATAAAATAAAATTATTTTTTAATTAAAAAGATACATGTTTTCTCTCCTAATTTCTTATAAATCAAATAGAAATTAGAGAAAACTAAGGAAGTAAATTGAAAAGTTCTCCAGGACTTTGACAATAATGCAATGTGTCCTTTATGTTCCTGGAAGGTGATTTGCATGGCTCGAAAATTCAGGATAACAACGTTAACGACCTTAGACTAGTTTTCCAGCAAATCAATCTCGACACAGTCTTTCTTTTTTACAAAACTTTTGTGAGTTTTGTTATATTCTGCGGCAGTCTTTGCTTAATTTTATTGTTTTTGAAGTTAATTGGATAAAACACTGTTTCCTGTGTTTTGAAGAGGATTATATTTTAGAACGACTTCTGTGATAACAATTTTAACGAAAATGAAAATGTGTTTTAGTAAAACGTTTTCATTAACTACGATGATAAAGAAATAAAAGATTTTTTTTTAACTGACAGTTAAAAAGATATGGGATTTTCGTCCTAGTTTCTTATAAACAAAATAATATTATTAATAATAAATTTATATTTTTATTATCAACGTAAAAATATGTATTGTACATATTTTACAAAATTAAGGACAAAAATTGATGTTATGTTTAGACAAAACTAAGGAAGTAAATGGCAATAAAGCAAAATGTCCTTTGTATTCCCGGACGTGATTTGTATGCCTGGATAATTCAGGATAACAACGTTAACTACTAGTTTTTCTGCAAAACAATCTCGTTGTGTTTTAGTAAAAATAAAATAAAATTATTTTTTAATTAAAAAGATATATGTTTTCTCTCCTAATTTCTTATAAATCAAATAGAAATTAGGGAAAACTAAGGAAGTAAATTTAAAAGTTCTCCAGGACTTTGACAATAATGCAATGTGTCCTTTATGTTCCTGGAAGGTGATTTGCATGGCTCGAAAATTCAGGATAACAACGTTAACGACCTTAGACTAGTTTTCCTGCAAAGCAATCTCGACACAGTATGTCTTTACAAAACTTTTGTGAGTTTTGTTATATTCTGCGGTAGTCTTTGCTTAATTTTATTGTTTTTGAAGTTAATTGGATAAAACACTGTTTCCTGTGTGTTTTGAATGCATTAATGCATTATATCGTCGGCTTACAAGTAAAGAGCACTAAGTCCAAAAACATAGTTTTAAGATATTGACAAATTTAACTTTCATTGTTGTTTTTTAATTTTTGTAATAATTGTTTTTGGAAAAAAACTACCGCAAATTGCAATGACATGTTGTTGACAAGTATTTAAAGTTAAAACCTTTCTATTAATTAAACGTAATGTATAACTTTAAAGTAGAAAACAAGATGTTTACATAAATTTTCAAAAACTAAGTTTTTAAAAGAAGGGTTTGAAATGTTTGATTGTTTAAAGAACGTTTCCAAAATTAATAATGGAAGTTTCTGCAAACAAACAAACACTTCGCTTAGTGCAGAAACATTTGAAATTATCTACAAGTAAAACGCACTAAGTGCACTAAGTGACTTAGTGAAATGAAAAAACTGTGATTCTTTGTATATCGGTATAATTGTAATGAATAAGATCAGCCGAGCGCTTTCGCTTCAATCATTGAAGCATCTTCAGGGCGGGCCCTGCAAGAAAGGTGAAAAAACGTTTGTGAAAGATTATAAAAAAATATAAAAAGGAAGAAAAATTTTTTTGTTGTTTTTGTTTTTCAACTTACTTGTCAGGTTTTTATAGACTGTGGGCACTTTAGAATACATACATTTGAACATATAGACAATGAATTAAGACGGTTACATTTAAAATTTAAAATAAAATAATTTAGGTTAAAAGACACATTTTGGCAGATGACAGAAGAACAATGAATCGGCATAGTTCTTGATGGGTGTTAAGTTAGCCTATAAGGTAAAAGCGCGGCAATTTTGAAAAAAGCTGAGGGATGGTCAAATAAGACTTTTAAATATGGGGGTGAAATTTCTGTTGGAATTAATTTGGGAGTTTAAGCAAAGGTCTTGTCTGTCTTTTATGGCTCTCGAAATCTCCAAGTCCTCCATGAGACCCAATTTTAAGCTGAATTTATGTAAATCTAAGTTATGGAGGATTTTGATGTCGTTATCAAAATCAAAAGAGTGGTTGTTATAAGATAGGTGGTGACCAAATTGTGATTCTCTAATTCTTTTTATGTGTTCTTTGGCTCTCGTGATTGCGGGGCGACAAGTTTTTCCTATGTAAAATTTATTGCAGGTGTGGCAAGAGATTTCATAAATTCCACTTTTTCTAGAGGTTGGGATGGGGTCTTTAGAGTTTATAATAAGGTCGCTAAGTTTAGTTTTTGATTTGAGGGCTAGGTCTCTTTTGGGATCGTTACCGTGGAATATTTTTAAGATTTTTTCCGTTAAGGGACCTAGATAAGGTAGGGAGATATATTGTTTGGGGTTGAGAGGGGTTGGAGGGTTAAAAGAGTTGTTTCGAAGGTTTCTTAAATCTTTTTTCCGTATTAGTTTATCTATGATATTGGCTTTGTAACCATTGTTGGTTGCTAGTTGTTTGATAATGTTAAGTTCATTATCATGGTTAACTTTAGACATGGGTATGTGGTTTAATCTATGAATATAACTATGGAAGGCGGCTAATTTGTGTTTATAAGAGTGACAGGAATTGTGGGGTATTAAGTGGTCAGTTTGGGTGGGTTTTCTAAAAATATTAAAGGTGACTTTGTTGTTTTGTCTGTTTATAGTTAAATCTAAAAAGTTGATTTTTTCATTTTGTTCTAATTCAATTGTAAATTTAATGTTAGGGTGGATAGAATTAAGAAAGTGAAGGAGGGATTGAGCTTCATTAGGTCCGCCTTTTAGGATGACAAAAGTGTCATCTACATATCGTTTATAAAATTTAATTTTGTTTTTGAAAATACTTTTGAAAATAAAATTCTTTTCTAACTTATCCATGAAGATGTCGGCTAGGTATCCAGATAAACTATTGCCCATCCCTAGTCCGTCTGTTTGTCTGTATAGTTTGTTGTTGAAAATAAAGAAATCTTGTTCAAGGCAGATCTTGAGTAGCGCTAGTATATCCATTTTCTCCCTGTCAGGAATTTGGTTGGTGAGGATTTCGCTAATTAAAGGTATTGTTTCGTTTTTGGGGACTGAAGTGTATAGATTGCATACATCAAAGGATACCAATATGTCATTGTCATCAATGTTTACCTTAGAAAGTTCACTAATGAAATCGTAAGCATTTTTTACAGTGTATAGGGGCTTAAAATCAGTTTTGGAGTTTAAAATGTTGAGGACAAATTTACATATTTTTTCTACTGGGGTGTTGCAAAAGCTTACTACTGGTCTTATAGGAATGTTCAGTTTGTGGATTTTGGGAAGGCCATATAGTCTAGGGGGCTTAGGGTTGCTGGGGATTAGAGAGCCTGCTTGATATTTATTAATGGTGTACTCACACATGTTGATATACTCTTTTGTTTTGTTGTAAAATTTGGTAAATGGGTTGTTAAAGATCTCGAGAAACCCATTGGACTCTAGGAAAGTTTCGACTTTTAAAATATAGTCAGCTTTTTTCAGGATTACGACGCAATTACCTTTGTCAGCTTTTGACAGTATTAAATTGTCTTCTTTTATTTTCTTCTTGATTTTCTTTAGTGCTGAGGAATATTTGTTGTTGTTGTTGGTTTTGTTGGTGTGTTCTTGCAAAACTGTTAAGCACTGGTTTCTTATAGGTTGTTTTTGGTTTTCGTTGAAGTTAGATTCGATTATGTTATCTAGATCGATTGAGTATTCTTGTATTTTGTTTATTGAGTATGGGGGTTGAAGTGCAAATTTTAATCCTTGGTTCAGGAGGGTGATTTCCTCTTTATCAAAAATAGTTTCAGATAAGTTTTTTATACGTGGATGGAATGTGTGGTCAGAGTATTTGGTTTTTTCATTGTTGCTGTCATCTTTTTGTTTCCTTAGGCAGTTTAATTTGTTGTTAATTTTTGTGAATTTTTGTTGTTTTTCAAAATAGACATTTCTTTGTATGCGGTCTAGAATGTATTGCATTTCAATATAAGTTAGATGAGTGGTTAATTTATCATATAAAATTTTTAATTCTATGTTGGTTGTATTGAGTAGTACATATTTTTTTATTCTTTCATTTTTGATAATGTTTCTTTCGAGTTGGTGTTTTAGGTGCCTGGGTATGTTTCGGGAGGTTTTTAGTTTTGCGAATGTGGGTGTTAATTGTTCATAAAAGCATCTGTTGATGAACCAGATGTCAACTTCTAAAGTGCAGCGTCGTAGGGACAGTCTATTAAAAGTATTCGTCATATAGACCATATTCGTCATGATTGAATTACTGTGGATTTGACGTGTATACCGTGAATGTATAATGAAAAAACTGTGATTCTTTGTATATCGGTATAATTGTAATGAATAAGATCAGCCGAGCGCTTTCGCTTCAATCATTGAAGCATCTTCAGGGCGGGCCCTGCAAGAAAGGTGAAAAAACGTTTGTGAAAGATTATAAAAAAATATAAAAAGGAAGAAAAATTTTTTTGTTGTTTTTGTTTTTCAACTTACTTGTCAGGTTTTTATAGACTGTGGGCACTTTAGAATACATACATTTGAACATATAGACAATGAATTAAGACGGTTACATTTAAAATTTAAAATAAAATAATTTAGGTTAAAAGACACATTTTGGCAGATGACAGAAGAACAATGAATCGGCATAGTTCTTGATGGGTGTTAAGTTAGCCTATAAGGTAAAAGCGCGGCAATTTTGAAAAAAGCTGAGGGATGGTCAAATAAGACTTTTAAATATGGGGGTGAAATTTCTGTTGGAATTAATTTGGGAGTTTAAGCAAAGGTCTTGTCTGTCTTTTATGGCTCTCGAAATCTCCAAGTCCTCCATGAGACCCATATAGGCTAACTTAACACCCATCAAGAACTATGCCGATTCATTGTTCTTCTGTCATCTGCCAAAATGTGTCTTTTAACCTAAATTATTTTATTTTAAATTTTAAATGTAACCGTCTTAATTCATTGTCTATATGTTCAAATGTATGTATTCTAAAGTGCCCACAGTCTATAAAAACCTGACAAGTAAGTTGAAAAACAAAAACAACAAAAAAATTTTTCTTCCTTTTTATATTTTTTTATAATCTTTCACAAACGTTTTTTCACCTTTCTTGCAGGGCCCGCCCTGAAGATGCTTCAATGATTGAAGCGAAAGCGCTCGGCTGATCTTATTCATTACAATTATACCGATATACAAAGAATCACAGTTTTTTCATTATACATTCACGGTATACACGTCAAATCCACAGTAAGTGACTTAGTGCCTATTGCCAGAGAAAATTTTAATCAAAATCAAATTGGTGCGTTTTGTATAGTGGGTAATAGGCTGGGTCGAAAAAAAATTTTTTTTTAGTTGGGTTTTCGGGTAGGACCAGAAAGTTTCTTAGTGCCTTAGAAAATAAGCATGTAAATTTTGGTGATGATTGGCAATCGGGAACATCTCCCAGAATCAACCCGAAAATCGAAATATTTAACAAAATTCTGAATTTTTGCATACGACTATTTTTGATACTGTTGATTTTGAGTATTATAGTGAAAAAGCTGAAAACAATATTTCCGCGCCACTAGAGTGGTTCATTTTTTAAAAAAAATTTTGATGTAGTTAAAATTTGGTTTACAAGCTCTTTTTAGGGATATTAACGTAGACCAATGGTTAAAACACCAAAAAACAAAATGGCGGGTCCAATATGGCCTCTATAATAGTTAAATTTATAAACAAAGTTTTACTTTAAATTGGCAGTGCTCTTTTGGGTTACGTAAGTTCAATTTGACAATAAAAACAAAAAAATATAAAATGGCCTATTCCAAATGGCATCAATAATTTGAAAATTTTACCTTTTTATTTTTTTGCACATAAATTTATTTTTTTGATTACCGATTTATCTAAATTTTAATATTGTATCGTTTTTTTATTGTTATCAATTACCTACATACAAAATTTCATGTTTCTACGACCTCCCGTTTAAAAGATATTACATGTACAGGTCGGCCACCTTGTTTTTTTTGTTTTAATGATTTTTGTTTGTCAATACATATCAAATACATACGATCCTACATACCAAATTTTAAGTTTCTAGGACCTCCAGACCACACCGTTTTTGTCACTTTTGAGAACGAAATCGTGTTCAGCGTGCCCAAATTTATAAAGAATATATTTTTTCCACCTAGCATTAACAGCTTAAACATTTTTTTACCTTTTTACGAAAAAAAAAACAGTATTCCACACGGTTTCTGTAATTTTGAAGGCCGTGTTCAGCATCCAAATCTATAGGAATTGGTACGTTTCATACTTGCACGAAGGGGCCAAAAATGGCTTATTTTTAACATTGTTCTTTATTTCATATTTATGCTAAACATAGTTTAACTATTCATAATAATTATGTCTTTATAATTATTATAAAGATATAGTTTAAAGTCGAAGTAATGCCAAAAATGGGGGTCTCCCGGGCCATAGCATGCCAGGTTGAAAAAATATATTCTTTAAAAATTTGGGCACGCTGAACACGATTCCGTTCTCAAAAGTGACAAAAACGGTGTGGTCGGGACCTCCCGACTCGGGAGGTCCTAGAAACTTAAAATTTGATATGTAGGGTGGTATGTACCTGTACATGTAATATCTTTTGAACGGGAGGTCGTAGAAACATGAAATTTGGTATGTAGGTAATTGATAACAATAAATAAAAAACGATACAAAATTAAAATTTAGATAAATCCGTAATCAAAAAAATATATTTATATGGAAAAAAAAAATAAAAAAGGTAAAATTTTCAAATTTAAGGATTATTGACGCCATTTGGAATAGGCCATTTTATATTTTTTTGTTATTATTGTCAAATTGAACTTACGTAACCCAAAAAAGCACTTCCAATTTAAAGTAAAACTTTGTTTATAAATTTAACTATTATAGAGGCCATATTGGACCTGCCATTTTGTTTTTTGGTGTTTTAACCATTGATCTACGTTTATATCCCTAAAAAGAGCTTGTATACCAAACTTTAACTACATTGAAAAAAAAATAAAAAAATTAACCACTCTAGTGGCGCGGAAATATTGTTTTCAGCTTTTTTATTCAAAATCAGCGGTATCAAAAAATTCAGAATTTTGTTAAATATTTCGATTTTCGGGTTGATTCTGGGAGATGTTCCCCATTGCCAATCATCACCAAAATTTACATGCATATTTTCTAAGGTACTAAGAAACTTTCTGTCCCTACCCGTGGGTAACTCCCTTGGCAGTCCACCTGGAAGTTAGTTTGGTTTACCTGTACATAGATCATCAAAAATTAATTACAGTGCCATTTAAATCCCATTTTTGCAAAAAAGTGACTTAGTGCCTTTCACTTGTAAGCAGACGATATTTTAGAACGATTTCTGCGATAACAATTTTATTGAAAATGAAAATGTGTCTTAGTAAAACCTTTTTATTAACTATGATAATAAAGAAAATATATTTTTTTTTTAATTGACAATTAAAAACATAGTAATAAATTCATATTTTAATCATCAACAAAAAGAAAATGTATTGTACATATTTTACAAAACTAAGGACAAAATCGATATTTAATATCGATTTTGTGTTTGGAAAAAACTAAGGAAGTAAATATAAAAGTTATTCGGAGCTAAATTGGTCTATCACTTAATGAAGATAAGTGCGTCGCCATCAACATTAAGGAAGGTCGTTTAACTGATTCTAAGTTAATACCAATAAAATGCTTAAGCGTCAATGAGAAAATAAAATACTTAGGAGTAACCTTCAAAGATGAAATTGTGCTCAATAGCGAAAAAATTATAAATGATCTGAAAACTAAATTAAATAAACTATCCACATCGCCTCTTTTAAAAAGTAATCAAAAGTTTAACATTTTAAATTATTCCATCTGGCCATCGCTTGTTTATTCTTTTCAATCAACTCCATTAAATAAGTTACCAATGAATTTCTTAAACGATATTGATATAATGATTAAATCTGCAGTTAAAGAAATTCTAGAAATTCCATCAGATACTCCAAATAATATGTTGTACAGTTCAACAAAAGTTAAAGGTTTAGGTATATTTAAAGCATCCTGGGAAGCCTTCATACAAAATTTTAACTGCATTAAGAAACTAAAATCTAATAATAATGAAATTGTTAATTTAATTCGACCTTTAGACAAAGAATTAGAAAATTGCATTGAAAAACTTAAAATTAAAAATTTAACACAAAGTGTGGAATCTATTACCGGTAAACATTTAAGAGAAATTTTAAGACACGAAGAATTTTTAAACTGGCAGAAACTTAAGCAAAAAGGTAGTGGAGTAATTCTGTTTGATGAGTATACGCCAGCAAATAGTTGGATAAGAACGCAGGAAGGTTTATCAGTATGCGAATGGAAAGAAGCAATCAAAATGAATGGTTATGTTTCTAATGTAAGAGGTATTCCTGGACGATCTCAAAACGGCTACCAGTGCAGGCACTGCACTGAGACCGAAACTTTGCCACACGTTTTGGGATCTTGTCTTTATGGAAACCTACTTAGAAACACCAGACATAACTCAATTAGATCTACTATTGCTGAAGCCTTAAAATTAAAATTTGAAGTTTATCAGGAAGTTCATTGTATATCTGAGGATGACAGCATAAGAAGAATTGATATCATTGCCATAGATAGAAAAGCCAGTAAAGCCTATATTGTTGATCCTACTATCAGATTTGAAAAGAATAAAGAACAACCGGAAGAAGTAAACCAAGAAAAACAAAATATTTATAATGGAACCATAAATTACTTTAAAGAAAAATATAATATTAGGGAAATTGAAATTATAGGAATTTTTATTGGAGCTCGAGGAACAATTTCTAACTTTTTTGTAAATTTTTTTAAAACTTTTAAAATTCCAAAAATTCTTCTTAAAAACATAGCTTTAGATGTTATTAAATTTTCTGTGCAAATTTTAAAAAATCATTTATACTCTCAGAATATTACCTAGGTATTAGAGTGACAAGTGTGCAATGCGCACCTTTTGCTCTTTTACCTTTTTGTTATTTACAACAAATACAAATTTATCTTATAATGATTTTATAAAGTTTATTATTTTATCTTTTACTTTTTATGTAATATTTTATTGTTTAGTATTTCTTGTTTAACAAACAGACCATATTGTTGGTAGGAAGTTATGTATGTATTAATATATATAATTAAATATTAGTTCAGTCGAACGGTCGTGTGAAAGGACCTCACCTTGCGGTAATATGCACACTCTGTTTTTTTTATCAAAAGCTTAAATCCAAATCTGCACCCCTGTGCACAGTTATGTGCAAAAACGAATTTGTTTTGTTTTTGCTCTGTAACTCGGCTTTGGCTCGTCGCTCAACAAAAAATGAACATGACATTTGTTTGTTATTGAATTCTCTACAATTTAGCTATCTTTTTTTGTCTAGATAATCAGAAAAAAAGTTACAGAGCGTTAAATTTGCAAAAGTTGAAAATTTGCACACATATTTCGGTGTTTCTAAAACAACTGTAAAATAATTCATTTTTTGAATATAAATTTAACTTTCCTGGATGTGATTTGTATGCCTGGATAATTTAGAATAAGAGCGTTAACGGCTAGTTTCATGAAAAAAAAATCTCTTTGTGTAAAACGTTTTCATTGATAATAATAAAGAAATAAATGAAAATTCTTCTTTAATTGACAATTAAAAAGATACATGTTTTCTCTCTTAATTACTTATGGACAAAATAGTGTTATTAATCTTAAATTATTGTTTTTATAACTTTTATTATTATCAAAGAAAAAAGACAGACTGACATCCCTACTCTTAATTTATCTACTCCCTAACACCTCTACTCTACATTAACCCTACTCCGTAACATCCCTACTCCGTAACATCCCCACTCTCCAATAACCTTTCTCCGCAATGATTAGCCACTTGAAATGACTCTTAAAAATATTTGTCATGGTAAGTTATTGTCAATGATGTATTTAGTTTATTAATTAGTGACTCTTAATTTATTAGAGAGAACTCTGACAAAGAAAGTAACACATTTGCGATTATTGGCGTACACGGTAAAAATAAATTACATTAAATTACATAGTCCGTAAATCGTAATATGTTGCCATAGACCGGAATGGTAAAAATTACATAGTCGGTAATGGTAATGTTTTGCATAGACCGGAACAGTAAAAATTACTTAGTCCATAATGGTAATATTTTGCCTAGACCGGAACGGTAAAAATTACATAGTCCAGAATGGTAATATATTGCATAGACTTGAAATTTGAAAAAAAATATTTACTACTTAGAAAATGTTTGTTCCAAATTACAAGTCTCTGTGTCGTAGCGTAAAGTTTATTTGGTTTAATAAACCAAACATTTGCACCCTTAATACGAGTATAAACTGTTTATATCTTTCTTTAAAGATCTATTGGTTGATAAAGATCGTAATTTATAATGAATGTAAATTTTAGGCCACAAATAAAGCATTTGAATATCGTAAATAAATAATATTTACCTTTTTTTACACTTTTATCACTTTAACCTAGCAGCATGCGTCACTATCTCTAACAATAACAATATTAAATGGTCCGTGTCATGATGCGACGCCTTCTTGGTTATTGTCCAAAGCGCACGCGAGTCTTAAAATAACATAGCCCGACATTGTAAAATTATGTAAAAATATGTAAATCAATGTAAATATATTTTTTTACATTATTTTACATTCTTTTACATTCTTTTACATTCTTTTACATTCTTTTACATTCTTTTAAATTATATTACATTATTTTACGTTATTTTACATAAATTCATGAATTATGCATAGTCCAGAATAGTAAATTTACTATTCCGTACTATGTAAATTCATGTATTTTTACATTATTTTACATGCAGTTGTTACAGTGTATTCCACGTGGATTCAGGCAACGGTGACTGCACTATGGTCACGGATTTGGGTGAATTATGTTTTATGCGTACCTTGTGACATCAGAAATAGATCCCTTATTGGATTTTTTCGAAAGATGCATATATTTAGTTAGTTTTTTTCTTTATTTTTAATTTTTTTTGTATAGAAGCTGTAAGAGTTAAATATTTTAATTACCATGTTTTTATGTTTCTAACAAAACAGTATTTATTTATGTACATACATAAATCCTTAAAATTTAATGTAAAAAAAAAACCAAAAAGGATCACTTTTATGAGTTTTTAAACCTCATAACTGTACCCTGTTATGCAAAAAGCAACCAACCCACAATATTTCACATATTGTGGGTTGGATGTAGGAATGTAGTATGGGCATTTCTATATCAGTATACGTCATTATCTCGTTTTTTATATTTGTGGGTTGGTTGCTTTTCGCATAACAGGGTGAAATTAATACTATGTTGTATAAACATAAACATTAGAAACAAATAGAAGCTTATTTTCTTTAAAATGTCAAGCTTGAAACTAGTTTTAAAAGCCTTCAACGTAGAAAATTAATTATTTATTTTATACCAAAATAATTTTAACGTCAAGCTCCCGGGAGAGATGTTGTCCCGGGGCTGCTCCCAAAAAATCACCATTTTGACCTCCAAATGACCTTTAAATCTCGTTTTCCTGACGTGATGGGGCAAAACTGACCCCGGGATCTGATTCAGGGCGCCAAAATACCTAGGAATACCATGGTCCGGTCAAATAGTCCCGACTTTTTTTTTTGTAAACCTGTCAAATCTTTGATTTTAGGAAAAAACTAAAAAAGTAATTTATCTTAAAAAATATGCGTCTTTCAAAAAAATCCAATTGGGGATCTATTTCTGATGTCATAAGGTACCCATAAAATATAATTTACCCAAATCCGTGACCACCGTTGCCTGCATCCACGTGGAATAGGTCTATTACAGAATTTTACGTATAAACGGGTACTTTCTAGTAAAAATATAAAATTATATAGAAGGTGAAAGTTTTTTTTACGCAAGCGACTTATTTATTATTAAGTGACTCATGGAGTGCATATAGTGCCGAGTAGGGTTATTATAGAGTAGGAATGTTATAAAGTAGGGATATTATAGAGTAGGTATCTTATGGAGTAGGGAAGTTGGGGGGCGGAGAAATTGAGAGTCTGCCAAAAAAATATGTATTGTACATATATTACAAAATTCAGTCCAATAATCGAGGTTGTGTTTAGAGAAAACTAAGAAAATAAATTTAAAAGTTCTCCGGGTCTTTGACAATAATGTAATGTGTCCTTTATGTTCCTGAAAGGTGATTTGCATTCCTGGAAAATTCAGGATAACAAAGACTAGTTTTCCTGCAAAGCAATCTCGACACAGAATTTCTTTTTTAAAAAACTTTTGTGAGTTGTGTAATATTCTTTAGCAGTCTTCCTTTAATATTATTATTTTGAGAGTTAATTGAATAAAGAACTGTGTACTGTATATTAAGCAAAAGTTTATTTTGGAACGACTTCTGTAGTAAAAATTTTAACCGAAAATTTCAATTTAATAAACTCAAAGTGACGAAATATAAATGATATAAAAATAAAAAACTAAGTATTTAATACATATATAAATATAACCACGCGAATATTCGCATTTTTTTAAGTTAATCGTTATTTTCATCCTACATATTTTATAAAATATACGACAAAAATCGAAGTTAAATTTAGAGAAAAATAAATAAGTAAAATTAAAAGTTCTCCGGTCCTTTGATGATAAAGCAATATGTCTTTTATAGTCCTGAAAAGTGATTTGCACGCCAAGATAATTTAGGATAACAACGTTAACGACTAGTTTTCCTGCAAAACAATCTTGATACAGTGTTTTTTTTACAAAACGTTTGTGAGTTGTGTAAAATTGTTCGGGGTTTTTCTTTTAATTTTATTATTCCGAGACTTAATTGGACAAGACACTGTGTACTGTGTATTGAGCAAAAGTTTATTTTAGAACGACGCTAGAGAAAATTGTGTTTTAATAAAGCATATTTGTATTTCTTTTAAATATTCTTTATTTTTATCGGACATAGTTATAAAATATAAGACAAAAATCGAAGTTGTGTTTAGAGAAAAATAAGGAAGTAAATTTAAAGGTTTTCCGGTACTTTAGCAATAAAGCAATATTTTCTTTATATTCCTGAAAGGTGATTTGCATGCCAAGATAACTTGGGATAACAACGTTAGCGACCATAGACTAGTTTTCCTCCAAAACAATCTGGATATAGTAGTACTTTTTCACAAAACTTTTGTGAGTTGTATAAAATTGTTCGGCATTTTCATTTTAATTTTATTATTTCGAGACTTAATTGGACAAAGCACTGAGTACTGTGTATTGAGCAAAAGTTTATTTTAGAACGACGCGTCGTCTATAATAAAAATTGCTACAGAAAATTGCATTTTAATAAAGCATTTATAGTGACAAAATAAAAATGTGAAGTTATAAAAATAAAAACCTGTTTGATAAATTCATATTTGCATTTCCTTTAAATATTCGTTATTTTTATTGGACATAGTTATAAAATATAAGACAAAAATCGAAGTTGTGTTTAGAGAAAAATAAAGAAGTAAATTTAAAGGTTTTCCGGTACTTTAGCAATAAAGCAATATTTTCTTTATATTCCTGAAAAGTAATTTGCATGTCAAGATAATTTAGGATAACAACGTTAACGACTAGTTTTCCTGCAGAACAATCTTAATACAGTGTTTTTTTTTTACAAAACTTTTGTGATTTGTGTAAAATTGTTCGGAATATTCCTTTTAAAATTATTATTCCGATACTTAATTGGACAAGGCACTGTGTACTGTGTATTGAGCAAAAGTTTATTTTAGAATGACGCTACAGAAAATTGTGTTTTAATAAAGCATATTTGTATTTCTTTTAAATATTCGTTATTTTTATTGGACATAGTTATAAAATATAAGACAAAAATCGAAGTTGTGTTTAGAGAAAACTAAGGAAGTAAATTTAAAGGTTTTCCGGTACTTTAGCAATAAAGCAATATTTTCTTTATATTCCTGAAAGGCGATTTGCATGCCAAGATAATTTAGGATAACAACGTTAACGACTAGTTTTCCTGCAAAACAATCTTGATACATTGTTTTTTTTTACAAAACTTTTGTGAGTTGTGTAAAATTGTTCGGAATATTCCTTTTAAAATTATTATTCCGATACTTAATTGGACAAGGCACTGTGTACTGTGTATTGAGCAAAAGTTTATTTTAGAACGACGCTACAGAAAATTGTGTTTTAATAAAGCATATTTGTATTTCTTTTAAATATTCGTTATTTTTATTGGACATAGTTATAAAATATAAGACAAAAATCGAAGTTGTGTTTAGAGAAAACTAAGGTAGTAAATTTAAAGGTTTTCCGGTACTTTAGCAATAAAGCAATATTTTCTTTATATTCCTGAAAAGTAATTTGCATGTCAAGATAATTTAGGATAACAACGTTAACGACTAGTTTTCCTGCAGAACAATCTTAATACAGTGTTTTTTTTTACAAAACTTTTGTGATTTGTGTAAAATTGTTCGGAATATTCCTTTTAAAATTATTATTCCGATACTTAATTGGACAAGGCACTGTGTACTGTGTATTGAGCAAAAGTTTATTTTAGAACGACGCTACAGAAAATTGTGTTTTAATAAAGCATATTTGTATTTCTTTTAAATATTCGTTATTTTTATTGGACATAGTTATAAAATATAAGACAAAAATCGAAGTTGTGTTTAGAGAAAACTAAGGAAGTAAATTTAAAGGTTTTCCGGTACTTTAGCAATAAAGCAATATTTTCTTTATATTCCTGAAAGGCGATTTGCATGCCAAGATAACTTGGGATAACAACGTTAGCGACCATAGACTAGTTTTCCTCCAAAACAATCTGGATATAGTAGTACTTTTTCACAAAACTTTTGTGAGTTGTATAAAATTGTTCGGCATTTTCATTTTAATTTTATTATTTCGAGACTTAATTGGACAAAGCACTGTGTACTGTGTATTGAGCAAAAGTTTATTTTAGAACGACGCGTCGTCTATAATAAAAATTGCTACAGAAAATTGCATTTTAATAAAGCATTTATAGTGACAAAATAAATATGTGAAGTTATAAAAATAAAAACCTGTTTGATAAATTCATATTTGCATTTCTTTTAAATATTCGTTATTTTTATTGGACATAGTTATAAAATATAAGACAAAAATCGAAGTTGTGTTTAGAGAAAACTAAAGAAGTAAATTTAAAGGTTTTCCGGTACTTTAGCAATAAAGCAATATTTTCTTTATATTCCTGAAAAGTAATTTGCATGTCAAGATAATTTAGGATAACAACGTTAACGACTAGTTTTCCTGCAGAACAATCTTAATACAGTGTTTTTTTTTTTACAAAACTTTTGTGATTTGTGTAAAATTGTTCGGAATATTCCTTTTAAAATTATTATTCCGATACTTAATTGGACAAGGCACTGTGTACTGTGTATTGAGCAAAAGTTTATTTTAGAACGACGCTACAGAAAATTGTGTTTTAATAAAGCATATTTGTATTTCTTTTAAATATTCTTTATTTTTATCGGACATAGTTATAAAATATAAGACAAAAATCGAAGTTGTGTTTAGAGAAAAATAAGGAAGTAAATTTAAAGGTTTTCCGGTACTTTAGCAATAAAGCAATATTTTCTTTATACTGTGTATTGAGCAAAAGTTTATTTTAGAACGACGCTACAGAAAATTGTGTTTTAATAAAGCATATTTGTATTTCTTTTAAATATTCGTTATTTTTATCGGACATAGTTATAAAATATAATACAAAAATCGAATTTGTTTTTAGAGAAAACTAAGGAAGTAAATTTAAAGGTTTTCCGGTAGCAATAAAGCAGTATTTTCTTTATATTTCTGAAAGGCGATTTGCATGCCAAGATAACTTAGGATAACAACGTTAACGACCATAGACTAGTTTTCCTGCAAAACAATCTGGATACAGTAGTTCTTTTTCACAAAACTTTTGTGAGTTGTATAAAATTGTTCTGCATTTTCATTTTAATTTTATTATTTCGAGACTTAATTGGACAAGGCACTGTGTATTGAGCAAAAGTTTATTTTAGAATGACGCTACAGAAAATTGTGTTTTAATAAAGCATATTTGTATTTCTTTTAAATATTCGTTATTTTTATCGGACATAGTTATAAAATATAAGACAAAAATCGAAGTTGTGTTTAGAGAAAACTAAGGAACTAAATTTAAAGGTTTTCCGGTACTTTAGCAATAAAGCAATATTTTCTTTATATTCCTGAAAGGCGATTTGCATGCCAAGATAATTTAGGATAACAACGTTAACGACTAGTTTTCCTGCAAAACAATCTTGATACATTGTTTTTTTTTACAAAACTTTTGTGAGTTGTGTAAAATTGTTCGGAATATTCCTTTTAATTTTATTATTCCGATACTTAATTGGAAAAGGCACTGTGTACTGTGTATTGAGCAAAAGTTTATTTTAGAACGACGCTACAGAAAATTGTGTTTTAATAAAGCATATTTGTATTTCTTTTAAATATTCGTTATTTTTATCGGACATAGTTATAAAATATAAGACAAAAATCGAAGTTGTGTTTAGAGAAAACTAAGGAAGTAAATTTAAAGGTTTTCCGGTACTTTAGCAATAAAGCAATATTTTCTTTATATTCCTCAAAGGCGATTTGCATGCCAAGATAATTTAGGATAACAACGTTAACGACTAGTTTTCCTGCAAAACAATCTTGATACATTGTTTTTTTTTACAAAACTTTTGTGAGTTGTGTAAAATTGTTCGGAATATTCCTTTTAATTTTATTATTCCGATACTTAATTGGACAAGGCACTGTGTACTGTGTATTGAGCAAAAGTTTATTTTAGAACGACGCTACAGAAAATTGTGTTTTAATAAAGCATATTTGTATTTCTTTTAAATATTCGTTATTTTTATCGGACATAGTTATAAAATATAAGACAAAAATCGCAGTTGTGTTTAGAGAAAACTAAAGAAGTAAATTTAAAGGCTTTCCGGTACTTTAGTAATAAAGCAATATTTTCTTTATATTCCTGAAAGGCGATTTGCATGCCAAGATAATTTAGGATAACAACGTTAACGACTAGTTTTCCTGCAAAACAATCTTGATACAGTGTTTTTTTTTACAAAACTTTTGTGAGTTGTGTAAAATTGTTCGGCATTTTCCTTTAATTTTATTATTCTCGTATGAAAATATCGCACGAGAACATACACGGTGTATTTGAAATAGGGTCGGAAATTTTAATAGATGATTCTACATCATAAAATATGACAAAAAGTTCATATAAACATATGTCTAAAAATGCGTCATAAGGGAGCTACGCCCCTTTGAAAGTGGCTAAAAAAATCGGTTTTTATTTAATAACTCAGGAACCCTTTGAGATATATCAACGAGGTTTTGCACGTCAACTAATCCTACAGAGGTCCGTTTTTATGTGTTATTTTCATGTACTTATTTCAACCAGGGGTGTGCGAAACGAGGGGGGCTCTTCAGTTTTTTGTCTCAAACTTTTTTCTGTGTAACTTTTTTGCAATTTTATTTTTGAATTTTGAAATATGATTCCTCAGTGCAAAATACATAAAAAAGGTACTCTTGTTGTAATACTGTAGGATTAACCGTTTTTGAGAAAAGTTCATTTGAAGGTGAAATTTCACGGTTCGAGAACGAAAAATTAAATACTAAAATGTCGAAAACCAAAATTTTAACCGTGTGTATGGAACACGTGAAATCTAAGAAATTATGCATACTTGGAAAACGTAAATTCTACATCTAGTTCGAGCAGATATTGATATTTATATCATCATTATCAAGCCAGATAAAAAAGTACGTTATTATTTTTGTAGTATTATTTTTTATCATAAATAATTTTTTTGAAATATTGGCCGTTAAGAAGGTATTTTCAAAAAACTCCAAAAGTGTTTTACCATTTTCTTATTTTCTCGAAATCTAAAAAAGTTAGAAAAATGTTATAACCCAGTATTTTGTAGAAAATTTTATAAGCTTTCTTTTGTGTAAAAACTATTTTCAAAAAAACTGACGGTTTAGAAGTTGTTTGCAAAAAACTCCAACAATCAAGATGGCGGCGCGAACTCACAATCAATTATTCAGGACTTTTAGTATGTTCATCAGGAAAGTCTGGACTTCATCTCCACCAATTTTTATGACTATTGGATTTTTTTGAGGCAAAAAACCTTCGTTGCTTGGACTATTTGTAAGGTGATTTTCATCCCTAGATAATTTAGGATAACGTTAACGTTGGACTAGACTAGTTTTTCTTTTTCTGAAAACAATCTAGACGCAGTATTTCCTTTTTAAGTTTTCCGGAATTTTTCCTTTAATTTTATTATAATAAGTTAATTGGATAAAGCACGATGTATTTAGAGCAAACGACTTCTGTAATAACAAGGCCAACGGAAAATTGCGTTTTTCAGTAACAAAATAAAAATTGCAAAGGAAATGCTTTTTTAATTTATAATTAAAGGAAACCATGTTTTTTTTTTCACATACTGGACAATACATAATATGTATGAGTTAAAATTTAATATCTGGCTATATGGAATAGCATATTACATAGCGAGTGTGGAACGTGACTTACTGATAAAAATATAATAATATAATAATATATATTTCGCATGAGCAAGTGTTTGTAATTTTGTGAATGCAAGAAAGACTTGCCGACAAGTTATTTACACTATTACACCACGACCCAAAAAAAAATAAAATTATTTAAAATACATATTACATTATTGAAATAAAGTTTTTTTTAATGTCAACATTTGCTGTCTAAATAGCCTTGTGAATATAAAAATTGAATGGCGATTTCTCCCGTTAGATTAGACAGGGACAAAAGTTCTACCCAAAAAGGATAGAAGACATACATACACTCCCACTTCCATCCAACCAAACAAATTCTGTATTTATTCTTTGTTGAACAAATACAATATTTACTTGGCCGGGCGAAAAGTGTAACAATTTAATTTTTATTAAAGAAATTACTGGCGCCATCTAAATTTTAGTAGAATTATCTTATTCTACAGATCCACATTAGCTATGTTCGTTCGTACCGCTCAGTGTTACACTTTCCGGCCAACCAAATAAATACTGTATTTGTTGTATGAAAAACAAATTTATTTGGTTGACTGGAAAGTGTAGCACAAATGAGATAGAGATAGGGTAGACGTCTTTTGTTTCATAATTCTAGTTGTAGAGATCTCCATTGAGTGACTACGACAAAGTTTTTTGGAGATAATTTGATTTTGCACTGAGGTATATTACCTTTTGTTTGTTAGAAGTATTACTATGTATCTAGGCAAATATAAGTAGAGATTATTTTTGAAAAAGCCTCCTGTAAAGACTTGACCTTATTTTTTGCGTTTGCAGAATATCATTCCTAAAGGCGTTTTTATAAATTTAGGTTTATCAACCATTTTTTGATACCTTTTGATATAGTAAAGTAAAGGGTAAAAGTAGAAGAAAAAACAGTTTTAAACAATGGACTTTACATCAAAGAGGGATTTGTTTCTATGTTTTTTGTTTGACTTCAGAGTAAAAAAAAAGTTTTAAATATTAGCGCAAAAATTAAGGGAGCAGAAAAAAATTCTAAATTTTTCGGTAATTTTTGACGTGCTGTATCTCAGTGAAAAATGGTCTTAGAGACTTTTTAAAAAAAGTATTTTGTAGCTCTAAGATTCTAGTTTTTCGATTTTTTGGTCAAAAACATTTCTGAGAGACTGTTTCAATGCAATTCGAAGAAATAGCGCGAAAAAAAAATTTCAAAATTTTCAGTAAATTTTTTCTTGCTCCACGGGCACGGAATTTTTTTTTGATTATATGGACCAGATAGCCTGTTTATACAGCTTTAATTTGACGTTTGGCAATTTTCTCTACGCCAATTCCTCACGGAGATATCCGATTATTAATGAAAAAGGATCCTTTTGTCCTTAATTAAGGATATCTCAGCAATTAATGGTCGTACAAAAAATTGATGGGCAGTTTTGAAAACTGAAATAAATTTTCTACAAGGCTATGCCATGGTTTGAAAAAAAAAATAATTTTTTTTATCCTTCACATTCACTTCAAAAGTATCGAAAAAAGTCCCTTTTTCCCTTCCTTTGGTTAATCAACCATATCTTTGCTAATTTTTAAGGAATCGCTAATCTTTTCAGCACATTTTTTACCTCATCATACCCCCAATAGCCATGTAAAATAATAAATTGAGCCATTACACGGTTTTTCTGGACCGATTGATCAAAATTAAAAAAAAAAATAAGGGTGCAAAAATTTTGTTCTCAAACAATGTGTTTGAAATGGAAAAATTGTTTTTTCACGACTTTTTTAACTCATCAAATTTCAAATAAAAAAAAATAAAAAATTTTCAAAAAAAAAAAAATTATTTTTGAAAATTTTTTTTCCGAGCCCGTGGAGCAAGAAAAAATTTATTGAAAATTTTGAAAAAATTTTTTTGCGCTATTTCTTCGAATTGCGTTGGAACCGTCGCTCAGAAAATTTTTTGGCCAAAAAATCGGAAAACTAGAATCTTAGAGCGACAAAATACTTTTTTTCCTACCGAAGGTACGTCTCTAGTATGATATACTGATCTTCCATTTCTCCATAATACATTTTTATTTATTTTTATTATTAAATTTAAAGTTCCCGCCATCAGCCAGGGACCTATATATAAAGAACTTTCACTTTCGGGTTTAGACCGTGTTAATGGATTTTCACTTTCCGACGTTTCGTCTCTTACTACTAGAGACATCTTCAGGGATTAATCTGAAACTAAGTTTCGAATCAACTTGTGTCACTATTTATGACGAGTTGTGGTTATTCACCCGTGACGAGGTTTTTCCTATCAAAGACTTCCATATTGCAGGTAAGTGGTAACCAGTGTCCCGATTGATATTGTTAGGATGCTTGATGATTTCTATCGATTCCCGTATCTTCCTTGGCATTTTTCTGTTTTCTGTTAATATTTGTTTTGTTTCAGACAAATTGATTTTATGACCTGTTTCATGTACATGTTCGGCTACTGCCGATAAGGAAATTTGTTTCTTTCTTATATTGCGCTCATGCTCTTGAAGTCTTGTAGAAATTTTTTTCTCTTAGTTTCACCTATGTAAACCGTACCACAGGAGCAGGGTATTTTATATACGCCTTCTGAACTCAGGGGTATTTTGTCTTTTGTTGAAGTCAAACATTGACCTAATTTTTGGTTGGACCGAAATATAGGCTTAATATTTGACTTCTTCAAAAGTTTACCTATTTTATCCGTGATACCGCTTACATAGGGAAGTATAACTTGTGTCCGTCTGTCATTGTCACTATTGTCCTGTTGTTTGGGTCTGGGATTTCTGTATTTGTATATGGTCTTATTAATGTCTTTTTTGGTATAACCGTTCATGGTCAAGGCTTTGGTTAGTTTAAGGAGTTCTGTGTCTAGGGAATTCTTGTCTGAAATCATGAAAGCCCTATGAACAAGTGAATTAACTACCGAGCGTTTTCACTTGTTCATAGGGCTTTCATGATTTCAGACAAGAATTCCCTAGACACAGAACTCCTTAAACTAACCAAAGCATTGACCATGAACGGTTATACCAAAAAAGACATTAATAAGACCATATACAAATATTAAGCCTATATTTCGGTCCAACCAAAAATTAGGTCAATGTTTGACTTCAACAAAAGACAAAATACCCCTGAGTTCAGAAGGCGTATATAAAATACCCTGCTCCTGTGGTACGGTTTACATAGGTGAAACTAAGAGAAAAATTTCTACAAGACTTCAAGAGCATGAGCGCAATATAAGAAAGAAATAAATTTCCTTATCGGCAGTAGCCGAACATGTACATGAAACAGGTCATAAAATCAATTTGTCTGAAACAAAACAAATATTAACAGAAAACAGAAAAATGCCAAGGAAGATACGGGAATCGATAGAAATCATCAAGCATCCTAACAATATCAATCGGGACACTGGTTACCACTTACCTGCAATATTATTATTATTATTATTGAAATGATAAGGGCAGAGGATAAACCTATATGCCCAAGTAAATACAAATATACATATATAGAACAGTTCGAAGTTAATTACAATAGCTTGGTATTAATAAAATTAGTTTTAGAATAAGCACTAGCATTTTAAAATTTTAAAATTTAACACTGATAATAAAAAAATAATTAAATCGTAAAAAAAAAGTCAAGAAACAAAGTCATTTGTACAGCAAATTAAATCAATGAGTTTCTAAGCCATAAATCATAGCGGTTTTTAAAGGCGTTGATCGAAGGAGCTTTAACGATATTCTCTGAAAGAGAATTCCATTGGCCAAAGACTCTATTTGGCAGAAATTGTTCACCAGTAGCGGTTTTAAAATTCTCACGTGAAAGTTTGAGAGTGTGACCTCGGAGTCTCGGGTCATTTACAAGAGAAAACATGTGTTTTAAATCAACAGAAAAAGTATCTTTTAATATTCTGAAGGTATGTATCAAATCACCACGTTGTCTTCTGGCTGTAAGGGTGGGAAGTCGAAGAGTGGCTAGACGTTGGTGATAGTCATAGTTATGTAACCCGTTAACCCATTTAGTGAGTTTACGTTGAACGCCTTCAAGTAGTGTAACATCTCTGATAAATCTGGGGCTCCAAATTACATTATTATATTCCAATAGTGGCCTGATATATGACTTATATAAGGTAAGAAATAACTGAGCATTTGGTGCAACAAAAGATTTTTTGATTAAGTAAGAGCATGTATTAGCCTTGCGAACTATTGTGCTAATGTGTTCAGACCAGCACAGTTTGTCATTAATTGTAACTCCTAAGTCAATTTGGCTGTTAACAGGTCTTACAGTTATACCATTTAGGAGATAGCTATGTTTTGGGTTGATCTTGCCAATATGTAGAACCGTACATTTTTCTGGGTTTAAGGGTATCAGCCAGTCTTCACACCATTTTGCTAGGCTAGTAAGGTCTTGTTGGAGTAATAGAGAGTTTACGAGGGGGTTAGCATAAAGCTTGGAATCGTCAGCGTAAAAAGAATGCAATGTTTGAAGATGAAAGGAAAGGTCAGCGGTGTAAATCAGATATAAAATAGGTCCAAGTACCGACCCTTGAGGTGCTCCCGATTTCACTATTCTTGTAGATGACTGTAAAGCATCTGTTGTAAAGAAAGGCTTTTATCCATTTTAATAACCTTCCCCTAATGCCAAAGTGTTTTAGCTTGTGTAAAAGCCTTTTCTTTGGGACCCGCTCGAAGGCTTTAGAAAAATCTAAGTACAGTACATCAACGGGTTCACCGTTGTCCAGTGATTTAGTCCATGAGATAAGACATTCCAGAAGGTTGGTTGTGGTGGAGCGTCCTGGTAAGAAGCCATGTTGCGAATCCGGAACGATTTTATTTTCCAGTATAAATTCTACAAGCTTGTTAGTAATTATCCTCTCCATAATTTTCGAGCAGCTAGGTAGTAAGCTAATAAGGCGATAATTATTAATATGGAAGTCTTTGATAGGAAAAACCTCGTCACGGGTGAATAACCACAACTCGTCATAAATAGTGACACAAGTTGATTCGAAACTTAGTTTCAGATTAATCCATGAAGATGTCTCTAGTAGTAAGAGACGAAACGTCGGAAAGTGAAAATCCATTACCACGGTCTAAACCCGAAAGTGAAAGTTCTTTATATCTTAATGGCCGTGAAAGCTTAAAATCTAAAAAAGGGACCTATATAGTTAAGTTGTCCAACCTGTTTTATTATTGTATTAGCTGTCAGCTGTCACTGTTATATGTTATGTGTTCTTAAATTTAAGTTTTATTTATTTGACAAAATAGCTCAATTTTGTATTTTTTAATGTAAGTATTAATTTGTAGGACTATTTTAAATGTATCTTGTCAATTTGTGTTTATACACATATTTTCTTGTAGGCGACCTTCGACAATGAGCCTAGGTATATAAAGGCTCGAAACCGCGGTCAGGTTTTAATTAATATAATTGGGAAAAGGACCTTTACTCTGCCTTTTATTTATTATATAATCTCAACTATGGATCCATTCGTTCGTTAAAGTAATAATGTTCTGATGTTTTCAGAAAAGAAATATTATCTAGGGGAGATATGGTAATAATAATAATCTTTAAATAGTTAACGGTAACGTAGGATTATATAAAAACATAAACAAACATTAAAAAAATAGTTTTTATATCGTTTTATATAATATAATATAAATACAAATTTATAAATAAAGGAAAGCTCTAAAAGTTGACAGATTTTATAGACCTATATAATAAATAAAATGTTTCAACTTTTAGTGCTTTCCTTTATTTATAATTTTGTATTTATATAACATATAGGTCTATATAAGGGTTATTAATTTGTATTTATTATATAAAATCTATTTTTCTAATATTTGTCTAAATCGAGTTCTCGGTTTTTTACAAACCCTTACCAAAGGATCGTTATTACCACTGAGGTGGGGTAAAATGATTCCTTGAAGGAGGCAAAATGATCATATATTCGAATACGTTAAAATGTCTGATATAAAAATAAAAAAGTGCAATATTTTAATTTTTTATATTAATATAAAATGTTGTACTATGAAAAACAATTAAAAAAAGTGACTTAAAAAACAATAAATAAATTATAATTATATAGATGACGACAAAAACTTTTTTACAGCTGGTTTGTAGGTCGCACAAGTAATTTACATCGTCTTCTGCGGCCCCTGCACATTCATCTTGAACCCTTTCTTGACACATTTAGTCAGCTTTTGAATTTGACCATACTTCACCTAAAATAACACATTTAACATCCCGGGATCATTTAAGACTCCAGCAAGGGGATTATTTTAGCCAAAATACAACTTTAAGTAAATTTTAATTTTTCTTAACATTTAAATAAATTTCTGAACTAATTACTGGGTTTAGTTTGTTATTTAACGTAATTTCACTATATGTATATAAACATAAAAAGAAGCCACAGACGCCTGCACATTGCCGCAACAGTAAGGATGGCCAACAGTTAAAATCAACTAATTACTTATTTACTTGATTTTATAGTATTATGTCGTATCTTGCTTGTTTCCTATACTTGTTAAGTTTTATAGATTTATAAATAGTATTCTTTTTCTTATATTTAATTTTTGTTAAATTTATATATTTTTGTTAACTTGTAATGGGGTTTCCCATTTAAATAAATAAATAAACTTTATTACAAAAAAATTAATAGATTTTCTACAGTATGCTAACATACCGGCGTCACTTTTGTTAAAAGGTTGTGAGGTGGACCCAAAAGTTCATACTATCTGAGCATCGATATATTATTGAAAGAAAACTACTTTTGCCACTATCGAATAGATGACGCACTAAGTTGCTTTAAAACTCAATGCGATTTATTTAACTCGCAGGGATCGTTATAAACAACTCATTGTTCCTCCTGTCTTGTTAAACAATATTGTAATTAAACGTGTTAGCGAAATAAAATATCTCGGACATATATTAACAACAAACTTTGTGACAACTCGGATATTAAAAGACATTACAAATCTTTATGTACTCGTGCGAATATGCTAGCAAGAAAATTTAAGAAGTGTTCAACAACTGTTAAAAACTTTTTATTTAAAACATATTGCTACAATCTCTATTCGGGTGAACTTTGGTGTAACCATACCGCCGCATCATGGCGTATATGTTTTAATGACGCCTTTCGCATCCTGAACCGACTTCCGAGATATAATAATGCCTCGAAAATGTTTGAGCTTGCTCGTGTAGATACTTTGGATGCTCTACGCGGTAAAAAATTCTCTAGCTACGTACCTCGTTGGAAGTTGTCTACCAACACCCTGCTTAAGGCCTTAATAGAATCTGAGGTCTTCTGGCAATCTCCATTAATCGCTAACTGGCGCCTCTTATGCTTTAATTAGGTTTTATGAAAATTATTTTTCATGTATGTATATGCTCTTATTATTATTTTCACTTGTATTTTTTTTGTATATGATCCTTTAGTGGTCGGGATAAACATATATTATTATAACCATATCTCCCCTAACTCTGGCAGCGGTAATTTAAACTTCAACGTAACTTAACTAAAAGAGCATTAACTTGCTATTAAGTTTATTATTGTCTTGGTTCATTTTGTCGATAACTCTCACAGCAAAGTATTAGGTTAATAGTCGGATTAATTTGAGAAGGCTGGTAAAGTACAAATTATAGGCCCTTAGAGTATTGGCTTTTACCAAGGCATTCTCTCTATCTAGGCCATGCTGCTGGCTTTGATGTCATATTTCCTAGTGGCTCATAGCCAACTACTAATAGTTCAGGGGTATGAGCAAAAAAAATACCCTGTTGGGGACACTGGCTCATCCAGAGGTCTGTCAAGGTTTTCAAGTAATACAGGTGGATTTGGTGTGGTTTTTAAGATATTAACAATTAAAGGTCAGAGAATGTATATTTTTGCACATTTTTGCATACCAGTAAAAAAGTTGAATTTCTTATCAACAATCAAAGTAACCATCTTGTAGTAAATTAAAAAACCTTCAAAATGGCTGTTTTTTAATGTCGATTTGTTGCTTAGAAAACTGAAAAAAAGGATCAAAATTTGCATATTTTTCAATAAACAATAAATTTTGAAAAAATAAACTTACGACTTTATTATTGTGTAAAAGTTGCGTCTTATAGTGCTCAATACGTGGTTAAAATTTCAGAACGATTCATTCAATAGTTTTTGCAAAATTGCAACTTTTTATTACCATTATTTGAATAAAGTCTGTTTGTGACTTAACAAAAACTTTTTATTGATACTGTTAGAAAGCTGAATAGGCTTGCCAGCGTATAAAAAAAACATGTGATCGCACCTGTCTAAGTCCCTACGAGAAAAAATCTGGGATCGCCACTGAATCGAGTATTTAGTTAACATGGTTTTACGTAATCTCAGTATTCAATGACAGGCGTCCATTATTGGTGATTAGTTAGCGGTAACTAACGATGATTGGTTATTACGTTTTAACCTCAACGGGATTTAATAAATTGTTTTTTAAATTTGATACCTTCAAACAGGAGACCCGTACGGCCGTAGATTTCATTAATAACATTTTACGGTAATGGTCCTTTCCGTCTCGAATTAAGTGGATTATCGAAAAATTAATTAATTCACAATAAATTAATTAATTAGTTATCAACGCATATGCTTATGGAGTAACTAATATTTTCTAGTTTTTATGTTTGGCAATTGTTCTTATTCACGATGTAAATCATTTTACTGTTTATTAAAAAAGGTAGGTCATTTTACTTTATTTAATTAACTTAAACTTAAAATAAATCTCTAAGACCAAACTCCGAGTAATTCGCTAACCCAATCTAGCTAAAAAATTTGGAGTATAAAGTTCACTACATATTTTATAATTACCAAAATTGTGTCATGTAAATGTATAATATTCATGGTATATCTGATGATATATTATAGATAAATAACTTTTTATCAATAACATTTTAATAACTTTAAGTTTTTGACAGTTGACAATTGACAACTTGTGACTCACAAGACACTTTCCGACCAAGGGAGGAAAATGAGTTGTTTCAAACTTTTAGATAGTTGAAGTTAACAATAAATCTCGCAATAAATAATTTTCAAACTTTTACCTATGTATGCAATTAGCTTATTTCTAAATGATTGTGAATAAAATTGTCAAGAAACAGGTTCCCGTGAAAAGCAACGATTCGAAAGCTGATTTATAGACCAGAAACAGTCAAATATTACACTAAATTTACCTCTCCCTTTTATATTATACAGCTTTGGATATAGGCCTCGCCAGGTTTGGTTTCACTGACAGGAAAACACCATGCTTGAACATGCTTGAAAGGCAGATTGATTTATATAAATTAGATGTTTTGTTTAACAACCAAAATGAAGTATAAATAAAATTAGTTACTACCAATATCACTCGGTACGATGATTAAATAAAGTGATTGATGTAATATTTAATAAAGTTTGTTTAGTTTAGCTTTTATTCGCCACTGTATATGTAATACATACATTACATGTATTAATAAAGTTTGGGAAGTACGTGAAATCTTATCCCACTATTTTCCACGCCTGGACCTTTTTTTATGTTTTTTTTATGTTTGTTTGTTTAACCTCGTACTATTCTACTTAATTAAGCATCCCCTAAGTCCAGGACTTGTGTGGGCTAGTAGTAGAGGGAACCGCCGGCTTTAATTGACTTTCGAACCAATATATCTAGGGAGTACGCCTTCGCCAAACTTCAATTATTAATTAACTGAAAAAGGCAATCGGCGCCAGTTAGGTTTGAACTAACGATCATTAGCTCAGTATCAATGCTATATCGATGCCTTAGACCGCTGAGCTAATTCTCCCTTATTGACCTGTAATGAAAAATAGAGACCAGTAAACTAATTATTACAGGTCTGCAATTTAAATCATTAATTTCCGCTAGATGGTGCGACCGATTAAAATATCATTATTAATGATTAAAGCAAGATGGTTGAACTGCTGTTGTCATGATAAGCAAGAATATAATCTAATACATTTCGTTAAAAAACATAAATTTACAGTTTTAGTCAATGTTTTTTAATTTTTAGACTGAGAAGGATAATAAATGTTATAAACAGTGCCTTGTAAGCTATCAACAAATGTTTTTTTTGGTTCATTATTTGGGTTACGTTTATTGGGAACTTCAGTTTTATATGATTGTACTTTTCTTGTTAAATGCAAGAAAAAATATTTGCGGCAAATAGGAAAAGAACTAAAAACTAAGTATTATAGAATTATTTTCTTCATTTGAATTCAAACATCTAGATTAAAAAAAAAGTACTTTATTTTTAAATAAAATAGTATACAGGTCTCCCGGAAAACGGTACTTTTCCTCGACCTATAAATAATCTCGGCACTTCGTGCCTAGCCCATTAATAAAGGTCTCGGAAAATAGCACTGTCGACCTGTAATCTACTATTATATATTTGCTTTTTCTAATATTACAGCCTCATAAACTTGTTATTTCAACACGAAAGAAAGGTTTTGTTTTTAACGTGTTTGCATGTATCTTATATGTATGCTAGTTTGTTCACCTTTACAGTCTAAACTATGGTCCGATTTTAATAATCAATGCTATGTTTCGACAATATTTTTCATCAGGAGAAAAATGTAAAAAAATTGTTCACATATGCAAGCTTGGTGTCTAAAATGCTCGAACAAATGAATAAAAACTAATTATCAGTGATAAATTAACAGATTTTAAGTTATAAAGTTATATTTTCTTCCTGTTTTCTATTTTATTTTAATATTATTAGAACACTTTATGTTATACATAAATGTATTCAACTGTTTATTTTCATATATTTATACTTTTAATTTATTTATTATGAAGACATGATCTTGGCTTTTTTATGTAAATAAGAACTGTTTCTCCTAGTTTTTATTGTTATTTAAAATCCAAAACACCAAAAAAACTATTTTTTGAACCTGTCTGAGAGACCCAATACCAATTAAACGCCCCGACTAAACGGTTGATTAAAAAAGCTAAATTTTAAACTAAATGTACAAGAACAGTATAATTTTATCAAAGCTATAACATTTTCTACAGAAATACATTCGAAAATCACCATTACCGCGAAACTTTTACCGCGAAAACATTTACCGCAAAAACATTTACCGCAAAAACATTTACCGCGCAATGATTTATCCGCAAAATGTAATTACCGCGGAAAATTATTACCGCGAAAACATTTACCGCGGAAACTATTTTCGCGACAATAAAAATCGCGTATACTTTTACGTCGTAATAATATAATGTCGCATACTTTCGCCGCGCAATAATATAATCGCGCTTGAATGTAATTAAAATGAAACGCTTATTTTATAATCATAGTTTTATTTTTATTTTTTATCAAAAACAAAACCAAACAAACCAAACCAAAAATTTTAATCATATTTATGTTTTTTTAAATACTAAAATTATAACACCAATATAAAGAAATTAGTTATATATTATATTATAGTATTATATAAAAAACGTATTTTTATAATTTAAAATTATACGCGGAATTTGCTTTGCGCGTTACATATTTTCGCGGCTATTACTTTCGCTATATATTTTTCTGGGTGATTGTATTTCGCTGTTAAAACTTTTCGTGGTAATAGTTTTCGCTATTTTTATTTCGCTTCAATATTTTTTCGCGTTAAATTTTTATCCCTGTTAATCCTTTGCGCGGAAAAAAACATTTCGCGGTAATTTTTTCGGCGAAATATTTTTGCGATATTTGTTTTCGAGGTAAATTTTTCGACGAAGGCTCCCGTTCCCTTATAAATCTGCGTATCTATAAAAGGCTGTTGTTTCCCTATGTTCGGTTTGTATACGTTTATAGATGTTTGATACTAAATGGAATAGGTATTGATATATTTAACCCGCGAGAAAGTTATTCGATATATAAATTCAAAAAAAGTACATGTAATTAAAATTAATTAATTTTGTTATTTTTTTATATGTTTATTTATTTTCAGAAGTATAAAAACAATATTTTATAAGCAAATTTGGCATACGTAAAATTAAATTACAGTTTTAATAAAACACACGTTTACCCGAGAAAAACTTTTTAGATTTATCATACCTCTAATTTATAACCGTCCCACTTTTCTGGTTAAATGCAAATTGTAACAAATGCCCTTTAAAAGATCAAACTGGAAACTAACATAATTTTAAACTTTATGATTTAATTTATTAAATACAGTGTATAACTTTCAAAATTAACTCTGAAAATATATTTTTTCTTTAAGCATTATAAAATGTTCATATTTTATAACTGAACACACTAGTTAGAAGTGATCTATTTTTTACAGTAAAAAAATAAGTTCATTGTTGTACGCCATAAAAAAAGTTAGTTAGCAAAACCACCACTGGCGGCAGCACTCTTTGACTTTGATGACAGCCATACTTCAAACTTGTTTGTTTATTATGTAAACAGGTAGCTGACTCGAGATTCTGTGCAAAAACCTTGTGTGAAAATGATTGAAGAAGAATATATGGTTTATACACTTACAAATGTCTCCGAAATTGCAAATGGTACATTAGACAAGTTACCATCGAAATGGCGAAAAGTGAACGTTTTAGTCTACGAAAAAAATTAAAAATGAGCTAAGGAAGGTTTAAGTTTGTTTCGAAAGGGTTTTATTGGCCTATTTTAATAATAAAAAAAAAACATACTATATTACTGAATAAATTAAATTCAAAAATAAATATTTAAAAAATATATATATAGGATGCTTGAAGAAAAAATAGTATGAAAAGGAAAAGTGCTTTTTTTACTCGTCTGTAGTTTCCGGACTCCGCTTCTCGTCGTCCGTAAATTCTACAGAATAGTAAAAAAAGCTTCACTTTTCCTCTTAGTAAAACAATATACTATTTTAAGAAAAATTCTTTAGACAGCTCGATTTTTATTTTAAGCTGGACATCTTTTGACTTTATTCACATAAGTGAAGTCATAGCTATGCATAGCCTTCTGCCGTCAAGGGGCACTATCTTTAAAAGTGTAATAAGACCATATATCAAGTGATCAAAAGATTTTTTAGTCTGGTTTTAACAGTGTTTTGTTTTGAAAATTGGTTTAGATGTTTTCGAGTTATTCTACATTTATTTCTATCAAATTGACATCTTCAGATCTCTTGGGATAACCTTTTTCCTCAAACTTGCGATTTTTCAAATACATTGTTACTATGAAAAGTTTCAAGTTAAAAATTCAAAAAGTATATTCTAACTAAAAAAACTAAAGTTTTGCTAAGCATTATGGGCTATATCTTAAGTTCCCGGATGGGATTAATTCCTTATCTACAAGTACAAGTACAAGTAAAGCAAAACCATGACAACATTAATGTGTTTTAAGCTTCCAGTTTCATCCCCCTACCCCATATCGTAAGTGTCACATAATTTTGGGACACTTTTCGTAACGATTTTTGGGGAACCTTTTTCGTAACGGTTTTTTTGAGACACTTTTTCGTAACGGTTTTTTGGGACACATTTTTGTAACGTTTTTTTGGGACACCTTTTCGTAACAGTTTTTTATATAAGAGTAATTATATATGTAATAGTATTATTTTTTATTAAATAATTTAGCTTTTCTGTTATAATAATATATATAAGAGGATATCCCTTTGTAAGAATGTATCTTTTGGGATGAAAATAAACGATTTGATTCGATTGGAAGTTAATTTTTACTGAAATAATCTTTTCCTCCGGCCACTCATAAAAACGTCAAATTTCACACGATTTAGAGAGTATAAAGTGTAATATTTCATTTCATACGCGTGCGAGATAATATTATACATGTGTGGAAAAGCAAAGCTATCATGATTTTTTTTTTCAAATTATTTAATATTTTATTGTACTTTTTTATGTAGGTATATGAAGATTATTTTTCTACTTTCCCCTTTTTTTTAATAGATACAATAATTTAAAGTTATAAATCAATTTAATTTTAATGAGATAACAACAATTTTAATGAATAAAAGCCAACTGTCAAAATATAATCTAAGAAAACAAACGAAAGGGACCAAAGTAAAATTGAACTGATTTATCAAGGTACATACAAATTTATGAATTTTAGCAAAACTGAAGCTAAATTATTTATTTTTCTGTAAAGTACTTGTCTTTTTTATAATATATTCTTAATATAAATCAATCCTTATTTACAGAAAATTATATTTATTTATATTTAAATTATTTTATTTTTCTTGAGGTCGTAGTAAAAATAGTGTACATAGCTTGTCGGAAAATATTTTTCTTGCATTTGTTCATGCGAAATAGATTACTTACCTCATGTTACATGCTAATTTGTATAATTAGAAATAAAATTAACAAAACTTCTCCTAGTTTATTTCGTAAAACAAAACAGAATCACGACATACCCAGATAATTTTCTGGATTAATTTTCAGTCTTTTTCTCTGGAACAATAGTAAACGGGATAGTTGGTCTGGAAATTTTTTGGTTGTCGAATTGGCTGGGTCCGAGCGGATGCTGGCCTTAATAAAAAAAGACCTCACGGGAAACTTACAATCGAGCTGCGTTGTGTGACATTAATCTTTTGAAAAGACTGCTACTGAAAAACACTGTTAAAAGTAATGAGATATTTCATTCAAAATTTTAAATTTTTACCACTTGAATACAGTTTTTTTTTTTCAAGAACAATTCCAATCAGATGCAGGCAGTCAAATAAAGACCTCACGGGAAAACTTATAACTGACCTGCTTTGTGTGACATTAATCTTTTAAAAAGATACAAAGTAAATGAGCATATCCCTAGGACAAAAATGTCATACTTAGTTGCAAACTCATTAATATTCGAATTGATGTCATCAAAAAATAATACCTAAATATCATAGTGTCTTGCATTTTACCCAGCCTGCGGTTAGGGATTTCTTCTTAATATATAATATATAATAATATATAATATTCAGTAATGTATTGCTAATGAACTCCAAAAGTATTAATAATAATTATTTAAGACAATAATTCACAACAGTTTACCGTATCGAATTTTTATTAACATTAACATGTTTTAACATGTTTGTTGACCCTGTACTATTCTACTTAACCCTCGGGCGGGCGCGCTTTTTAGAATTACATGAGCGGGCGCACCGCGGCATTTACACCATATTTAGAAGAAAATATATTTTGTGTAGTAAACTGAAACAAATATATGGTTTAATTAAATTAAAAAGTAATTTTAATCATTTTATGCGTTTTAAAACAAATATAGGTAAAATGACGAGAAAATAATATAAACTAAAAAATAAACTTACACCAATTTTAAACAATTTTTTCTTTTTTCTACCCATTTTCAACCCTATTTTAAACCCAAAAAAAAAGAATGTTTAAAGAAATTAAGAAATATAAGTTAAATGGAGAATTTCTTGAATTCATAGGCTCTGAAATAATGTAACACACTACAGCCTTTTTATTTAAAAAAAAGTCCCCCCGTACTGACCACATTTTAAGAGCTGAAAGTATCAAATATATGATAAAAGATAGTTTAAGTTATCTTATTTAAGAGTTCTAAATTTGAAGTCGATATCCCAACTTGTTCAAAAGTTAAGAGGGTGAGTTTTGGACCGCTCTGTATATACAGTTAAAAATAAATTTCGCAAAATAAAATTTACAAAATTTATTAACGCTAAGTGGCTATAGCTGTTACCATTTGCTTTGTTTCCAAGCACAAGCGACATCCAATGGCCAAGATTCGCACATCTTTAGTTGTTTACTTCTTTTTACAATAAATAGCATTTTTAACTTTTGCTACCTAGTTAAAGTAATTCTGATAATAAAAAATCTATTACACTCGCTGGGGATGAAAAATGGGAAAGCTTTTTTACTGAGCAGTGTATTTTTTTGTTGTGGTAAAATTTTTTCCAAATATTCCAGCTAAAATAAATTTTTCCAATTTTATATTATGACTGGAGTAATGAAATAAAACTTTTAGCATGGATAATAGACTCATTAATCTATTAGTCTGCGCAAATAAAACCTTCGGGTAGCTTTTGTTTTAAATTAATAGGGCTCTATGAGTAAACAGATACTTAAATTTATCTTTATTATGGTAGTTTGCATTTTTACTTAGAATTTTCTTCAAGAAATATTTTATTGCTTTTTCTTATATAATATATAAATTACTTCATTATCAATTCAATTCAATCTATTTTCTAATCATCGGACAGAGTGATATTTGTAGACTGACAGTTTCGGGCTGATGTCCCTCTACAGTACCAAGAGTCAACTCTGCACGCTGATTAAGAAAACGGTTTTAGGCTTTATTTGCAAAAGGAATATAACCATTAGATTGATGTAGACTTGTGCGCCATCTATTGCTAGATGTAGACAACTACTCATACCTCTCCTAGTCTGGAGACTTTGAATGGTAGCAAGTTAAAGACTTGTATGTCTCAAACACATAGTACTACTAACGAGTGGTTAGGCTTAGAATTATTAGAGACAGAATTTTTTTATTTTAAACAAAATTATAAAAATAATAATTAATGATTATAAATAGACACGGCACTCCTAAAGCCTGAATAGGTTTTAAAAAAATGTAGCGCAATTCTGACCATGGATCATGGTAAAGGATAGTCTTGACATAAAAGAACTATTGACAGTGAAATCCTGAAAACACGTTCTTGGTAAATAATGTTAAATATTCTTCTGCAGACATCATGGCAAGAACATCATTAATTTGCAAATTCTGTTTGATGATTTTTATAGTATTTTTCATGTTGATTCTAAATATGTTTAAAGCAATGCTCAATTTTTAGTAGTTTTTAAGAAAAACGCATTTAAATATGGTAAAATATTTTTTTCAGTCTTTTTTAAATGCGTATAGAAATATTATTAGAATACTTTGAAGAATTTATTTAGGCTCAAATTAAAGTAGGATACATGTTCTTTCATGCTTTATTAGAAAGCCTTGATAAACGTTTTACTAATTAACTAAAAAACATGTTCGCGTTTAAACTAAATTAAATTTTTCTTTGTTACACAGTGTTATTAGATGTTTCACTTTTGACATATCTGTCCAAAACAGATGTTCGGTTTAGTTTTGTCAAATTTTGTCACTTATAGAAACAGATAAGATAAAATTTGATTATTATTTTAAATTATTATCATAAATTATTATTTAAAGGTCCAAGCTTTAATTAGTAGGGTACGAGAGCAAATAACTGACAATCATATGGAAATTGGGAATGAAAAAGTAGTAACCAAAGCTGTTAAAAAAATACAGTACCCATCAAATGTAAATTTTAATAAAAGGACAAGGTTCTTAAAAATCTTTCTCTGGAATACCGCTTTGTGCGGTTGCGAAATCTGAACAATTGGTTGAGCAGATAGGAATAAAATAGTCCTTTAAATTAAAGGCCAAATACAGTTAAAAGCCAGAGCTTCATAATAATAACCAAATGTCTTTAAAATAGAGTACTCACATTTTTTTTATTTGCAGTAACTTACAGTTATATATAATCTACAGTAAGGTTATTTGCAATACTATGTTAATTAGTCTTTCTCGAAAATCGCAGTTCTAAACTGATTTGGAATGTGTGCATTTGCGATTGAGTTCAGAACTGCCATTTTTTAAAAGGTTTTAACTTCTGTGTACTTGATGCATTTTCTCTCTGACTGGCAATGAAAATTTTTTTGCATCAGTTTGGTTGGACTAAAATATACTCACAAAAAGCTGATTTAATTGTCCGTATACGGGACTACTCGTAGTAACGACCAACCCCAGATGTGCAAATAATTAAGAAGTTTTACTTAAAGGCATAGACATATTAGGTCTATATCGCTGACAATTACTATCAAAAATGAAAGATCTAATAACACTGTGTAACAAAGAAAAATGTAATTTAGTCTAAACGCAAATAAAGAGGTATTTTAAACATGTTTTTTAGTTAATTAATAAAACTTTTGTCCAGCCTTTTTAATAAAGCATTAAAGAATAAGCATCCAACTTTAATTTAAGCCTAAATAAAACCCTCCATGTATTCTAATAATTTTCCTATACGAATTTAATAAAGACTCAAAAGAATATTTTATTTAAATGTGTTTTTCTTTAAAACTACTAAGAATTGAGCTTTGCTTTAAACATATTTAGAATCAACATGAAAAATACTATAAAAATCAATACACAGAATTTGCAAATTAATTATGTTCTTGCCATGATGTCTGCAGAAGAATATTTAACATCATTTACCAAGAACGAGTTTTCAGGATTTCACTGTCAATAGTTCTTTAATGTCAAGACCATCCTCTACCATAATCCATGGTCAGAATTGCGCTACATTTTTTAAACCTATTCAGGCTTTAGGAGTGCCGTGTAGATTGATGGAATAATAAATTAATATTTTTATAATTTTGTTTAAAATTAAAAATTTCTGTTCTTAATATAAATTACTGTTCTCAAAAAAAATGTATGTTGTTATAACTTTGGGAATAGGAAAATATTCTTGCGCCTTCGCCAAAATTGCAAATGATTACACAGTCCCACAAAATAAAAAAAAAAAATCCGGAGTTCTAATGCATTCCTATGAATTTTTTGACGCTGTAACTGGAACTGATATTTAAAAAAATCGTAGACCCTTGAAATCTTGAGATATAGCGCACAATGTTTTTTGTGTATGCATTCGAGCCAAAAAAAAAATCGGCAGAATTTCAAAAACAAAAAAAAAATATGAAAACATTGCTAAATAAAAATTATTCCATTGCTAGAAGATTTTTAATATCTACCCTAGTTAATTTTTTACCGGCCCACAAATTCAAAATTTGCACTTTTTTCGTGTTTTTCCGATTTCATTAAAATTTTATATAAATAATACAGGTACAGCCAAAAATTTATATATGTAAACTTAAGGGATGCATTTTAAAAAATCAATTCTTAGTGGGTGCTTACATTATAAAAGAAGCAAACTCTTCAAATTTCAAGTTTATATACTAAAAATTCAATAAAACCTGCGAATGTGTGGTAAAAAACCAAGATCATACCAGTCCGGGTGCGACTCGCGTAATTTCGTCGAAGCTTCGCAAAGGCGGACCCCTTATACGAAAGCAGCACAGGTATGAGTGACTGCAGGTTTTATTGAATTTCCAGTATAAGTCCAGGGGTTTAGGCTGTTGAAGTGAGTCAGTTACAATTTTATATAACTGATTTTTATAATTATATTTTTTTAATACAGGTAGGTCTATAAGTAAAAATTAATTTTTAGCTTAGAATTTCTCTTTGTACTGTTTCACTTTATAAAATTAATTCACGGGTCTTCTCATTAAATTAAAAAATACTTTTCAGAACTTTTTATTTGCTTAATTACCAACAGCCTAAGAACTATTAAAATTCAAGTATAGCTGATGTCAACGGCTGGTTTTTATAGCCTTTTCACAAGTGCTTAGTAATAAAAAGCTTTAAAGCTTTTATACGTTGAAAATGATATTTTTTAGATCGAACACATTATTCCAGTGGGGTTTTCAGATACTTTAGAAATAGGTCAAAGCAAAAAATTATACTAGATGAACGAGATAATTACAAAAAAAAAGCTTCTACAAGTTTTATAACAACTTTGCTGTGTAAAATTACCTACAACAATTTGCCAAAAGGAAGAAAAAAGTACTTTTTCTTTTCAAGAAAAAAAATTATCTTAGTTTGATCTAGGATTAAATTGTATAAAACCTTTTAATTCGACACTTTTTAATAGCTAAGCCTTCCTTCACAACGTTTGTTTTAAATTTATTAACCCGTAACTACACGGTAAAAATAAATTACATTAAATTACATAGTCCGTAAATGGTAATATGTTGCCATAGACCGGAATGGTAAAAATTACATAGTCCGTAATGGTAATGTTTTGCATATACCGGAACAGTAAAAATTACCTAGTCCATAATGGTAATATTTTGCATACACCGGAACGGTAAAAATTACATAGTCCAGCATGGTAATATTTTGCATAGACTTGAAATTTGAAAAAAAAAATATTTACTACTTAGATAATGTTTGTTCCAAATTACAAGTCTCTATGTTAAAGATTTTTTGAAATATCGTAGCGTAAAGTTCATTTGGTTTAATAAACCAAAAGATTTGCACCCTTAATACGAGTATAAACTGCTTACATCTTTCTTTAAAGATCTATTGGTTGATAAAGATCGTAATTTATAATGAATGTAAATTTTAGGCCACAAATAAAGCATTTAAATATCGTACATAAATAATATTTACCTTTTTTCTACACTTTTAACACTTTCACCTAGCAGCATGCGTCGCTATCTCTAACAATAACAATATTAAACGGTCCGTCTCATGATGTGATGCTTCTTGGTTATTGTCCAAAGCGCACGCGCGTCTTAAAATAACATAGCCCGAAATTGTAAAATCATGTAAAAATATGTAAATAAATGTAAATATATATTTACATTATTTTACATTATTTTACATAAATTCATGTATTATGCATAGTCCAGAATAATAAATTTACTATTCCGTACTATGTAAATTCATGTATTTTTACATTATTTTACATGCAGTTTTTACAGTGTATAGACGTGAAATTTGAGTCGCACTGCCACAGACGTGACGTACAAAATTAAAGAATAAAACATGTCTTAAAATATGAAAAATAAAAAACTAAAAAATATGTGAAAAAAACTAATCAAGATATTGTTTTTATTGGCAGAGTATAAGTAATAAGCCTTTCTTAGGGCTAACTTTTCTACCGTTCCAACTCCGAGTTAATTTTATATCTAAACTCAGCTTAAGCATTATCTTACCTCCCGACTTATGCAAGGGTTGTTGAATCTCCTTTCAGGAGTAGTAAATTGTAATTTAGAAGGTTCAGGTAAACAGTTATATTTCCTATAATAAAAACATAATATTATTAGTAATAAATACAAATAATTAGGTGGCTTTTTGCAGAAAGAAACTGCAAAAAGTTGTCCAATTAAAAAAGTTAAAAATACTAACGTAACTACAAACCTAAGGTCTTATGGACACTTGCACACATCAAAAATCGTATAAAACATCGAGTTACGCACAAACTGACTGGCAAAGTTGCCAGTTCTGTGAGTCCTGTCTCTCTTCTGATAGTATGAAAGGTACTAAGACGCGCAGACCTCCACGTGCACGTAGAAAGGATATTCCGAAAAATCGACTTTCAGAGTACGTCTAACAGGCCACACCTCTGTGATTACGGGTTAAATTACGAATAACCAATACTAGTGTCTTTTTTACCCTAAGTAATACTCATCTGCCAAAATTTTGAGAAAAATAGAGAAGTGTTGTGAAAAACTCTGAAAGTCAAGTGATATTTCTCGTATTATTAACAATACTAACTCTATAGAAAGTTTTTAGTTACTTCATGGGTCGAAGTTTTATTCTTTAATAAAATAGTTTTCTATAAAAAAATATAAACGTAGTACCTACTCATAATTAATATTATTTTGGAGTTTTTACCCGTTTTTTATAATACTTTAATGTACGTTTCAACCCCGGGTTTGGGCCGTTTTCAACATTTGTTGTTATTATGAGATTAGATTTTTTGTTACATTATACATAATGAAAATAGAATACTTCGTTTTGGTGAAATCAAACGTTTTAATGCGTGGTCTGTTAATTTAGATCTGATTGCTGATTGCCAACTCATAATTAATAATAATAATAAAAATAATAATAAAATTAAATTTATCTAGAGTTTAATATTTTAAAATAATTGGTTAAAAGACATAAAATTTTACATTTATGTTGAAAATGTAGAATAATAGAACCCGAATAGACCAATCAATGAAGCTGATCCATTGAACTCTATTAGAGGAAAGTGCAGACATTACCAATAGATTTTTACCAATGGATTTTACAATTGACCTACGAAATTAGTCACCGACAATTCAGCAGAGAACCCACAATGGATTTCTGCTATCCAATATACTGTTGAAGTGTTTGATTGTCAGAATATTTAGTATAAGATTTACGAATGAAAATTAGAAAAACAATCAAGTCGTATTCTGGATTCAAACTAAATTGAGAATAATAAAAAGGAAGACATATCCAATTAGTTAGTTTTTGAACGGAAGTCTCGGTAGCTTCGTTGGTAGAACGCCAGGCTGAAAATCGTTAAGACTCTGGTCCAAATCCATACTGACTTGACTTTTTTTTCTAATTTTCACTTCATAAGCAATAGCGTAATTTGGAGCATCCAAATAGAAACGGCAATTGCCGTTCCTATATATTTTTTGCCATCCCTAAACAAATCATTGGCTATTTTTTAGCACTGAAAACCTTTTTTTAGTCGTTATCGTCGTCATTGACGAATGAGTTTAAAGCGTTAATGCGGTAATGTGCAATAGACCTTAAAACTCGTAATTTTCGTCCGTAACTCTATAGATTCCCTGCATTTTTGTAAAATTTTAAATTGTAAAACAGTATTAAGTTTAAAACAGATCATCAAAGTAAAGTTTTCGTCTGCGGCGCTAAGGCTTTTTTACGTTTTAAATATACCTGTAATCCAAATTTTAAGTCTCTAGCATTCTTAAGTTATAGCAAAAATACGCAATGAGAAAGTGAATTTTTTTTTAGGAATCCCAACTAACTATAAAGGTTGCCAAAACCTAAAATGAGCTTCTTTATAACACCTTTAGTAACCGGCTTATGGTGACGGAAACATGTACACAACCCTTATATGACCCCTATAACACTAATTTGGAGAATCGTATAAGAGTTGCCGTGATTGAGTTACTTATAGTGATATAAAATCCTTTTTTACCACCCTTATATGGCTTTTATTGAATGTTGCGCATGCGCAATGAAAGAAGGCTTTTCCGAATTCTACTTGTAGTTTTTTCTCTTTCTTTCAAATACATTTTATGATACTCGTTCTTTGTTATGGAGTGCATCATAGATTTAGACATTGTGAAAATTTTTACGTCCTTTTCTAAACCTAATAACACAGGCCCACAAAAAAAAATAAAAGTGGTCTGCGACATGGATAAGACACTGATATTCCTATGTATTCGCCCTCTAAAACTGAATCTGAACTTAGCTTAATCCCTACAAGTCTGGATTTTTCTCCACAGCCGCCCAATGCTACCAAACGGGAAAAAAGTGACCAAAATTGCTTTATTGTGTATTTTAACTTAGTAAGAAATAAAAAATTTGTTTATTTTAATTTTTTAATATTTTCCATTGAAGAATTTGGAGTAAAAAGAAAAAAGAGACGGGAAAAAAGTGACCAAAATTATTTTATTGTGTAGAAAAAAATCGAGACATGTAGTGGTTAAACTGAGTTTAGATTCGGTTTCAGGGGGCAAAAATACATAGGAATATCATAGTCCTATCCATGGCGCAAACCACTTTTGTTTTTTTGTGGGCCTGTGTAATTAAAGTATATAAAAATCTTTAGATCTAGCATCCATCAGGTAAAATTCTTATGCGATATGCATTTTTTCTGTGAAAGCAAACTTTCTACCAGGCTTAAATATCATGCGTCGCACAAGAAGTCAATGTTTAGGGAAACAATAGCAAATAATTAAAAAACTAAATATTTTAATTTTATGTCTAAAATTATCTAAAATCAGTTTAAGTCTAAAAATACATCCGTTTCTACTACTTAAGAGTAAAACTTTTATTATTAACAACAATTTTAAGAATATTAGTGATTCTAACCTATAAAAATTTAAATAATATAGAAGCGATATTTAGTGTTCCCAACACCTAAAGTTTTATAAAGCTGTTATAAGAGTAACATGAACACCTAAGTTTCTATACAGATAATATAAAAGTAACGCAGTTACCTTAGGTGTTAAAACGGTGTTATAAAAATCTTTTATTGTATTGGTTACTTAAGGTATTATAAAAATATTGTTGTTGTGTAAGGTGATATAAAAGTAACGCAGTTACCTTAGGTGTTAAAACGGTGTTATAAATTTTTTTTAGTGTATTGGTTACTAAAGGTGTTATAAAAATATTGTTAGTAAATATACCAATAACACTCTTAGTAACCAACACTAAAAGATTTTTATAACACCATTCTAACACCTAAGGTAACTGCGTTACTTTTGTAACACCTGTGGTGTGTTACTCTTATAATACCTTTATAGAACTTTAAGTGTCCAAACAAAATTTTAAAAAATTTTAAAATAGGTAAGCAATACGTTTGTGGTTAATAGATAGTTAAATTGCAAATTTCTTTATCCCATTTTACCGCTCTGTTGAATTATACCAAAGCTATGTATTCTAAATTGAATTAATACAAAATTCCACTTAACAGTTTAGCCACATGGGATGTTTAACATGTGCCCTTTAGAGTGTTTCTAAATTTATACATTTTAGTTACTTGGAACTTAAACCAGCTGAACAGTTGCAAGCACCTTGTCAAAACATCGGCACTAGGCATTAATTTGAAACGTTATGAAAAGGAAAGTTGTGTGATCACTTGAATAGGCAACTAGGGACCGGTGGTAGCTCAGTCAAGAAGACTCTGGTCTTCTAACCAAGAGGTCCGAGGTTCGATCCCCGGTCAGAGAACAAAAACTTTTCAAATAAAAATTCTACCGTAACCATGTGCTTCGGAGGGCACATAAAGCCGTCGGTCCCCCTGGGTTAGTAGGCATCGCTACTAACTACCTAAAAACAGGGTTAAAGATGCAACAGGCGCCGGAACTACCCACTACGGTGGGTCTTCCCGGCAATAATGCCATACGCTAAAACAAAACAAAAATAGGCAACTATTAATACACCTGCATAATTTATTAAAGTTTGAAAGTCTGTATCTTCAAAGCGTTATATTCTAGCAAAAAACTGTGTATAGATTTTTTATAAGGCTTGAAAACTTCACTTTATTTCAAATATTTTTTTTTTAAATCGAGTTATAAATAAGGGAGAATCTTTTACTGCTTTAAACGCCAATATCTCGAAAACAATGCATTTTGGGAAAAATAGTTCGTAAAATTTTTTGACCAATTTAAAATTATCTTTTATATAACTGCTAAATTAATAAAATTAATTAATAATTGTCTTAATTATAACCACAAAAATATAAAAATATGAGGTTTACCCCATTCTTACTCCCTTACCCCCAATCGTTTGGACTTTTTCTTACTGATTTTGACTTAGAAAGGTCTGAAACATCGAGAAATGTGAAAAAAACATGGTCAAAGATTTTGACTTTTCGGCGAAGATTTCAATACATCGGTACTCTTAGTAGCACTAAGTGTCGATGCAATTTTTAGAGCACGAGTACAAGTTTAGAAATCAAATACTATATTTTATACATAGTGTGGAAAGTGACATATTTCACGCGAGTGGGAAGGTTTACGAACGAGCCTTCAGGCAAGTGGGAAAACCCCACGAGTGAAAGAAATACACTTTCCAACGAGTTATGTACACTATTTTTCCTGCGATCCCAAAAAAATATAAAGTTTAAACTTTAAGAATTCTTTATTTAATATTTTCTAATTTTTATTACTTATTTCGAGAAATTTTGAGAAAAACAAAACACAAAATAGCATATAAATTTATATATGTATAAGTATGTCAACAGGAAATATGTTTTTTATTTACATTTAGTTTTCTTGGTTTTATATTTAATACAACATATTATGGAAGCTCAACACTGTTTAATGGGTTGCCTAACCAAACGCATCTTTTAAATCAAGAAAAGTTTGACAGTTTACTAATTAAATTTGATTTCTGTGGATATGCTACCATATAAGACTAAAATTCTACAATGTTTTACCTCCTCAAATGTTTTACATTTCATGAGGAAATATTGATGTTTTTTGTAAAATGTAAGGTAACTAAATCACAAATTAAGTAATTTTTATAAAATCTAGACATTATTAAAACATGTTAAGTTATATTGAACTGGGTCAAAACAGTAAGGTTATAACTATAGTTTTTATTTTTGACATGAAAAAAAAGAAATATTTGGATTGAGAAAGATAAAAGACATCAAAAAAGTCTGTAATAAAAGGTGGAAAATGGTATATAAAACAAGGTGAGTAAAATTCGTAGAATTTAGAACGTAAATATCTAAACAAAATTAGGCAAACCTACATACATATACCGGGTGTCCCAACTCTATTTACCCAGCGGTTTTCTCGAAAAATTAAATAGATAATCAAGTTCTGCGAGAACTATCTTAAATTAGACAACTTAAACTATCTTTTAGCATATATTTGATACTTTCAGCTCTTAACATGTGGGCAGGGAGGCATGGGGGGAGTTTGTTTTAATAGAAAGGGGGGTCGTCTGATACATAATTTTAAAGCAAATAAAATTCTGTATTGGAGTGTATATTTTTTTATTTTTTAAACATTTTTTTTTAAGTTTTGATTCATTAATCTTTTCTTCTAAAAAATGCGATTTTTTAAGTTGTTTTTTGTACATTTTTATTTATGTCAATTATGTTTTTATCATGAAATTAATAACTTTTAAAAAATGTTTGTTTTTTTTTTAGAGTAATTTTGATAAAAATACCCATTTTCAACCCTATTTTAAATCCAAAAAAAAAAGTTTAAAAAAAATATAAAATATATAGTTAAACGGAAAATTTAATAGGCTTTAAACTGATGTATCACACGACCCCCCTTTCTATTTAAAAAAATGCCCGCGTATAACCCCCTGCCCACATTTTAAGAGCTGAAAGTATAAAATATACGCTAAAAGATAGTTTAAGTTGTCTTATTTAAGACGGTTTTCGCAGAATTTGATTACCTCTTTAGGTTTTCGAGAAAATCGTTGGGTAAATAGAGTTGGGACACCCGGTATATCAAACTAGAGTGATATGAAAATATCAAACAAGGGTGATAAAAGGCGTTTTCTAAAGAACAAGAGAGTGTGGTAAATGTAATTTTTATAGGGGATCGTAGGAAAACCAACGTTAACATAAACCAAAGCCCCCCAAAAAAACACCAAACCATACCAATGTTAACGTAAACCAACGCCTTTCCCCCATTATTTTAGTTTTCCGACATTCTCAGATTTCGATCTTTTACAGTATATACAATGTATGTATAACATATACAGTAACATATACAATGTATGTATATTATACATGTATTATACAAGATGTATATGTACAACAACCAGCCTAAGAACGTTTTAAAACAGTTTAATTTAAACAAAACTCATTGTTATTCTACCCAAGTAGAAAACTACTATCCAAGGATTTTAACGCTTAACTCGGGATCTGATCGAAATACGGGAGATTAGCTAATTTTTAACCAATGACGTCATTGCTTCTCGTAACAAAAACGAGACCCTTAAAAAAAATCGATTGATGTCTATGAGAAGGTCTTATGTAAATCTATTAACACGTGGGCTGCTAAGCCAATATCTAGAATATGTCACAATAGCCACATAAACAAGGGTTTAATATAAATAAAGAATGCTCCCCAGTTAGTGTTGCCGCCTAAAGCGATAGTTATCGCCAATAAATACCTCTCGTATCGCAACTACGATGCGATAGTTCAAAAATTATCGTCTCGCACAAACGATAACGAGAGGCCTCTCGTTATCGCCTACCTCTCGCGATAACGATACTTTTTCGTTCCAGCGTAAAAGTTGAATATTTCAGCCATCTAATATTAGTTAAAGGAATTTGACACAAATGTCATTATTTAATTTTTGAATTTAATAATACAAATATATTTTTTAATAGGCATTATGCATCATATATTAGCACATAATAAAAGGCTTTTATCTCTCATCGTATCCAAGGCAGGAACCCCTTCAAGATTGTCCTATTTTTATAGCAGATACAAAAACATGAACTCCTGGCAGATGCACTAAGTACCTAACTAGGGCTATAGTTAGGTACTTAGTGCATCTGCCAGGAGTTCATATTTATCTGTTATAAAAATAGGACAATGTTAAAGCGGTTCCTGCCTGCAATATGATTTTTAAAGATACAAGCCTTGTATAATGTGCATTACCACATTATACAAGGTATGATGCATAATGACTATTAAAGAGTATATTTGCATTTTAAAAATCATTAAATTCGAAAATTAAATAATGACGTTTGTGTCAAATATTTTTATCTAATTTTAGGTGGCTTCAACATTCGACTGTCTCTGACTGTACGATAGTTATCGCTCTCGCGTCGGTATCGTCACGGGCGAGAGGCCTCTCGTTATCGTTACAACGATACGATATTTTTCCACCTCTCGCTATCGTTCTGTCCAACGATAACGAGACAATAGCGAGACGATAGGCCTTAGGCGGAAACACTATTCCCAGTGGCCGCTCGGTCGGTTAAAATGAATAATATATTATGGGAGTCTGTCGGCAATAATGAAAAAAAATATTTTTGGTTCTACAGACTTCTGTAGCGGGTCTGGCAACAACGTTTTTGGTCTTATAGAGCAGGCGACGTAAATAATTTAAAAAAAAATCACTGCTAACAAAAGAATACTTTCCCCTATATAATATATATATAATACAGGGTTATTCAGAAATAAGTTCGCTATATTTAAGAGGTGATTCTACGTTAAAAAATATGAAAAAAAGTTCCAATAAAGGTTGGTCAGGAAATGAGCCCTAAGGGAACTGCGGCCCTTCAAAGATGTGCATATTGACTGGGAAACAAAAAAAGCACCATAAAAATTTTAATGCTGCAGGGCGATTATTCACTTAAAACTAAGCAAAAAAGTATTCTTCACCAAAACACCTAAATTTAATATTAAAGGCGTTATACCCTTTTAAAAAGTAACATTTTAAGTGGCACAAAATTTTACTTCCTCTTAATTGAATATTTTTTTGAAAAGGATGCTCCTAGAATATTACACTATATGACATTTTTTATGTGAAGAAATCTATATATATTACAAAAAATACACATAAAAAAGTTTGGGGCAAAAATGTGTTAAGCCTGGTATATTTTGTCCCTCTAGACACGCCTTATTAATACTAGTATACATGCAAAAGCTTGCCGGTTTAGCTTAAAGGGTACAAGAGTTATTAATTAAAAACCTTATTTTTATTACAATTTTAAAGTGCCGTAGTGCCTTTAGGACTCATTTCCTGACCAACCTTTATAGGAACTTTTTTTCATATTTTTTAACGTAGAATCGCCTCTTAAATTTCTCAAATTAATTTCTGAATAACCCTGTATAATAGGCCTATGTTCCATTTTTTACATTTTTTGAAATAAATTTTTACACCACCCTGATTTTTACCATTTGTTAATTTGGTAATCTGCAACAATTCTAGTAAAATGCATTTTAGAATTTAGAAACGTAGAGAAAAAATTAAAACACTAGGTGTATAAATGTTTTTTTGCTCTGTTTGTCCGTTTGTATTTAGTTTGTGTCACGCAAAACCTGCTTTTAATAACCCTTACATGGGATATTTAAGTCAATATACATTGCGTGTAAAAACAAAAAATAAAGGATCTCTAAGCCCTATTCAGTTTTTTTTAATACCTGTCACAAAGGAACGTGCCAAAATAAACAAAAGCGGAAAATAAAATCAAAACAAATTAAAAACTCAAACAAATTATAAAAATAATATTCAAATCAACATTCCAGTGTATGAATAATTAATTTTGAATAATCAATTTATTCTAACTAATTAAATTCTTTGTTCCAATTCTGTATTTTAATTTATTTTTATCTGATAACACTGGCCTACAATGAATTTGCTTTTGGGTAATTCCATTGTAACAGGTGCGACAGTTTTATGCAATTTTAAAATATAACTAGAAAACTATTTATGAAAATTGTACCTGTTATTTATGAAAAAAATCTGTAAAACAAATGTTTAATCCAGGCTAGTGATCCTTACAATATCGTAACGTGTGCGACGTTAAAAAATTCATAAACGTTCTAAAATTATTGGATTGATAAAAATTAAGAAACTATTTATTATCATCATCAGTAGCGGAGCAGAAATACCAAGTAACTGCAATACCTCAGACCTGCTGGGTATCTATTCTTGGACTCGAGAGAACGTGAACAATTTTCGTAGGAAGGAAACTGATCACATCATATCAAAGTTCCCCAAAGTTAAAAAATGCTATTCTTGAAGAGCAGGGAGCGTGATGGGATCTCTGCAGCCGGCTGCCGTATTTTAGCTGATTTTAACCAATCAGATTATGCGACACGAGTTTGCGTGCGCAGGCTGTCATTATTTTCATTATTTGTAAACAAGTTGCTGGGGTTTAAATATATTTTTAATTAATATATAGAAGTATAATATATTATTAGTAAGAAATGACTGAAAATAAAACCAGAAAAAGATCTGAGCCAACTAGCAGTCAGCGAACAAAAATCCTTCTACATTTTCACCATTTGGTCTTCCGCATCTTGCAGATCTCCCAAAAGGGCAACAGCCCCCACAATTTCCAAATCATCCATCGTTATATTATTATTATCATAATATGTATAATAATTTATAAATATAAAAAATCTTTTATTAATTACGATTAACTATTATAAAACAAAACGGTATTCAAATTAACAACAAAAAACCAAAGCATAAATAGGGTTATGTTCGAATGCGCGCGACTAACTTATATGTCAAAATTTCCGTGAACGACCGCTTCTCACGAGCCCGAGTAGTAGAAGTAAAGTTCCTCAATTTTCGTGCGAAGTGAAGTTCAAGAATAAGTAGTTTTGCGTTTCGAAAGAAAGAATATGCAACCCATACTGCCTTTCTCCCGGGAATGCGTTCTCTCGAGTCCGAGAATACATACCCTGGTCGATTGTGTTCCCGCGTAAATATCATTTGATGAAAGACCAGAAACCGTTATAGTTCCAACGATTCACTCACCGCAGTAATGAGGAGAATCCAGCGCATGCGCACTGATTCTGTTTTGACGTATGCCTAAAATTATTTTAAGGTTATGAAACATTCTTTTGCAGAATTTTACAAAAATATCTACTTTTTGTATGCATATTGTTACACCAGGCAAGCATTTATTTTTTAATTAGCTAAAGCTAAATTATTTAGCCTAGATATAATCCTATTTGATTCTTAAAATATATCGCCTTCTAAATTCTGAAATATCGTATCTGAAAAATGCCTCCCATTAAAAAAAAAACACCAAACCAGCAAACTACCAAACCAAACCATTATTAACGTTAACCAAAGCCTCCCATTAAAAAAAACACCAAACCAAACCATTGTTAACGTAAACCAACGCCTCCCATTAAAAAAAAACACCAAACCAGCAAACTACCAAACCAAACCATTGTTAACGTAAACCAATGCCCCCATTAAAAAAATCAAACAGAAATTCTTGAGTATTTTAACAATATTTTGCTATATATTCTAACAAAAAAACTAGTGTACTGGTAGTAGTTTGGTAGTTTGCTGGCTTGGTGTTTTTTTTTAAATGGGAGGCGTTGGTTTACGTTAACAATGGTTTGGTTTGGTAGTTTGCTGGTTTGATGTATTTTTTTTTAATGGGAGGCGTTGGTTTACGTTAACAATGGTTTGGTTTGGTAGTTTGCTGGTTTGGTGTTTTTTTTTTAATGGAAGGCGCTGGTTTACGTTAATAATGGTTTGGTAGTTTGCTGGTTTGGTGTTTTTTTTTAAATTGGAGGCATTTTTCAGATACAGATATATTTTAGGAATCAAATAGGATATTTAGGCTAAATAATTTAGATTTAGCTAATTAAAAAATAAATGCTCGCCTGGTGTAATAATATGCATAATAAAAAAGTAGATATTTTTGTAAAATTCTGCAAAAGAATGTTACATAAGCTTAAAATAATTTTTGGCATACGTTAAAACAAAAATAAGAAAATCAGTGCGCATGCCCTGGATTCTCCTCATTACTGCGGTGAGTGAATCGTGTTCCAACAGGTATAATGCTTTTGGCAAAAGTCAAAAACGAATTCAATGGAAGCTGGATGAGTTCTGGGGGCAAAATCTATTGCATACCAAAAACATTGTTAATGTTCCCATTGGGTGACACTTGACGGTAAATGAAGAAGTGTGCCTTCGTTTTCATCTCACTTTCTAGAAGTGGGCTTTATATATCCGAGCCTGGTAAGTCCTCGTGACAGATATTGGTCCTTGCCATAAAATGCTAACAGCCACGTCCGATGTGGTCAGCACGGTCGGATTCTGACCAGCAAAGTCTCCTTCTTGCCTTATTAAGACCAAAGACTCTGGCAAGTAGCGGCTAAGTCCACACGACTTCTGCAGTCCGTGCCACTATTTGACCAATACTCTGGTGCCATTCAAAATAAGTAGTCCTAGCAGTCATTTTCCGAGCACGCCGATGTCGTCGGCAGACCCGGCTAAGCTAATGATATGGTGCGTAAAATATTGTATAATATATTGTAAAATTTTATTTTAATATACACAGTCTATAAACTCTGATTTTTAAAAGCAATCGTAAATAACCTTGGATGTTCTATTTTTAAATTCAGATTCTCCGAAAAGTTAAGATGATCCTGGTTGTCCTGTTGCTAGGGCAAAAATTCAAATATTCTCGCCAGAACCCCACCTAGAAACACATAAGCATGTGTGACCTAAACATGCCTCATTTTAATTTATTGCTTTTCAAGGAGAATAAAAGGGGGTCCAAGTTTTAGAGAAGATCAGTCCTGAAAATTATTTCTTCTTGAAAGTGAATATACTAGTCATTCCCATATATAAAAAGGGTGATGCTAACTTAACTGAAAATTATAGACCTATTAGTCTGGCACCTGCAATGTCAAAAGTCTTTGAGTATTGTATGCTAGATAGGCTTGTAACTTTTTTACACTTAAACCAGGTGATCGACTGTGCACAACATGGTTTTAGAACAAATCGTTCCACCCAAACTGCTACTTTATCTTTTCTTAGCAACCTTCTTGATAAAATTGATGCAGGCGAGTGCCCTGTTGGGATTTTTTGTGATCTCAGCAGGGCGTTTGACTGTGTTAAGCATGATCTTTTGCTTGAAAAGCTGTCAAGATATGGTATCAGGGGTCAAGCAAACGACTGGTTTCGGTCGTATTTAAGTAATCGTAAACAGTCTGTCCAAATAAGACATAATTCTGATGGTCACACAAAAACATATAGGTCGGAACCCGTGGATACGCATATAGGAGTCCCACAGGGCTCGATTTTGGGACCAATTCTTTTTGTACTTTTTATTAATGATCTTCCAGCATACATTAAGCAATTTCTGATAATGTATGCTGATGATACATCTCTATTAATTTCCTTTAAATCTGAAAATGACCTAACATTATACCTTTATTTAAACATTTCAAAAACTACCTATATGCGTTTCCATACTGTTCAGAACCAGAACGTAGCTACTGTAAATTTATCAGTAAATGGTATAGACTTGAACAAATCTAAAACTGTTCCTTTCTTGGGAATGACTATAGATGACACGCTTGGTTGGCATACACACTGTGAAAAGCTTATTAAGCAACTCAGTTCTATGTGCTACCAAATAAGATCTCTAAGTCGTATCCTATCCTATGCCCAGCTAATCATGTTTTACCACGCTCACATTCATTCGAGAATATCATGCTTTGGGGACTATCTTCAAACCTTGAAGATGTTTTTATTGCACAGAAGCGTATTATACGCTCCATAGCAAGGGTTAAACATGATTACCACTGTAAGGAACTGTTTCAAAAATATAGGATTTTACCCCTCCCCTGTATTATTATACTCGAGCTTCTTACACATGTGTATAAAAATAGGGCTGATTTCAGGAAAAATAACTCTGTCCACGCACATAACACTAGATCTGCCCAAAACATTCACCAACCTTGGCGCAGACTCCAATTAACTGGTGACAAATCTCCATTTATAAAAGGAGCCAAACTTTTTAATAAGATCCCTGATGAGATTAAAAATTCTAAAAATCTGCGCCTGTTCCGCAGCAAGGTATCAAAGTACTTGTTAGGAAAATGCTACTATAAACTAAACGACTTTGAATGGCCTTCCACTAGCGATGGTAGCAACTAATAAAAATAATACTATCTAGGCACAGTAAATCGGATTGTATTTTGTATGTTATGTACTTATTTATTATTTATATGTAATCCTTATTGACTTATTCAATAACATGTATTTGTTCCATGAATGAAAATAAATTTATCTTATCTTATCTTATTTATAAATAAAATGATTTTAATATTTTTTTTTATTTAAATTACTTTTTTTTAATATTTTCTTTATTGAACTTTGAAATTTGTTTTGGACTTATAACTTTAATGTTAGAAATAATAACGCGATTTTGGATACTTATAAATATATATAAAAAGTCCAAATCAATTCAGGTTTAACTTGGTCTCTCTGTGTAGATTTTGCTTTTTTCTTAGTTTAGACTTTGACAGTTAAAATCATCAAAATTAAAACCAATAATAATTCAGAACTAATAAAAAAGTTGAAAAGTGGAAAAAATATATCCAGATACATAAAAATGTAATAGGAAAACGTCTAATAAAATGGTTACAATTTTGAAAAAAAAAAGTCATGGTAGCTTTGTTTTACACACATGTTCGATACTGTTTTGCACGCATATAAAATATGACACTTTCTGACTGTCTAAATCATGAAACTTGTCGTTTTCATAGGTGGTCGTAGGAAAAATGGTTTCAAGTGTAGGCCTGTAATATTCATGAAGCAAATAGGGGAAATTTTAGATTCATATATTTTCCCTAAATGTATTTGAAGTTATTCCATTTTTTAAACTAATGATCAAGTTTCGCATTAAAGAATATAAAATATTTATAACCTTTTAAACTTTAAGTAGGGGTAATAAAAAAAATAGAGTTAAAAGAAGTTTGGAAACAATTTAGTAATTGAGTGAATTTAGTACAATAATTAAATTATATCACCAAAAATTTAAATAAATGTGCCAATTTATGTCAATTTACATATTTTTTTAAATAAATCGTTCTTAAATCAAAGTTTTCTAAAAAAAAAAAGGCAATTTTGCGATGAGGTGAAAAAAATTGAGCAATAAAACTTAAAATTCATTGACGAATTTTAAACATTAAAAAATATTTTTTAGATATTAAATTTTACAGCATTTTGAATTTTTAATTAAAAATGTATATAGTAAAATCAAAACGCTGAAAAATAAATACTTTTTATTAAAAAATAAAATTTATCGAATAATTTTTGCATAGAATTCTTTCCATTAAAATGAAATTAATTAATTAATATTATAAAATTTTAATTTTTATTGCCTGCGAGTTTTTTTTAAGTTTGGGGGAGCTCAAATACTAATATAAGTTTTTTTTGGCAAGGTTCAATTTGGATTCTGCTTGAGTGCGAATGTTTGGTTTGATGCCAGTATAAACCCATACCAATATCCCCTTCAAACCTGTTTTTTGTGTTCGATTTTTCTTGAGTTGTAAAATTTTAAAATCCTTTAATTAACTTATACATGAATAATTTTTTAAAATAGGCATGTACATTTTAATGTACATTTGGTCTTAAATGCCATAAAATTCAAAAAAATAAATATATTTTCTTGTTACTTTGTTTTATTTTATATTAAAAAAATCATCCCTTTAATTATTTGGTTTTATAGCCTCTACAATTACAAAAAATTATAAAAAATATTGTAAAAAATACATCTGATGAAAAAAATGTTTACTTTGCAATGTCGTGTTAAATGTAAATATAGTTCAAGGTCTGCAAGGCTTTGAAAATATAGATACTATTTCAAAAATATTACACTTTAATGTACTACCGTGAACCGGGGTTAGGTGAATCACTGAAGGTAAAGTGAAGATAAAGTAAAGCGAAGCTGACCACAACCATCAGCGTGGCACTGCGCGCGAAGTTTCTGTGAATTTTAATTCACTTTACTCCCAGTGACGGTATTAAATAAATAAACCTGTTTCCTGAAGTACGGATATGATTATAATGAATAATTAATTTTATAGAAGCTATTTATAGCTATGTACATTAAGATGTACATGGGGTCTGAAGAGGAAATGGCGTGGGTCTCATTACTTATTAAACATAATAAGATACTTGATTTTCTCTCTAAGAGAGACTTCCTTTCTTAAAAAGCCTTGGTGTTACGCATCGTTGTGTTTAGGGCAAAAACACTAAATTACAATCGTAACAAGATAAACATTTATCCAGTTAAATAAAAGTAAATTTTATTTTCTTATTTACAGTTGGCAGACACTCAATTAATCCAGATTGGATTAAGATTCTCTCAAAGGAAACTGTTTGCTCGCCAAGACTAACATTTGAAGAGTGAAACATCCATAAGGGCCTACCTAACAATTTTAACGGATTTGTTACTGATGGGTACCAAATAGGCCGTAGCGTACTTTCTAGCATATATTAAAATTTCGAAAAAATACGTATTTTGTGATTATTGTTGCTTGTTTTTGCTTGTTTTGGCCTTGCGGAGCATCAAACTCTTCTCTGATTGTTATGTAACTTCATACGTTTTTCTTTTGGGTAAAAAAGAAAAAATGACACCCCAAGCATTTCAGTTTTTCGAAATTTGTATACAGGGTGTCTCATTAACTTTCCTACAGTCATTATCTTGAAAAATGTAAGAGATATAAAAAATCTAAAAAGTAGGTCAATTAGATATTTTTAGTAAACTTTCTATTTATGTAATCGGTAAAGTTCTCACCCCCTAACTCCCAGCAACCCCAACTTTAGAATTTTAAATAGCAATATTGATCACGTGATGCATTATCTGAAAGGAATTTTTATTTTAATTAAAATTCATTTTTAATTTTTAAAATCGGATAAGCAGTTTTGGAGATATCCATTAAAATACTTTCAAAAAATTAAAAAATGTAATATTGAAAAAAAATCTTATATTTGAGAAAATAAAGGTATCTTAATTGTGTTATTGACCAAATTCTAACATTCACTATATCCATATGACATAAAATGCTCGAAATGACCATCATTTCCAACTATGCACTGTTCAAATCTTGACATTAAATTTCTTTTGCAAGCTGCATATACCATATCCGGATTAATAGTCTAACAAACATTAGTAGTGTGTGTCTTTAAGTCCTCTAGGTCAGTTGGTTATGTTTGATAAACTATGCCTTCCTCATAAAAAATCTAGTGAAGTTAGGTCAGGAGAGCTTGGTGTCCAAGAAATTATTCCTCTGGAAACTCTGGAAACATGACGGAATTAATACCATGACGTGATGGCAGCATGGTATTAACTCCGTCACTCAACATTTAAATAATAATTTACCAAAAAAATGGATCGGAAACATGGAAATAATTTCTAGGCCATATAAAGTACCTACGCTACACCCTACTACCAAACCCATTACTAAAATCAACCAAAATATACATATTTTTCTTTTTCGTGGGTTAAACCACTGCAAAATATTCGGAGATTTTGTATGACTTTCAAGATTTTCTACATAAAAATCTCTGATTTTGTAAAATTACGCTGATTTTTGCGATTTCTAAAAAATCTTCGAAATCTTGTACAAAATTACAAAGATGTTGGTCAGTATTTTTGATATTTTTAAAAGACTTTTTGTACGGACTTTCCGATAGTTTTTTATTTTTTATTTAGAATATCAGAAAAAATTAACGAAATATGAAATAATTAGGTGTCAGGCTATCTGTCTATCTGTTCATATTTTCGATATTAAAGCTTATAATTTTTGAACGGAATGTCCGATTTAAAAAAATATTTCTCCTACCTGGGCACTTTTGATAATTCGATGAGTTATACTCTTGTTCCAAATAAAAAAAAAATCTATATCGAGTAAAAATAGGATTATAAAATACATCAAAATATTAATGATAATAATAATAATAATAATCGTTTATTTAGCACAGCTGGCTATATAATATCTCTGTTTCCCCTGTAAAATTAGGATTATGGTATATGGACTCTTATGAGTGTGGCACTCTTCATTTACTACCAGTAAATGTCCTTTTCGTAGATAAAATCTGCGGTCAGCTAATTTTATAACCTATCCCATGGGTAACGTTATCTTTGCTCAAAAAGTATCAATATAGGGAAATGTTATCAGCTACAATGTACTTTACGTCTTTTTACCTAAAGGCTTAAAGATTTGTATTAGCCTTATATTAGATAAATAAAACAAAATTTAATGCTGCGAATAAAAAGTTAACATAAATAAAACAACGAAGAAAAAAATATAAAAAAAATAAAATGTGTCTAATGCTAATTTTATTTCCATAAATAAAATAGTAAAATTTCTCTATGCTAAGCAGCTCCAAAAGATCAGTGATTTACATATTTTTTAAGGACCAGCAAACATACTTTTTTATAAGACTGGTTAAGAATGAGATGCCGGCGAGTTGCTTAATGCTAAGTAACTACTCCCCTGAATGGAGATTTCTCTCGTTAGATTAGACAGGGACAAAAGTTCTACCCAAAAAGGATAGAAGACATACATACACTCCCACTTCCACCCAACCAAACAAATTCTGTATTTGTTCTTTGTTGAACAAATACAATATTTACTTGGCCGGGCGAAAAGTGTAACTATAATATTTTTATTAAAGAAATTACTAGCGCCATCTAAATTTTAGTAGAATTATCTTATTCTACAGATTCACATTAGCTGTGTTCGTTTGTGCCGCTCAGTGCTACACTTTCCGGCCAACCAAATAAATACTTTATTTGTTCTATGAAAAACAAATACAGTATTTATTTGGTTGGCTGGAAAGTGTAGCACAAATGAGATAGAGATAGGGTAGACGTCTTTTGTTTCATAATTCTAGTTGTAGAGAGCTCCATTGAACACATAATTCTATAAGAAACTTTAGAACCTTGATGACTTGATAAGGCCTAATGTTCAAAGTGTAAAAAATAATAATGGTAATATTTTCCAAACGAAAAACAGTCTGGTTACTTTATTATAGTTCCAAAATGTGAAGATACATACAATAAAATATTCTTAGTACTAACCAATAACCGAACTGCACCTTTTACGAGATACCTGCTCACTTTTCCTGTAAGTGGCCTAAAGCTAAGTAAGCTCCTAAATCTAATTCAAAACTGTATAAGTAACTTTAATACCTTGATGACTTGTTAATTTGGCACTGACAGTTTTTGTATTACAAGGCCCTATTGTTGTAGTGGAAAAAAATAATAATGTATGTTTTGAAATTAATAAGCAACCTTTTAAATAATTAACTTGTTACTTGAATTATGGGTCTAAAATGTGAAGATATATATGTATATGTATATGTATATACAGAAATAAGTTCGAGAAATTTAAGAGGTCATTCTAAGTTAAAAAATATGAAAAAAGTTTCTATAAAGGTTGGTCCGGAAATGAGCAGTAAGGGAGCTACGACCCTCCTAGGGGTACATCGAAAAAGTAGTTTTTATTTAATATTTCTGGAACCCTATAAACCACGGTAACAAATTTTTGCACAAACCTTAGCATTGATAAAGGCTATCATTTATTTAGTAATTTTAACCAGGGACGTTCAAAATTGGGGGGAGGGAAATTTCACGTTCAGAGCATCAAAAATAGGAACTAAAAAATGCACCAATAAAAATTTTAATACTTCAAGGCGATTTTACATTAAAAACTGTGAAAAAAATCTCGTATACATCTTGGTTCGAAAATCAGTTTAAAGAGTACTACGGCCTGTTAAAAAATACCACTTTTTAAGGGACTAGCTCTCTTAAAATCGATTTGTGGATATTTGTGTGTGAGGAGTTTTTTTTCGTAGTTTTTAATGTAGAATCACCCTGCAGTATTGAAATTTTTATTGGTGCATTTTTTAGTTCCTGTTTTTGATCATCAAAACGTGAAATTGTCTCTTTAATTGCAATTTTCTCAAAGATAAAGAGTACCTTTTTTATGTGCTTTTAATTAGAGATTAATATTTTATTGAGAAAATGTCAATAAATCTACGGATAAAAAAGTTTGGGGCAAAAAAGTGACATCGCCCCCCCATTTTGCACGTCCCTGCAAAAATTCGTTACTATAGTTTATAGGGTTCCAGAAATATTAAATAAAAACTACTTTTTTAATGTACCCTTAGGAGGGTCGTAGCTCCCTTAGGACTCATTTCCGGACAAACCTTTATAGGAACCTTTTTTCATAATTTTTAACGTAAAATCACCTGTTAAATTTCTCGAATAACCCTGTATACAATAAAATATTCTTACCTTAAATAACTATTAAAAAAATTAGTTTCATTTTCATGTAGCACAGAATTCTTCCAACAAGAGTTGAGCATCTGTCCATTCACTATACTTTTAACTAACCACTCGGGTGACCGATCTATCACAAATTTTAAAGTACTAACCAATAACCGAACGGCACCTTTCACGAGATGCCTGTCCACTTTAACCGGCAGTGGCTTAATGCTAAGTAGTCCTGGTGGCAGTTCCCCCAAATTTACTACATCGCTATGAGGAACATTAAAATCTCGATGACTTTTTAATTTAGAACTTTCAACGCCTGGATTACGATTAAACAAAAGATAATGGTCGTTTTGTAACAAATAATTTACATGCATATCACTTATATCACTTTTAACTATACTACGTTTATATCTATCTTCATTTTTTGAGTCTTTTAAATCTAATTTTGAGTCTGTTTTTGAATCACTTTCACTAGTCACGTTTTTGATGTTGATGGTGGAAGCTGTGTCGATCCATATCCATACGAAATGGCCGTCCATCATGTTTAGACGTTTGGCATCCTCAAGAATTCTAATAGCACTTTTTTGATCACTTAGAAGAATCACCACACCACGAGTTGATCGGGAAATATCGGCCAATTTTCTGAAACAAAAAAATTAAATTTACCACCTTTTTCCCTTTAATATTTTTAAATCTAGTGTATTATACAGGGTGATCAATAACTGGCATGCCAAAATTTAAGAGGCTATTCTACATCCAAAAATATCAAAAAAATCCTATAAACGTTGGTCCGCAAATGAGCCCTAACGGAGCTTCGGCCCTTTAAAATGTAATAAAAATAAGGTTTTTAATTAATAATCTGGTACCCTTTAAGCTAGAGTGACGAGCTTTTGCATGTATACTAGTATTAATAAGGGCAATAAGTTTCTGTTAACTTATTTTTTTGAATTTATTCAGAGGCGACGGAAAAATGTTTTAGGCTTAACACATTTTTGCCCCAAACTTTTTTATGTGTACTTTTTTGGATTTTTTGTAAAAAATATGGAGTCCTTGAGTAAAAATACATAAAATTTTTAATAGTGTGACACTGTAAAAAGCCAAAGTTAAAAAAAAAAATGCAATTAAAAGGAAGTAACATTTTGTGCCACCAAAAACGTTACTTTTTAAAAGGCTATTACTCCTGTAATATTAAATTTAGGTGTTTTGGTGAAGCATACTGTTTTGCTCAGTTTATAATGAAGAATCACTCTGCAGCATTAAAATTTTATTGATGCTTTTTTTTGTTCCCCATTCAATATGTCATCTTTGAAGGGCCATAGCTTCCTTATGGCTCATTTCCGGAACTTTTTTTCATACTTCTGGATGTAGAATCACGTCTTAAATTTTGGCATGGCGGTTACTGATCACCCTGTATATACAAATTTTGTTGTACTAAATATAGTACAACTATGTTTGCTGGTTAGTACAAGAAGAATTATGCCTGCACGTATCAGTTCCATGTGCCAACCGAATGGAAACATTTATATAAGTTACTTCTCTTAAGCTTATAAGGCTTTTATATTAGGTATTCCAAATACCTAATATAACAGACATTCTTTCAGTGTTGATTCTGTGTATAGAAAAATAAATAATATAAAATTTCTTTTAAATGAACCCAACAAAAAAATAAGAAAAACAAAAACAAAAAAAAAATAGTAGTATTGGCGAGGGGTTTATTTATTGAACAAAAAGTGTACAAGGATTGTGAGAATCTAAGAATTGTGGAAGATTGTCAAAAAGATTATGAAAGATTGCACTAAATTTTAATGAAGATTGTTAAAGATTGTGGGAAGATTTCAGATGATTGTGGGAAGATTTCAGATGATTGTGGAAGATTGTAGATGATTGTGGATGATTGAGGAGGCTTTCAGATGATTGTAGAAAAAGGAATTGTCAAGGATTGTAGAAGATTGTTGGATAGGTGTACAAGGATTGTCCAATTACTAAACCCCTTGAGTATTGGTAATCGCCCGAAAAACCGTTTTCTTGCGAAAAATCCAACTTTTCTTACATATTTATTAAGCAAAAAGTGGCGCTTTTAGATACAAAATACTTTGTATAAAACTATTTTATTTTAAGTAAAATTTATATTTTATAGTTTCAAAAGAATCCAATTAGAATAATTAAATAGAGAGGCTAACCCAATTAAAAAGAAAAAACGGGTTAAGTGGCGCTTTATGTTAAAAAATCAAGTGCAGGAATTGTCAATTAAACTCTCATTGACCCAGAGTAAATATATATATACAGGGTGTATTTGAAATAGCGTAGGAAATTTTAAAAGGTGATTCTACATGATAAAATATGACAAAAAGTTCCTATAAACATATGTCTAAAAATGCGTCATAAGGGAGCTACGCCCCTTTGAAATTGGTTAAAACAATCGGTTTTTATTTAATAACTCAGGAACCCTTTAAGATATATTAACGAGGTTTTGCACGTGAATTAATACTAATAAGGCCCATCTTTGTATGTCATTTTCACGTACTTATTTAAACCAGGGGTGTGCGAAACGGGGGTGCCTTATCAGTTTTTTGTCCCAAACTTTTTTCTGTGTAACTTTTTTGCAATTTTATTTTTGAAATATGATTCCTTAGGTCAAAATACATAAAAAAGGTACTCTTGTTGTAATACTGTAGGATTAACCGTTTTCGAGAAAAATTCATTTGAAGGTAAAATTTCACGATTCGAGGACGAAAAATTAAATACTAAAATGTTGAAAACCAAACCGATTTTTTTAGCCAATTTCAAAGGGGCGTAGCTCCCTTATCACGCATTTTTAGACATATTTTTATAGGAACTTTTTGTCATATTTTATCATGTAGAATCACCTGTTAAAATTTCCGACGCTATTTCAAATACACCCTATATATACATTTTTATTTCTTTATGATACATTATAATTTATTCTTTTTGCCCTGAATTATTTAATTAGTTCATTGAGTACTCGTCCTAGATCTATAGAGTATATCTACAAAAATTATTTAAATTTGAGTTTTCTTTTATTATAAAAGTTTTATATTCGTCACCCATTTATGGAGAGTTTATCCAATCATTAACACCAATCTAACTAACTATTTGACCAATAAAATGTCAAATTTATTTATATCGTTTCATTTCATTTTTAGTTTAGTGTTAATGATTGCGTAAATTAACCTTTAAATGACAAACTATATTAACCCAGTAAACACTACTTAGTATTTACCTTAAGGTCTATTTTTTTTAATTTAAAGTCTTTTATTTATAACAACGTTACAACGTTACAACAAAGGTCTATTTTTGTTAAAATTTCCGCTTATTAAACATTTAGTATACGTAAAATTACGTATATACTGGGTATATACTGGGTAGTACAATTTTTGTTTGTTCCTTTATTAAAAAAAGGCTTTACAATTTGCTTAAACATAAATCATGCAAAATGACACTGAAAATATTCCTACGATTTTTTATTTTACTTTTGTTGAGTTAAAATCTTAGTAAAAAAAAAGAGGGAAGCGATAATATCGTCGGCTTACAAGTAAAGAGCACTAAGTCCAAAAACATAGTTTTGGGATATTGACAAATTTAACTTTCATTGTTGTTTTTTAATTTTTGTAATAATTGTTTTTGGAAAAAAACTACCGCAAATTGCAATGACATGTTTGGACATAATAATGTCTCATTTGCAATTAAATAAAGAAAAAATTAAGTAGTTTAATTCAACTAAATTTGAAAAAAGACATGGACTTAGTGCCTTTTACTTGTAGGTTCAAGACGTCGGATTACAAGTAAAGAGCACTAAGTCAATAAAACAATATAAAAAACAACTATTTAAAATTAAAACCCTTCTATTAATTAAACGTAATGTATAACTATAAAGTAGAAAACAAGATGTTTACATATATTTTCAAAAATTAGATTTAAAAAAAAAGGGTTTGGTCTTTTTGATTGTTTAAAGAACGTTTAATAATAATAATTAATTAGTATTAATTATATGAAACTGCTTACTATGCCAGAACTAAGACAGTTTTCAGAGGCCATCGGCTGTGCCGGCAAAGAAGCATCTCCTAAACAATAATTATAATGAATCATTATTAATGATAAAACGCTTCACGGTGCAACACCCCTCAGAAATGCACCGAGACTTTGAACTTAGTGTGAAGGCTTCAAATTTAGTTTTCAAATATTATCTGATAATAAAAAAACCAATGCAAATGAAATTTAAGTTATTACCTACACATCGAAAGTACACGTAAAAAGCGTTGTCATTTTACAGGTAAAGTTCTGTTTCTCTGTTCTGTCTCTATTCCATTAACTTTAACATAGCAAAATTTGAATGCTTTTGTCAGTACAATAAATAACGCGATATTGTAGCATATAAATGATTCAAGCAATCATATTTTTATAAATTAACTCTTTTTAGAAAGTCGCTTAGTGCAGAAACATTTGAAATAATCTACAAGTAAAACGCACTAAGTGCACTAAGTGACTTAGTGCCTATTACCAGATAAAATTTAATGAAAATCAAATTGGTGCGTTTTGTATAGTGGGTAACTCCCTTGGCTGTCCACCTAGAAGTTAGTTCGGTTTACCTATACATAGATCATCAAAAATTAATTACAGTGCCATTAAAATCCCATTTTTGTAAAAAAGTGATTTAGTGCTTTTTACTTGTAAGCCGACGATATACTGTTTTCAAATCAAAGGTGACTATTGTCTCAATTATTTTACTGAAACTAACATATGAGTTATGAGCACAACCCACTTCATTTCTTAAGAATAAATTAAGATTTTGATTTATTTTTTAGCCGATACACTTGAGTAACAAAATTCAATTAAATCGTTTACTTTTAAAGAGGGTTATCTCACATTTTTGTTCAAATTAAGTTAATAAAAGATATGGTATCTTAGACCATATACACATCGATTACTATTAGGAAAAACTAAAAAACAACTTAATTAAAATAGGGTTGGAAGTTGATATTTTCGTTTTGTCAATTTTTTTTTCTAAATTAAACAATTTTTAAAAAATGATTAATTTCATAATACATAAACTTAAATTATTCTTTTAAACTAACTTTAATTGATATAAATAAAAAATTACAAAAAATGAAAACCTTAAAAAGAAGGTTTACAAATTATATAGTTAAATAGAAAATTTTATTTGTTTTAAAATGATGTACCACACGGCCGCCCATTAAAAAAATCCCCCCGGTGACACCTTGCCCACATTTTAAGACCTGAAACTATCAAATATACGTAAAAAAAGTTTAAGTTAGCATGTTAAGAAGTCACAAAAAAATAAAGTTTAATAATATTATTATTGTAAAAGTGTCTGTCTAAATTATTTAAAATTAACAGATTTCGGGCTTTTGTTTAAATTTATCAAACAAATTAAACTTCTGTTAATTAATGACTTTTTAATTACTAAAATATTTGCATTGATTTAATGTCTGGTAGAGGATAGTGGGGCAATATTAATCGGAACAATTGAGAACAAAATATTTTAGATGCACTGAAAAAATTAAAAGATGTATATCTTCAAAAAAAAGTATTTATCTTGTCCCAAGAAAAGTGTCGCTTTTGAAATATTTTTAAAATTCTCTTGGACCTTTCGCATTTAAGGCAAAAACCATTTATCTTGTTTTAAGATTGTTAAAAATTAAATAATTTTAAATACTTTGCCCAAGAATTTTGCGCTTGAGACAAAACCACTTGCATTTCACACAAGATCAATGGATTTTAAGTTAAAGAGTCAGAAAGATCTTGGCAAGTGAATTATATTTTCATGTTAAAAGAAGGCGCTTTTGGACTTATTCAAGAGTGCGAAGCATTTGGCCTAATTTCATAAGCCATTACCGTAAAGGATCCTTTTTTTCAGTGTGTGGTTAATTTTATTACTATATTCGACAATCCAGATGTAATTTAATTACGTATTAATAATATGTTATTATTAATAGGTTGTTAATAAGTTACTAATAACCCTAAAAAAATTAAAAGGGAAACGGGAAACTCTCTGTTTATCCAATAGGAAATTTACAAAATGCAAATTTTACATTACTGCACTGAAAAAAAGGATCCTTTGCGGTAATGGCATATGAAATTAGTCCAAATGCTTCGCACTCTTGAATACGTCCAAAAGCGCCTTCTCTTAACATGAAAATATAATTCACTTGCCAAAATCTTTCTGATTCTTTAACTTAAAATTCTTTGGTCTTATGTGAAATGCAAGTGGTCTTGTCTCAAAAGAAAAATTCTTTGGCCAAAGTATTTAAAATTATTTAATTTTTAACAATATTAAAACAAGATAAATGGTTGTTGCCTGAAATGAGCCAGGTCCAAGAGAATTTTAAAAATATTTCAAAAGCGACACTCCTCTTGGGACAAGATAAATACTTTTGTTTGAAGATACACATATTTTAAGCTAAAAGAATAACTGCCAAGAGTGTTAACTATTTTGAGCCAAGAAAATCATTTTTTTCAGTGTATTGTCGCACATAGTATGTAAAAAATATTGCTGATAAATAAACAATGGATATAATTGTTGATAAAAATATGGGTAACTTATAATGTATACTTCTTGTGCCTTTTATTTGTATTTCTTAAGAAAAACATAAAAGAAAAGTCAACAACTTTAAAGATTCGATCTATAAAAGGCGCACACTTTTCCTAATAATCAGCTCTGATATAAAGATACGTAAAAACTCAGTCAATAAAAAGATACTGGATCTTACGTTTTTTTATAATTTATTATTTTTTCTCAATTTCTTTTACGCGATATTTCTTGTCCTTTATCTCTGAGATGTCAAGAGCAATTGACTTATGCCTGTGTAGGTATATAATTTTTATAGTATTATTATACTATTCACGTATGCGTATGCGTAGGCGCTAGAATAGTAAAGTAGTATGTATTTTCAAAAAATTTCAAAAATCTAGACAGAAAATTCTTGGATACAAATTTGTTTTGTGAAAAATTAAGTAACTTTTTTTATGTCCGTCCGTCCGTCTGTCTGTCTATCCGGTGTCATGATTTTTGTAGACACTATAACTCATGAACAAATAATTTGATCGCATTGAAATTTTTGGGAAAAAAGTTTTATGAAGGGAAGATCCCTATTGTTTTTGAAAGTAATCCTTCCAAAACCAAAAATGTTATGGGGAATTAAACTTTTAAAAAAAATCGAAAAAAGCTGAAAGAAAATTCCGGTTAACGTAAATTTTTTTATAAGGATCAATTCTACCAATTATTAAAGCAATCCCTCCAAAAACAAGAAAGTTATAGGGGGTTAAAAAAAAATTTAAAAAATGGTATATTAAGATTTATTTCTCGTCCGTATATCATACGCTATTTTTTATTCACTTGTAAACATATTTTTAACAAAAAAAGGTAAAAATAATAAGTAAAATTAGTTTTAATTTGGTTATGTCAGTTAAAGACAAACACAACCGCTATGATATGAGACCTCAAAAGTACTTTTTTTTGATTTTTTTTTATGTTTATTTTTAACCTCGTACTATTCTACTTAATTAAGCATCCCCTAAGTCCAGGACTTGTGTGGGCTAGTAGTAGAGGGAACCACCGGCTTTAATTTACTTTCGAACCAATATATCTAGGGAGTACGCCTTCGCCAAATTTCAATTATTAATTAACTGAAAAAGGCAATCGGCGCCAGTGAGGTTTGAACTTAAGATCATTAGCTCAGTGTCAATGCTATATCGATGCCTTAGGCCGCTGGGCTAATCTCCGGGCGGGCTGCAGCCAGTCAAAATAAAAAAAAAAGACGAACTCTTAACAAAAGTGTCACTTTTAATTTAACATTTCTAACCGAAAAATGTCGCTATGGAATACAACCGAATAAAAAAATATATTTTTTAAATAAATTTTAATTTTTCTTTTCTTTTTGGAAAAAAATGGTTTTAGCAAAAATAAAATTAAAAAAAAAAAATTTCTTCAAGCGTACTAAAATGTTCATATTTTATAACTGAACACACTAGTTAGAAGTGATCTATTTTTTTACAGTAAAAGAATGAGTTCATTGTTGTACGCCGTAAAAAAAAGTTAGTTAGCAAAACCACCACTGACGGCAGCACTCTTTGACTTTGATGACAGCCATACTTCAAACATGTTTGTTTATTATGTAAACAGGTGGTTGACTCGAGATTATGTGCAAAAACCTTGTGTGAAATTAATTAAAAATGATTGAAGAAGATATATGGTTTATACACCTACAAATCTTTACGAAATTGCAAATGCTACATTAGACAAGTTACCATCGAAATCGCGAAAAGTGTATGATTTAGCCTATGCAAAAAAATTAAAATGAGGTAAAGAAGGTTTAAGTTTACTTCGAAAGGGTTTTATTGGCCTATTTTAATAAAAAAAACATACTGAATTACTGAATAAATTAAATTCAAAAATTTATATTTAAAAAAAAGTATATGGGACGCTTGAAGAAAACAAGTATGTTTCACTCAGAGGAAAAGTGCTTTTTTTTACTCGTCTGTAGTTTCCGGACTTAGCTTCTCATTTTCCGTAAATTCTACAGACTAGTAAAAAAAAGCTTCAATTTTCCTCTTAGTATATAGTATTTTTTTAAGTTTAATTTGATTTTTTTTTTTTTAATGAGAAAATGCAATATACCATTTAGCGTGAATTACCACTAATGGAATGTGTACTACGCAATGCGCATTTCTCATTGGCTAGCATTACATATTTTCACCGTATATTAAAATTTGATTTTAAAAAACATATATTTCCTGATTTAGTTTTATTTTTATTACATTATAAATGGGAAATAACTATTTTATTACGATAGGTTTATAGCCTAAATCATATATTAAATTTAAATCAAAACTGCTATAATAGCCATATGATACGTAATGCGTAATAAACTTTTAATTCCTATTTTATTATGAAGAGGCAAAAATTTATTAGAAATTTAATTTTTTATTATTATATCACATTGTATATACTGGAAATTCAATAAAACCTGCAGTGACTCAGTTGCTAATGTGTGGTAAAAGCGAAGATCATACCACTTCGGGTACGACTCGCGTAATTTCGTCGAAGCTTCGCAAAGGCCGACCCCTTATTCGAAAGCAGCAGAGGTATGAGTCACTGCAGGTTTTATTGGATTTCCAGTATAGAACTATTAAATCAGTTGCTGTTTATTTTTAAAAAGCGGTAGAAGTCTCTCATACCAATTCCGAGTCGATAGGATAGTTCGTTATCAAGTTCTCAAGTGTTTACAAAAACCATGGAATCGGACAGTCATAATCAATTATTATATTTTTTTTTTCAGGAAACACTTGTTTTTATTTTTTTTTGTCTTAGGCGTTTTTTGGCGATTTTGTAAAATTCTAAACGTATTATATTCTTCTAGCGAATAAGCGTTGTGTTATAGGTTAATTAATTAAAAATACTAAAATATATATATTAAAAGCCAACTAGACGTAAAGCTTTAAATAAATTATTTGTTTTATAGTATTATGTTTGACAAGATTTTAACTACGTACATATATACAGGGTATCTCTACGTACGTATATACAGCGTATCTCAATGAAGTCGACTCGGTCTATATATAGTAAAGTATCCAATTTAGAGAAAAAGTTTGACAGGATTAGTTGTATGGTTTTAAAAAAGGCACATTCTAAAAATATTTTTAAATATACAGGATGGTCCTCCTAGGGTGGGTAACATCTGGCTTAGTTTTTTTAATTGAATGGTATATTTTTTATTATTTCATCTTACTTGTCATAAAAATACCTTTATTTTAATATCATATTATATGGATCTATTGTTTATAGTTTTAGAGATATAATTGCATTTTTAGTGATGAGATGAAACCTCCTTCAATTTATTTACTTTTTGTCAAAAATTAATAAAATTTTGAGAGCTTATCTTAAAAGGGTGTATCTAATTACTCTACATACAAAAAAATATTTTTTTAACTACAGGGCGTTCAAAATTAATATTAAAACTTTTAGATTTTCAAACATAAAAAACTTAATTTTTTTAAATAGAATGTTATATTTTTTATTTGCTCATTAAATGTAAAATAAAATTCTACATTTAATATTATAGCATTCCATTTTAAAAAATCAATTTTTTAAAAGGAATGCTATATTTTTTATTTACTCATTAAATGTATAATTTTATTCTAAATTTAATGAGCAAATAAAAAATATAGCACTCCATTTAAAAAAATTGAGTTTTTTATGTTTGAAAATCCAAATGTTTGAATATTAATTTTGAACGCCCTGTATAAAACATTTTATTTTTTGCACATAAAGTAATTAGACAAGATAAGCTTGCAAAATTTTATTAGTTTTTGACAAAAAGTAAAGAGATTGACTTTTTTTTATCTTATAACTAAAAATGCATTTTTTCTCAAAAACAGAATTATATCTCAAAAACTATAAACAATAGACCCATATAATATGATAATAAAATAAAGGATTTTTATGACAAGTAAGATGACAATAAAAAATATACCATTTCATTTAAAAAAATTAAGTCAGATGTTACCTATCCTAGGAGGACCATCCTGTATATTTCAAAATATTTTTAGAATATGCCTTTTTTGAACCATACAACTTTTCTCTTAAAAGTTTTTCTCTAAAGTGGATACTTTACTATATATCGACCAAGTCGGCTTCTTTGAGACAACCTGTATAAAAAATTAAAAATTTTGTTTTATTCCTAGAACACTAGCTTATAATTTTAAGAAACATATTTGATGATTCCTAATTTTTATTAAGTATATCATTTTACAGATCATGCTTTTCATCCAGAAGAAAGATTTAATTTTAGAATATTTGTCAAATTTTAAGTTGAACATCTAGATGTCTTAAAGTTAATAATACTATTAATATTTATATCCAATACATACAGATAATGAGACAATTACCAGCTTTATTTTAAATAGATAAACTCAATAATAACCCCCGCGTGGCCTTTACTTTATTGAGTGGATAATTATTTATTTTACCCACTCAACTGTCACTTGTCAAATTATTTTCTTGTAAATGTCATTAAAATTTTTAATAAAAATATGAATTTCCAAGCTATTTATTGGATAAAACCTTGTATGGCACTCATGGGTAAACCGATATTGCCCATGAGAAAATTAACCTGCGAGGCGTCAGCCAAGCAGGTTAATTTTCGTTTACTTTACCCACTAGTACCATAAATAACTATTAAAATTGAATCAAATTTGTCATTTTTTTTTATTTTTATTCATTCATAAAAAGAATTATTATAATCAAATTAATTTTATTAGGACTAACCAAATAGCCTGTTTTTCTATACTAAATGAAAGCCTTAAGACTAATAGTCTTCAGGGTCTTAGCTATGGGGGGATGGGGGGGGGGTGCGTCTCCCCCACCCATCTTGAAGTGTTGTTTATTTCATTGATCCAAAACAAAAAGTTGTATATTTTATGGAGGTGAGGAGTTTTTTTTTAGTTATTAACTTTTTCTAGAGGAAAAAAATTGTATATTTAGGCTAAAAAAAGTTGTAAATTTTGACCTTCTCCCCGTCCCACAAAATATCCTTCGCTACGGCCCTGATAGTCTTCACTGTAGAAAACGTTTCCCGTATCAATAATCTGCAATTTATTTATTTTAATTTTAAAACTTAATTAAATAATAAACTGTATTACGTTGTTAATTTAAAGATTCAGTTAAATTTACCAAAAAATGATAAAACTTATTCTTTTTATTTTATTTAAAGTATATACAAACAAGTTCTACAATAAATTTAAATCAAGCGAAGAATATGATATTATCAAGAATAAAAGAGAAGAACAAGATATCTGGAGGCTTTGGCCTAGTTCCTTTAGTCATCTTGGAGAAGAGTAAATACGTCAAAAATAATTTTGAGCTCCTGTTGGAAGTTTGAGATCTAATTTTTTAGTTGGATTACCACTCCTGTGGTTAAAATACCTTTGAATTAAGGTTCCATGTACGAGTATAAAATATAAATAAATAAATAAATAAAATAAATAAATAAATTTTAAAATTTAATCTTAATATTAGTAATATACAGTGCGGTCCAAAAGTCACCCCCCCCCTTTTAACTTTTGAACGTGTTGAGATATCGACTTCAAATTTAGAACTCTTAAATAAGACAAGTTAAACTATCTTTTAGCATATATTTGATATTTTTAGCTCTTAAAATGAGGGCAGGGGGGCATGGGGGGACTTTTTTTTAAATGGAAAGAGGGGTCGTGTGATACATTATTTTAAAGCTTATAAAATTCTCTATTTAAACTAACAATTTTAAATTTTTTAAAAATGTTTTTTAAGGTTTTGATTTTTCAATTTTTTGTGCTAAAACATTCGATTTTTTAAGCTTTTTTATACATTTTTATTTATGTCAACTAAAATTAGTTTAAAAGTATAATTATCATTTTTTTATGATGTAATTAGGCATTTTTAAAAAATAATTTGTTTTTTTTAGAGGAATTTCCCATTTTCAACCCCATTTTAAACCCATTTTTTTTTTTTAATTTAAAAATACGTAGTTAAATGGAGAATTTAAGCTTTAAAATGATGTATTATACTACCCCCCTTTCCATTTAAAAAAATGTGCCCCCATGCCCCCCTGCCCACATTTTAAGATCTGAAAGTATTAAATATATGCTAAAAGATAGTTTAAGTTGTCTTATATAAAAGTTCCAAATTTGAAGTCGATATCTAAACTGGTTCAAAATTTAAGAGGGGGGGGGGGTGACTTTTGGACCGCTCTGTATATTATATTACACACTAATTGTACCCCCATTTTTACATTTTAATATAGCGCTATATCACTAATTAGTAATACCACTAAGCATTTAAGAGTAATTGCAATGTTAATGTTTATTATGTGGTAAACGTCATACTAGCATTGTAATATACACGGTGTATTTGAAATAGCGTTGGAAATTTTAACAGATGGTTTTACATCATAAAATATGACAAAAAGTTCCTATAAACATATGTCTAAAAATGCGTCATAAGGGAGCTACGTCCCTTTGAAAGTGGCTAAAAAAATCGGTTTTTATTTAATAACTCAGGAACCCTTTGAGATATATTAACGAGGTTTTGCACGTGAATTAATCCTAATAAGGCCCATCTTTGTATGTAATTTTCACGTACTTATTTAAACCAGGGGTGTGCGAAACGGGGGGGGCTTATCAGTTTTTTGTCCCAAACTTTTTTCTGTGTAACTTTTTTGCAATTTTATTTTTGAAATATTATTCCCCAGGTCAAAATACATAAAAAAGATACTCTTGTTGTAATACTGTAGGATTAATCGTTTTCGAGAAAAATTCATTTGAAGGTGAAATTCCACGGTTCGAGGACGAAAAATTAAATACTAAAATGTTGAAAACCAACATTTTAATAATGCAGGGCGAATGTACATTAAAAACTAAGAAAAAAACCTCATATACAGGTACTTCCAAAAATCAATCCTAATGGAGCTATGGTCTCCTAAATATGCACCATTTTTAAAGGGCTATGGTAGCTTTAAAAGCGTTTTTTCGACCTGCATGTATGGAAACTTTTTTTCTTAGCTTTTGATGTAGAATAACATTGCATTATTAAAATTTTGGTTTTCGACATTTTAGTATTTAATTTTTCGTCCTCGAACAGTGAAATTTCACCTTCAAATTAACTTTTCTCGAAAACGGTTAATACTACAGTATTACAACGAGAGTACCTTTTTTATGTATTTTAACCTGAGGAATCATATTTTAAAAATAAAATTGCAAAAAAGTAACACAGAAAAAAGTTTGGGACAAAAAACTGATAAGGACCCCCCTTTTTGCACACCCCTGATTTAAATAAGTACGTGAAAATTACATACAAAGATGGGCCTTATTAGGATTAATTCACGTGCAAAACCTCGTTAATATATCTAAAAGGGTTCCTGAGTTATTAAATAAAAACCGATTTTTTTAGCCAATTTCAAAGGGGCGTAGCTTCCTTATGACGAATTTTTAGACATATGTTTATAGGAACTTTTTGTCAAATTTTATCATGTAGAATCACCTGTTAAAATTTCCGACCCTATTTCAAATACACCCTGTATACGTCGTTAAAGACAAAATGATATAGTATATAAATTCTTAAGTTTGGCAAGAATTTACAACGTGAGATGTTATCACATAGTCGCATCACTGAATGTAGCTTGAAATTCCTTATAATTTTATAACCTTAAATTTTCTAGAGAATACCGCCGTTTAGATTCCATACATTCCATACAATTGTCTAGTAATTGGGTCTGTATCTTAAAATTTAATTACTAAATTCACTTGAGTTCATTAAAGGTTATTTTATTGCTACATCATATACGAGAGTAGCCTAATTTCGGATAATTTCGGATTTATCATTTAATAGGCGGTATTATTTCCTGATATTTTTTTATATAATAGCACACAACTTATTATAACGAACCATGATTTATTATGAAAACAATTTTATTACGGGTTATGTTTTTCAAAAAACACGGTTAAAAGAACCTTGAGCATTTTTGTGCATTTGAAAAAGGGTTCCTAATTTCGGAAATATCCGAAGTAGATCTGGATCCCATTGCTTATATTTCTTGTTATTTCTTGACATTTTGTTCTTCTTGTTGAAGTAATTTAATCTCAAATTTAATCATTAAGCAATTTTTTACGAATAATATAGGAGCCATGATTTTGCCATTTGCAATTTAAACGATTTGTGCTGCCATTGAACGGAGAGAAGCTCTAGCATTACCATATTATAGGACGGATTTAGTTTGACTTTTGGCTTTAAATAAAAGTAGGTTACTGTTTATCTGTAGATAGTATCTTAGATAAACTACTATCCGAAATTAGGAAACCATCCGAAATTAGGCGTATTTCCTATACTCTGAAAGTAGTAAATACTTGCTTAATGGTTCTATTTATCCAAAGAACTTTTACCTCAAGAAGTAATTTCAGACCAATGTTTATATAGGTGTCATCTTTTTGTTTGTCTATTTACTAACAGAAACGCGATACAGCTTTTTAGTGTAAAATGTAGATGTCGCTAGTCGACTTTCAGGCTAACTGGTAGCGATGTTGAGTAGTTTCCACCTTATCATGAATTCAAATCATTATACTTAATACTACAATTATGTTTAATAATATAGTATATTTAAATCTATTAAAATTAAACTACTAGTTCATATAAAACTCATACAGAACTAATGTTTCTTAAAATTTACAATAAAATATCCAAAGTATATGTTTCCAGTCGGCAACAGTATACCCCCGTCAGTCTAATTACGAAATTAGACTGTGAGTTTACACATTCTTTCTCTCTCTTTACGCGTACTAAGTGTAAACAATAGTCACTCCCCACCAGCCCCTCACCGTATTTAGTTCACGCTTCAAACAAAGCATACGGTAGATTTCATCATGTTCCTTCTTGAGGTAAAAGTTCTTTGAAGTAAAAATTTCCTATCGCAACTCCCACATCTTCCGTAAAGGATATGGATGTCAGTCCCATCAAAACAAGTGTTCACATTAAAATAATACCAATTTTCCACTTTACTGTCTTACTAGACTAAACTTGCATAAAATAAAAACAAAACGTGATATTGTGTATAAATTTTGCCTTGCATTTAACCATGAGTTAATAAAATATTACCAAGGCAATGGATTAAGCGATGAATTCCATATAACATTAAACTGGTTAATTTTCTACAGATCTCTATAAATTCCATTTATTTTACAGGAAATGGTCCTGAGGGGGGGGGGGGAGTTAAAATCCAAAAAATAAAATTTTATATTCTTGAATTAAGAAAAAAAATGTAAGAAAACTCTAGCGCCCCAGGCAAAGTTTTTTTATTTTAATTTTAAATTAATTAAATATAAAATTTAAAAAAATACAAGGAACTCTAGTCGAAAAATTTTACGAATTTTACGCTTAATTTCTACAAATTTTGCAATGATTTTATCCTGGGGGGGGATAATTGCACCAATTACTCCCCCCTGATTCTCCCCTATTATTTTATGAAATTCTGTAAGAATTTCGATCGTAATATATTAATTACCCATTTTATATCTGTGTTCATTAAAGGTTATTAAGTTATTGCTAATTTTGCTTGGGATTAAATTAGAAGAAATGTCCTTAATCAAATTATTTGAAGTGGTTGTAATTATAGGTTACAGGACCAAAACAAATGCTTTTTTTAACGTTAAATCTCCAACGTTTCGAGCACCTAAACGGTCGCTCTTCTTCCGGTTAAGTTGTATGTATCTCTTTCTCTGTTTAGTGTATGAGTTGAGAGAGAAAGAGATACATATTCCCCTAACTTTGTTAGTAACCGCTACTCCACAAAAAGTCGACTAATTGGTTTTGAAAATAAGTAGGCATATTGTCCCGCAAAAATTGTTCAAATCAATAGTTTGCATTTTATTTTAATTTATGTCGAAATTTCGTTTGTCAGAAGTCATTGTTAATAGTTTTTTACATTGTTTGTTATTTATATGGTTTAATGTTTTACGTAAGGCGTATACTATGCCTAATATTATTTTTCTACGACTGCTTTAGAATGTAAGCAAATACACACACTTTTTAAACACAGAATGAATCCATTCTAGCTCTAGATACGGTATGAATATTCCGTATCAAGTGTTAGACTGAGTACATGTAGTGTAGTGAAGTTGAAAATTCGATCACTAATTTAGTGATGTCGAATTCTTCACTGTTTTAGTGATAGTGGTATATAATTCGGTTATAACCGAGTGGTAAAATATAACTTTTGTTATAACTTACTCAGTTAGGTTGGCCATACAATCTTCTATCGTATTTAAAGTATACCCGAGCGGAGAATATACTTAACCACTTATCACTTTATTCGGGAGCGGGTATTCTAGGAGACGGCGCTTAGGAAACAGATAAAACGATTTCTTCTTAACTTAAGAATAATATATTAAATAAATGTGAATAAATTCTCCAAGAACATGAAAGATCAATTCTTACTTCTAAGTCCTATTTCTATGCAAAGCCCTTAAATTCAAATTTCCATTATATATTAGTTTTCCATTAAATACTACTAACTTAAAACATTCTATGTTTGAAATCCCAACTATTCGCAATCATTTTCAAATCCCAATTTATTTTCCACATTTTTCTTAGTGTATATTAAAACTGGTTAGTATAAGTCATTTAAATTATTTTACAAAATATTTTTCAAAGTTAATTAATATTCGTCAAAATTTCTATCAGTGTTCATACTATCAATATTTATAAGTGTCCAAAATTATTTTTATGTCTGATAAAACGAGTCTCAAAATTTTTCTAAGTTTAAAAACTATTTTTAATTCAAGAATAAATCTCAAAATTAATTCTCACAGAAACTACATTTTCACTTTTGAAACTGGCGTGGAGGCAGTCTAACTAAAACTGGATAAAAATGAATCTTTTCATGAGTTTATATAGCTTATAAGAAGGTCACTAGTTAAATTTATTTGACAATGCTATTAGCGCAAAATATTTACAAAGATACCGCGCATATTTAATTACCCCGACAAAAGAGTTTCAGTCTCATCAATTTGCAAACTAATTGCTATTTCTGACATCTGAAACGATCATTTTAACCATAAATTAAATTTGTATAAACAATTTGGACTACTAGACAACTTTTAAGTTATACCAACAAGAATTACCGAGGAGGGGTCCGATGTAATTTAGGTCAAACCGGACTTTACCGAAGCCGAATCTCGTGAAGCCAGATTGTATCATAGCGCAATATTAAAGAAATATTATTTTAAAATTTTAACTACATATAAAATATTCGGATCATAACAGTAGTGCCATCTCTTGTTTATAAAAGTAAACAAAACTGTAGCAAAATTAGCAAAAATATATATATTTTGCCATGAATTATTGAATAATTTAATGCAATTTAAAGTTTCGAGTTAAAATTACATAAAGTTTATTAGTGTTTCTTAATATTTTACCAGTTTTTTTATCAATTTAGTTCAAAAAATTAAAACTGCTCTATCTATTGTTAAATATTTAAAAATAATGAAATTGCACCATGGTTAATAATGAATTTATATTCAGCTGTTTTGGCATCTGACGTTTCACTTAATTATTAAATCATATGCTATTTACAAGTGTCTTTAGGCACCAAATTTATTTATTGCATGATAAATTAAAAATATTAACTAAATTAGTACCTATAAAACATGTTTTACAAAAAACACTTCAAAAAGTGAAAATCATTGGTCCACCATATTCAACCATAGATTATACAACCCATATATTACCGTAAGGATCATAGATAGAGGTACCCCCATATATTGATTTTTGAGGCAATAGATTCTCCCTCACAGTTTTCGCCTGTCCCCTTATTTCTGGAGAAGTACCAAAATCATCACTTAGCATTTCACTTTCCATTTTTATATATTTTATTACACTTAACACGGAAACACTCTAACTTAATAATTTTAGCAGATCAACAGAAAATTTCAGCCAGAAATGTCAAGTTATTCATTTGTTTTTTAATGGCCGCGAAAGGCCAGCGTGATTTTAAATTTATAAGCTTTTTCATTAAATTTTAGTAAAATAAATAAATAGCTAACTAATTGTACTGGTAGTGAAAAAAATACTATATTTTCCACGTGAGTGAAGATTTAACATTTAGACCGCGTCTTGCGGGCTTCGCGCTAGCGCGCTCATTCCGCAATTTAACGCAGGTCAAAAATGTTAAACTTCTCTCACTTGGTAAATAATATACTATTTTTAAGTACTGATTTGATAAAATTATTAAATAACATTAATTGCTTTATTTAAAAGTATGTGTTTTGTTGCATTTACAATGTCGAGTCACAAAAAAACATTGTTTTTAACCTTGTCCGCAGTTTAAAGCCATACAGTGTTTCATATGTGCAGTCGAAGAAAAAGTATAGTCTACAACACGTATGGAATAGTCATTCCTCGCTCGCGGGACCGTCTTATGTATTTAATGTATATTCTAATTAATAAACCTTGTTGTAGCCCTGAAGAAGAGCGACCGTTTAGGTGCTCAAAACGTTGGCGATTTTACGTTAAAAAAAGCATTTATTTTGGTCATATAACCTATAATTACAACCACTTCAAATATAAAAATAACTTTTTTCTAGATTATAATTTTACCTAACTAAAGTTAATTGCTTTAGTTTTATTTTTCATGAAGGTTCCAATTCCAAAATTCCAAAAAGTCCAAAGAAGGTTATTTCGCGTATTTAACTTCTCCAGTTATACCAACTTTGTACAGTTGAATAATAAATGAAACAAAAGGTACTATGGATAAATTTATGTTGGTACAACTGGTGATACACGAAATAATTCTATCGTAAAAAATCTATAAATTATTTAAATTAATTGAAAATTAAATGCTTTACTTAAATGGACAAAATAACATTGTACACAAATTCTATAATTAAGCAGAAAATATCAAGGAATGTTACCAATTAATAAATATAATTTAAAATTTATGCAGGTTTATTCAGAAATAGGGTCATTAATGGTTCCAGAAATTGATCATAAGAGTTAAAAAAATATAATAAAAAAATAGTTATTTATGGTTACTAGTGGGTAAAGTAAGATATTGCCCATGAGAAAATTAACCTGCGAGGCGTCAGCCAAGCAGGTTAATTTTAGAGAGGGCAATATCGGTTTAGTGCCATACAAGGTTTTATCCTTAAGAATTCATATTTTTATTAAAAATTTTAATGACATTTACAAGAAAATAATTTGAAAAGTGACAGTTGAGTGGGTAAAATAAATAATTATCCACTCAATAAAATAAAAGCCACGCGGGAGTTATTATTGAGTTTATCTATTTAAAATAAAGCTGGAAATTGTCTTATTATCTGTATGTATTGGATAAAAACTCTTTTATTTAAAAAAAAACTTATCCGAGCTAGTAGTGAAGTTACGGTGTTACCTTAATTTTCTATCTCTCTTTTGAGGTTTTCTATCTCGCTTAAAGCAGGCAGTTTTTCAGGTTACCAAAACCAAGATTAAAATGACAACAATTTATTTATTTATTTTTTAATTTTCGTCAGGGAGAAAGCGAGGTGAGAACTTTTTTTTCTTTTTGATCAAAATTTGAGTCATTTTATTTATTTTTTCTCATTTCAACATTCTCTCCAGCTTTCCTGAGCCTTACAAAAGTAAGGTTTCCTAAAGCTTTCTTCCTAACTTACTTAAAGCCCTATGTAAGCTTCTTGTAAGTTAGTTTTATTCAGTGGGTAGGTGGCTCCACATACTCTTTTCTACCAGTAAAAAAAGTTTTAAAGTTTATATACTGATTAAAAATTGATGACTTTATAAAGTCTTTTTCTGGAATTACGTAAACGGAACAGTACTGTTTAATCGCTAGTTAGTCTGCTGATTTGATATATCATCGGATTAGCACGGATTCGCCATGCCTGTGGAAAGTTCCTTTCACTGGACAAGAGCAGATATGTGGAGGGAGTAATGGCAAGAAATTTTCTATGAAATCCTGTCTAGGATCTCATATTTTAAATATTGCCCTTTCTAAAATTCCGCCTCCAGCCCTTGTGGTTTAATTTTGTCAGAGGCAAAATCCTAGTTTAGTTTTTCATACCATAAATCACTCTTATTTAGATAGATATATAAATTATTAGACCCAAACTATTAAAAAACGAAAAAATGAAAAATCAGCTGTTCATTTTTTTTAACCTCTTTATTAAACTTTAAATAAGCTTATGATAACCTTCCGGTAAGCTTACTCTAAACATTACCTCAAGCTTGCATGAACCTTACAAAGCTTACAAAACTTTTTGCGGTAAGTTACTCGTAAGGTTATTTTGCTTAGTGGGAAGTAACCCTTTAATTTTTATTTTTGAAATTGAATTATGTGTCATTATTAAGAGAATAAATAAATTGAAACAGACTAAAATTCTGAATCAGCTAGAACATCAAAATAAAGAAATCTTCAAAAACAAAAGAAATCAATTTGGCAACAGCGCTTTTTTTATTAATTTTCAGCCAGTGGAAGAATAATTTTAAGAATGTTTTCTTTAAAAAAATCTGCTCCTTATCGACTGCGTATATTTTTTGTTTTAGTTTGGGAAAATTAAACCCTAAAATGGACCTATTTGTGTGTTTTTTTAATGACCCTATTTCTGGGAGTCTATAAATTCCCTTCGTTTTATGCAATTAGGTAATAATTGGTTCTGAATCCTAAGATTTAATTGCTCAATTCAAATCTAAATTCATTAAAGGTTATTTCATTTCAACTTTAAAAGAAATGAATTCAAGGTTAATGGTCCTTTTAACTACCTTTTATAAAGCAGATGTAACAAAAGTTATTTTTTACAAATGCGATATCATCTACAGATGATAAAGCTCACCAAAAGAAATGTTAACATAGTATAAAATAACAACAGTTTCAGACTTTTCTACCCTGTGAGAAGAATTGTATAAAAATGAAATTTAATGTGATATTATGCATAAAGGAGGGTATCGCATTTTGGGCTAAATCGCATACAACGATAAGATTTTACATGCTTATTGCGATATTATCTACAGATGATAAAGCTCACCAAAAGAAATGTTAACATAGTATAAAATAACAACAGTTTCAGACTTTTCTACCCTGTGAGAAGAATTGTATAAAAATGAAATTTAATGTGATATTATGCATAAAGGAGGGTATCGCATTTTGGGCTAAATCGCATACAACGATAAGATTTTACATGCTTATAGATACATAAAAAATAAATACTTAGCCAAAATTTCAGCCCTTTTTACAACGCGGAACATACTTTAATTCATTATTTTAATTACGAATTTTGACATATGTCAATGCATACTTTGGCAACATTGCGATAGTTTAAATGTCAACTCTCATGTCATGTCAAAATAAAATTAACTTTGCATATTAAGTTCTATTTTGGGACGCAGTGCTAAGTTTATTGTAATTTGTTTACTACGCTTAACTGTAAAATTACCATGGTATAAAATACACAATGTGTAATTAGGTTGGACTTATCAGACTAATTTTTCAGTGATTATCGAGTTGTTTTTAAGGTATTGGTATTATTTATTTATTTATATTATTCTACGTTAGTGATTTATATTAATAATTCAATCCAACGTTATTGTATATATAGTAACCTAACCCCAGACTAGTATTTTAATGCGGCATTCAACGTGTTAAATAACCTTATTTCCATGAAAGAGTTTTAAGAGACTTTTAAGCTGTAGTTTTAAATAGATACATTAATTTAATATTGTAGAAAAAGCATTTAGTTTATCACGGTACATTGTTGTCATGTTTACGATTCTTAATGATCTTTTAATAAAAAAATTGTTTTCTAAAAACTAAACTTAGGTTTTTCATCATTTCTTTTCATTAATTTGCAATTTTTTAAGCAAAAACATATTGTTCTTATTTAGCCCAAAACTCGCATTTAAAACGTTATCATTCTTTTGAAGTTTCGCATACATTAAAACTTGACTATAGTCAAGTCACTGGGTTTAGGTATAAATTCCTTATAATTCAGTTAATTTTCTAGAGATCTTCGTAAATTCCTTTCGTTTTATGCAATTGGACAATAATTTGCATCGCATCTTAATATTTGATTACTAAATTCAAATCTAATTTCATTAAGGTTATTTTATTGATATTAATTTTGCTTTAGATTAAATTCGAATTCCAATTCTAAAAGAAACAATAGGGATTTTGAATGTAACAGAAAAGATTACACCAAATCAATATTATTCGCAAAGGACATATTAAGATAAATGTTTCTAATTTAAACTTTTACATTTATACAATACCTATATCTTCATTAAATTAAATGTTGTTAAAAAAGTTGTAGTTTATTAGTTCAATTTTGCTTTGCTAAATTAGAGGGTTTCATTGTATTTTATACTAAATTTATTGTAGAGAAAAGTATATAAACTAATTTTTTTAGAATCTAACTTTGTCTAACTAAAGTTCACTATAACAATAAATTAGGTGGCTTTAAAAAGACAGAAGAATATAGTGAATATATTTTAAAACTAAGGGTTTATAACACGACTTGTTAATTTTATTTATATTTTATAGGAAAAAATTTGATGTTAATGGTCCTTTTTTAAAAGGACTATTAACATGTTAAAACTGCCTTTTATGTAGCAGAGGTGACAAAAGTTGTTTTTTACAAATCATCCACAGAAGATATAGCTGCCAATCCCTCCACAAAAAAAAATACATAGTAAAAATTAATAATAAAATTTTCCACTTTAGTATTTTTTGACTAAAATTGCATAAAAAATATAAAAAAAAATAATATTATGCACACATTTTAAAGTTAAGCATGCATTAAAATACATAGTCACTGAGCTCATAAGTTTAGGTAAAAATTTCTTTTCAATCAGTTATTTTTTCTGAGATCTACGTAATTTCTTTTTATATTATGTAACTGGGCAATAATTTGAGTATCAATTTGATAACCAAATTTAGATCTAATTTTGTTTTAAATTAAATTGGAATTCTAAGTATAGGAGAAACGGGAGAAACTTTATTTTAAACTATATTTGACAGTAAAAAAAGATTACCACAAAATTTGTGGCACAAATCAATATTATCCGCAACGGATATAATATATTATTGAGTATATTGTAATGTAAACCTTTACATTTATACAATCTATGCATATTAAAGTAAAATTTGTTAAGAGAGTTATTGTTTATTTGCTTTATCCTAATTTGGCTTTGCTAAATTAGAGGGCTTCATTGTATTTTGTACTACATTTACCGTAGAGAAAATTACCAAAATTCCTATTTGCTAGAATCTAACTTTACTATACTTAAACTAATTACAATAATAATTTGAATTTAAATAGACAAAAGAACATAGTGCATAATATGCACTTTAAAATATAAAATATACACTGCCGCACATTAAAAAATTGAAATTTTTTAAATTCAAATATTTCGAAAACTGATTAATGGATTTGACTGATTCTTTTTTTTTGTTTCGAAGCTTAAATATTCTCTACTTTTGTTTGTTTTAAGAATGATTAAATTTTTTTTTTCTTATTAACAGCAACAAATAATGTACAACTAGGTTTTATACCCCATCTTCTAGGACTTGCATGGTACGCCATTGCAACTGTTTATCAAATTATTAAAGTCTTTCTTCTTGCCGTTTTAATGAATATTTTCTGTTTTATTTTTTTTACATTTTTACTTCTGGTTTCGAAGATATCAGGATTTTCCTGAAAGTTGCCATTTTTTCAGTTAACTTAAAAAGTACTACGTGAATTTGATTGATGCTGTCCTTTAAATTTGAAGCTTAACCGAGTTACGTTTTTCTTCTAATCAAGTTTATTAAAAACATAAATTGGGTTTAAAAAACTTAAGTAGAAGAAAAAATAGGGTCACTCCGTCCGGAGGCAGTTCTGCGAAATCACCATTAAGCCTCCGTCAGACGGCAATAAAAAGTTGCCCCGGGATGAAGAAACTGTAGAAGAAGAAGTAAAAGACTGAGCGTAGAAGAAAAAGTAAAAGACATGAGCTTCAAATAAAAAACTCTGCTGATTTAGTACTTTTTGAGTTGACTGAAAAAAAGACAACTTTCAGGAAAATCCTGATATCTCCTAAACCAGAAGTAAAAAATTAAAAAAATTAAAAAGAAAATATTCATTAAAACTGCGGCAATAAGAAAGACATTAATAATTTGATAAACACTTGCAGTGGCGTACCATTCAAGTCCTAGAAGATGGGTTAAGAAACAAAGTTGTACATTATTTGTTGCTTTTAATGCGAAAAAAAAATTAAATAATTCTTAAAACAAACAAAAGTAAAGAATGTTTAAGCTTCAAAACAAAACAAAAAAAGAATCAGTCAAATCCATTAATTAGTTTTTGAAATATTTGAATTAAAAAAATGTAAATTTTTTAGGTGTCCGGAATTTAATGCGCAGCAGTGTATATTATATTTTAAAATTAGGAGTTTTTAAACTCTTAAAATAGGAATTGTCAAAACAGTGGTGTCAGTGTTATAATTTTATACCAGTAAATTTTAATAAGAGCCTGTAAATTACATTTATTATATGCAATTAGGTAAAAATTGGTTTTAAATATTAAAATTTAATTACTAAATTCACATCTGTGTTTATTAAAGGTTATTTTATTTCTACTTTACGGGTTAATGGTCCCTTTATTTGCTTTTTATAGAGGGAAACAGATTCTAGTTGGTCTTTTAAAATACGATAGCATCCACAAATGTGGAGCAAACATGCAAAAACCGATAAATCCATGTTTCCAATTTTGAGATATTAACAGAAAACTTGTACAGCGTAATCCCGAAAAAAAATTTAAAAAACCCAAAACTGGCGAAAACTGTTCATATGTATAATTATTGTATATGATGCGCTATATCAAGAAAGCGCTACAAAATTAGTAAGAATCGATACTTAGGTCAAAATATGCTAGAAGTGGATTTATCGGTTTTTGCATGTTTGCTCCGCAAATGTCAATCCCTTATCAAAACAAGTTCAAGTAGTAAAAGTTTTCCACTTTTCTAGCTTATTTAACTAACATTTCATAATTTTGATCTATGGCTTTCACGGTTAGACAATGTCTAATAGAAATATTTATAGAACTAGTAGTTTTGGGTTTTAACCTTGTTGATGAATTATTACTATCCGACGTTTCGTCTCTTTATACTAGAGACATCTTCAGGGATACTGATGACTCCTGGCTTGCGTACTTCTATTATATACTGGTGATCCGTTGCGGATCACTGATTTCCACACAACTGGTAACTTAAACCCGGTGGAAATTCCCTTGGTTCACAGACCAGTTGTTTTGTTTCTGACATATTGATTTTGTGTCCGGTCTCATGAGCATGCTCGGCTTTTGCTGGCAACGTTATCTGTTTTAGTCTGATATGTCTGTCATGTTCTGTCAGTCTTGTAGATATTTTCCTCTTCGTTTTTCTACAATTTCCTCTTCGTTTTTCTACAATATAAGAAGTAAGACAGGAACAAGGGACCTTGTAAACACCTTCCAACTGAAGCGGTGTTTTATCTTTAGCTGAAGAAACATATTGGCTCAATTTCCTGTATGGCTTGAAAATAGGCTTGATATTTTCCTTCCTCAAATGCCTGCCGATTTTGTCCTTGATACGGCTTATATATGGTAAAACTGTATATTGCAGTGATTGGTCGTCTTTAAGTCTAGTTTGTCTGGGGTTTTTAAATCTCCTAATGGCGGTATTTATGTCACGTTTGGAATATCCGTTGTTTGTCAGGGCTTCGGTCAGCGTTGAAATTTCTTTATCCAGAGAATCTCTATTTGATATCATAAAGGCTATATGGATAAGAGAATTTATAACTAAGAGATTTTGGGATGGGTGATGATGGAAATCCGTTGAGGTAACGACTGATATGAGTTGGTTTGCGGTATACAGAATGTCCTAGAGTTTCATCAACCTTTTTTTGAACCAGTACGTTTAGGAAAGGTAAGGATTTGTCCTTTTCCAATTTCATGGTAAACCGTATAGAAGGACAACGAGAGTTAATGGTTCAGGAAATCCTTAAGAGAGTCCATCCCATGTGACCAAATTATAAATACGTCATCAACATATCTCCGCCATACTTTTGGTTTAGGGGGAAATTGCATTCTTTTCGAAATATTCCATGAAAGCATTTTCGGCTGGTGGAGACAATGGCGAACCCATAGCAGCACCAAATACTTGTTCATAGAACTTTCCACAGAGAAGAAAGGATGTCAACTCAAGACAAGCTTTGAAAAGATCGGAAAGTTTAGGATCTAAGTTGGTTAAGGTTTTTAATATTTTTTTTCTATTTTGCGACTCTTAATCACACGCATTTTGCGTGTTCTTATAGGCCCATAAGAGGTCTCTACTTTTTTTTCTGTTGGGTTGGCAACATACAAAAGCCTATCTCTTGAAGTTTTGCGTGCAAATGTCAATGTCGATTTAAAGTTTAATTTTTTACAAAATTTTGTGTTTGGGTTATTTTTTACCGTGTTAAAATTGTGGACTGGTTAATTGCTGTGAAAAAAGAAGATATGACTTTAAAATATATCAAAATATCATTTGTTCTTAGAATTTTAAACATAGTGTAAACTGTAATGCCAACCCAAAACAAAAATCCCTAAATCAGTCATCAATTTAAATGTAAGTTAAAAAGCCTTAATCAGTCATCAAGGCAGTATCAAAATTTCTCGATTCTTCTCGCATCAAGCTTTAATTCATGCTTCTATTGTCCACCTTCCAGTACTGTTGGACCTTTTGATATCTTTTCTCTCAGACTTACCCCTAAAGTAATCACCCAAAAAAAAAAATAAATAAATAAATAAATGTAAATATATTATATATTATTATATATATAGTACAAGAAACCACTGGCTGATATGGCTTACAGCCAAAGCCATAAATAGGAAGAAGAAGAAGAAGAATGTAAGTTTTTTAAATTTTAGAGCAAAATAGAAAAAATTGTATAAAGCACTCGATTCATAACACGTTTTTAGAATACTAGTACTTTAGAAAACTCGCAGCAAGCGGCTCGTTTTCTAAACTTGTACTCGTGCGCTAAAAATGTATGTTATGAAACTAGTACTTTAATATACTATAATGGCATCGGGAATATGTACGTTAGTAAATAAAGATTCTACGTCAAAACTTACCATAATATCATTGGAGTCTATCTTAATGGTGGATATTATTTCGACAAAGTTAGTAGAATTTTTGACATAATGTTCAGTTTTTCCTGTTAAAGGATTCAAAATTGTTGTCAAAAATTTGGCAAGTTTGTATGTTGATCCTATTGTACTAACAATTGGTCTAAGAGGGACTTCTTCTTTGTGAATTTTAGGAAGGCCATAAAGTTTGGGTATGCGGGAATCGTTTGGATTAAGGGCTTTTTCTCATCGGGGGTTTAGGAAGATTGTTCCAGAAGGTTTTTTACACGTCTTTCAATTTTCCCAGTGTGGTCAGTTCTAATCTCTTCGTATGTCGTTTTGTCTTAAAGAAGGTGTGTTATTTTGTCAACTTAGTCCGTTCTGTTCATCACAACGGTAGCATTCTCTACCTACAACGTCGGATAGTAATAATCCATCAACACGGTTAAAACCCGAAACTACTAGTTCTATAAAAATTTCATAAAATATAAAAGACAACGTAATACCTATTATGCATCAATTTTGAAGTTTAGCATACACTAAAATATATACTCAAGTCACCTAGTTTAGCCATAAATTCCTTAATAATTTATATCAGTTAATTTTCCAGAGATACAGAGAGTAAATTAAATTTATTTTTTGCAATGGGGTAATAATTTGCATTGCTGTGTATAAATACTAAATTCAGATCTAAGTTAATTAAAGTTTATCTTATTGTAACTAATTTTGGTTGAATTAAAATTCTAATTCTAGAAGAAATAAAAAGGATTGTTTTTATTCGAAACTAAATTTGATGCAGAAAAAAAGATTATCACCAACCAGCAATATCCGCAGAGGGTATATGAGGCTACCATAACCAGAATGGTCTAGCCCGGGAGCCGATCTTTACCTCGAAAGAATTTATCTCGAAAGCAAATACGTCGAAAAAAATACCTCGAAAAGAAATAACTTGAAAAGCGCTCTTTTAATTTTGTATCTGTTTCTTTTCGATTATTGTATATTGTAGTTTTTATCTCATATTTTATCATTTATTGATTAAATTTTAATATACGGGTAATTATTAGCTTTAATATAAAGAACTTTCACTTTCGGGTTTAGACCGTGTTAATGGATTTTCACTTTCCGACGTTTCGTCTCTTACTACTAGAGATATCTTCAGGGATTAATCTGAAACTAAGTTTCGAATCAACTTGTGTCACTATTTATGACGAGTTGTGGTTATTCACCCGTGACGAGGTTTTTCCTATCAAAGACTTCCATATTGCAGGTAAGTGGTAACCAGTGTCCCGATTGATATTGTTAGGATGCTTGATGATTTCTATCGATTCCCGTATCTTCCTTGGCATTTTTCTGTTTTCTGTTAATATTTGTTTTGTTTCAGACAAATTGATTTTATGACCTGTTTCATGTACATGTTCGGCTACTGCCGATAAGGAAATTTGTTTCTTTCTTATATTGCGCTCATGCTCTTGAAGTCTTGTAGAAATTTTTCTCTTAGTTTCACCTATGTAAACCGTACCACAGGAGCAGGGTATTTTATATACGCCTTCTGAACTCAGGGGTATTTTGTCTTTTGTTGAAGTCAAACATTGACCTAATTTTTGGTTGGACCGAAATATAGGCTTAATATTTGACTTCCTATTTTACCTATTTTATCCGTGATAAAAAAAAACGCTCGGTAGTTAATTCACTTGTTCATAGGGCTTTCATGATTTCAGACAAGAATTCCCTAGACACAGAACTCCTTAAACTAACCAAAGCCTTGACCATGAACGGTTATACCAAAAAAGACATTAATAAGACCATATACAAATACAGAAATCCCAGACCCAAACAACAGGACAATAGTGACAATGACAGACAGACACAAGTTATACTTCCCTATGTAAGCGGTATCACGGATAAAATAGGTAAACTTTTGAAGAAGTCAAATATTAAGCCTATATTTCGGTCCAACCAAAAATTAGGTCAATGTTTGACTTCAACAAAAGACAAAATACCCCTGAGTTCAGAAGGCGTATATAAAATACCCTGCTCCTGTGGTACGGTTTACATAGGTGAAACTAAGAGAAAAATTTCTACAAGACTTCAAGAGCATGAGCGCAATATAAGAAAGAAACAAATTTCCTTATCGGCAGTAGCCGAACATGTACATGAAACAGGTCATAAAATCAACTTGTCTGAAACAAAACAAATATTAACAGAAAACAGAAAAATGCCAAGGAAGATACGGGAATCGATAGAAATCATCAAGCATCCTAACAATATCAATCGGGACACTGGTTACCACTTACCTGCAATATGGAAGTCTTTGATAGGAAAAACCTCGTCACGGGTGAATAACCACAACTCGTCATAAATAGTGACACAAGTTGATTCGAAACTTAGTTTCAGATTAATCCCTGAAGATGTCTCTAGTAGTAAGAGACGAAACGTCGGAAAGTGAAAATCCATTAACACGGTCTAAACCCGAAAGTGAAAGTTCTTTATATCTTAATGGCCGTGAAAGCTTAAAATCTAAAATATTAGCTTTAACTTTAGTAAATATTTTAAAATGAGTCGACTAACCTATATCGAGAGTTCGCGAAAGATAAATTAGCGGTGTATAAAAACTTTGGGGTCCCCGAAAAATATATTTTTAACTTACCGAGTCAAACAAATTACATTTAGATTAGTTTATTTTCACAGTTTTACACAATATTAACTAGGCTAAGAATTAAAAAAAGACTTTAATTTTCATTTAATCAAAATGCCATTTCATAAATTTTCATTTCTTTAAAAAATTAGGTATCACATATTTTAAAGGCACTTTTTAAAGACCGTTCTCACCTCTTGGCCCCAAAATTTTTGTGTATAACTATGAAAATAGCTTAATCTGAATGTATTAAATAAAATATATATATATATAACGGTAAGTTAAAAATAGATTTTATGGTAGCTCATTGCCAAAGGTTTTGGAGCTTCAAGCACCCAAAGAAACCGGATCCGGGGTCTACCAATTTGAAAATATTGAATTAACTTTAAGACTTACAGCCTGTTCCAGAACTCGCGTACCGAAATTTGAGGGTATATTAAAAACCCTCTGGAAAATATGAAAAAAATTTCAAAAAAAAATCCATCTTCGTTCAATTCAAAAATAAGAACGCTTTAAGTGGACCAATACTGTTGCTGATTATAAATTACCATTAAAGGTTGAATTTGTAGCTATGGAAGCAAATTTAATTATTGCAGGTACATATTCTGTAGGTTGACATGGTGATTAATGTGACATAAATATTTATTAATGTCATAAAAAAATATCAAAACTTTCATGATGTTTACTTCAGAAGAGTATTGCGAAATGCTAATTTTATATGGCGAGTGTGGCCGGAGTGCTTCAGCTACATCTGTAGAATATTCTATTCGTTTTCCCAATAGAGAACACCCTAGCAGAAATGTTATTTTAAGATTGGTGCAAAGGGCAAGAAATTCTGGAAATTTAACTCCAAACAAAAAAGAGATTGGAGGCGCTCCGCGAACTGCAAGAACTGTTGATAATGAAGAAGCTGTCATTCAGGCTTTTGAAGAAGAACCTGAAACAAGCCTTAGTATCGTGGCTAGAAATCTTATTATATCTAAGACCTCTGTTCAACGAATTCTAAAAGATGAAAAAATGCATCCCTTTCATTACACTAGAGTACAATTCTTGACACCGGAGGACTATCCTTTACGAGTCGAATTTTGCACATGGCTGTTGCAGAAACATCAAGAAAATGAAAACTTTGTAAAAAGCATTCTTTTTACGGATGAGTCTGCGTTTCAAAGAGATGGTTTTTTTAATTCAAGGAATTCTCATGTTTGGGGACAGGAAAATCCCCATGCCTTCAGGCAAGGAAATCCCCAACGAAGGTTTTCCTTGAATATTTGGGCCGGAATATTGGGAGATGCTATAGTAAGTTATTTTAAGAAATAAACCACCATAAAATTTAGTGTATAGAAATATGCCAGACACTGTAGAAGAACTAGGAGACCGAATACATGAAGCGCTTGAGTCAGTAACTCCAAATATGATTATTAATGTGAGGAGAAGTCTGTTAAAAAGAGCTGCTTTATGTGTTCAAGTTGGTGGAGGTCATTTTGAACATATTCTTTAGCCTGCTTCATACATTAAACGCGAGTTTGCTAAAAATAATGCGTTTCTTTATCTTTTAGAGTTCATTAAATACAGGACAGACATATCAAGATTTCTTGCCACGATACTAATGCTTGTTCCAGATTATTCTTCAAAAGTCTAAATGCCAGCTTCTTTATTATCAACAGTTTTTTCATTTCGCCAAGTGTCTCCAACCACTTTTCTGTTTGCGTTTAAACTTCCAAAATTCCTTGCCCTCTGCACCAATCTTAAAATTACATTCTATCTAGAATGTTCTATTTTCGGAACACCGATAAAAAATTTTCCTATGTTCATTACTTTGAAATAAATAAATAAAATTCAGTTATTGTATTTTTATTTTATTAATTTGTATTAAGAATTTATAGCCAGTAAATCAATTAAAAGATCTGAGTTTCTAATAAAAAAAAACACTAAATTCAGCACGCTGAATGGAGTTGCAGCGGCAGTTTGTTGCTGCCGTCTAAGACGGGTATCATAAAACCACCGCCGGATGGAGTGACCCTATAAAAATAGAATATTTGATAGCTTCTTGAAGAGAAACAGGTTTCTTCAAAATCCTTCCTATGGTAAATCTTAACTGTCTTGGTATCCTTTCATTTGCAAGTCTTTGCTCTAAGTATGGTCTTGTCAGTTGCTGAGTAAGCCACAAAGCGTAATATTTGGGAATTATCACAAAAAGAGAGTGCAAAATATATTACGAAATATTTAAAATTAAAAAAAAAGAGCCAGGGGCCATCTACGCGTTGTCTGCTTGATGAAAAAGTTACACATTTTTTATCTAAGCTGTACACCACCTTTTGTACTATTTAAAAACATAATTATTCCTGGATAATTTTGTAGTCTCTATATATCTTTAGTATCATGTTCACTTTGTAATTCACTATTATCCAAGTCAAGATCTTCAGCTTCGCTATTTTTTTTCTTCGTCTATTTCTCGAAACCACTGTTCTACTGTGGTCTCAAAATCTGAATCTGTAGCTCTAACATTCTTTTTAGACGTTGAAGCCATTTTGAAAACCCCTAAAATGACCAATATTTTAAAATTAAAAAAAATATATATGTTCAATAAACTTAGGTTAATTACGTTGTGGGGTATGAACAGACCCCAAGTGTTGTTTTCTGACGTAACTAACAGAGCGACCGCGATACAAGCACCACTCAATGTTACTCTCATACTGACATGAAGGTACCGGGAGTCTCAACTCAGATCGGTCGCTTAACTACATGTGGTGAGGAAAATTAACTTCGCTGGGGTCCGCTCAGACCCCACAACAGCAGTTAAGGGTTAAATAACTACATTTATTGCTGTTAAATTTCCCTTCTTTTTCTAAAAAAAATTTAATTTGGTTTGGTTTTTTTGATAATTTTTAAAAAATTATGTATTTTAGAGGTAATTTTTTATGCGAGGTAGTGTCCGTTTGAGGTATTTTCTTTCGAGGTAATGTCCTTTCGAAGTAAGTTTCGTGTGAGGTAATGGCCTTTCGAGGTAAAATTTTTCAAGGTAACGGTGTTGGAGGTAATTATTTTCAAGCTAAAATTTTTCGAGGTAATTGCTTGCGAGGTAAATTTTTTCGAGGTTAAGACCTCTACCCGTCTAGCACATTTTGCACCTTTACAAGAAAATAATTTGACAAGTGACAGTTGAGTGGGTAAAATAAATAATTATCCACTCAATAAAGTAAAAGCCACGCCGGGGTTATTATTGTGTTTATCTATTTAAAATAAAGCTGGTAATTGTCTTATTATCTGAATGTATTGGATAAAATACATTTTACTGCTTAGGTATGCATTTTTTTACCTTATTTAACTAAAGTCGTTAACTTGTGCATACTTTTAAAAGTTTGGACTTTTATTTTTTCTTATCCAAAATTAAATTTAAAATTGCAAACTAGAATTATACACGCTTAACTTTCTGTTCTAGAAATGAATTACAAGTTCAATTTAAAATATAGGAACGAATCAATACAAGTAAAATGCTTTTTAAACTTCAATAGATTATACGCTTAACCTATATAAAATTATCTTGTCAAAAATCTCGACGGTGCTAATTTATCTTTGGATTCTTTAGGATTTTAGAGATCCATACGATTTACTTTAACAGACGTTGATATATTATAAGGTGCCTCTTTTATGCTTCGAGAAACTTCCAAAAGTATGTACTTCATTTCTAAGTGTTCTTATATACTTTAAAAGTAGGCTATATTAAAAGAAACATAATAAACAGGGTGATCATTAACTGTCATGCCAAAATATAAAGGCTGATTCTACACCCAAAAATATAAAAAAAGTAGAGAAATGAGCCCTAAGGAACCTTTAAAATTGTGCTATTTTGCGATATTTTTTGACGTTTTTGACATTTTTTTAATATTCATATTAAAAATTTCCAGCCGGCTTTTTAAGCTTGCATACGCATTTCTTAAAAACTATAGGGCCGGGGAAGCTAAAATTTGGTATGCAGGTAGTCCCTACCCTAAATAAGCGAAATATAATTATTTAGACCAGTCCCCCTCCCCAGAGGTGGTGTGAAAAGTATATATTTCAAATAAGTCAAAGATACTCCTTAAATAAACACTTTTAGTCCTTAAACTTCAATATTAAGACTCAAAATTGTGACTAAACTATTTTTTATTAGATTGATTCTAAAAGCGACACTTTTTGTTCATGTTTTACTGGCGAAAAGTTGAACTTTGTGGCCCTAGGGCCAAAAAGTTTTTTTCGCCCGCTAACTAATACTTGTTATTTTTAAGCTTTTTAAAAGAAGATGCTTTACCTTTACTGTAATATTTATAAAGAAATATGACCTTTTGTTCACTTTTGGTCTTTAACTAACTGTTCTTTTTGACCAGATACAGTTATTATAATCATTTCATACAAAATAATTTCTTCTACCCAACCAGCAAAGTAATTTTATAATTTCATGGCTCTGCAACTGTTTTATTTTATTCGTATTTTATTATTACTTCCATAATACTAATTAATTTTATTAAAGGGGAAATTAAAACTATTCTGTAATTAAAGTTAAAGTATTTTATAAATTTATCATGAAAACGTTTCTACGAGCTACACAATAAAACAAATACAAAAGTCAAGTCTATAAAATAAAATTGTTTTATAATTGTTTTTAGTAAATTTCAGTGATATTTTTAAGACTCTTATAAATATATTATAAAATTATTTTATAGTCGCGTATCGTAGCTTTAATAAAACAATTATATTAACGTATCAATGATAACTATTTCGTTTCTTTAAGTAAAGAGTGTCCTTAGTGATCCATATAAAACTGTTTTATATTATTTTATTTAGGTTACAATATAAAAACAATAACAAAGTTCTTATAAAATTAAATTGTTTTTATGGTTATCATTTTGCTATCGATAACTACAATAAAACAATTTTATGTTGAATTAGCTGATTTGGCGTACAATTTTCATTAGTTCAATATTGAACACATATGTGTTCATCCAGTTTCAATTCAGAGACGTGAATATAACTGCATGTAGAAGTAATAAAAATGTCGTCGCAATTATCGCAGTGGAAAAAAATGAAGAAAAGTGGCGCCTTTCGCAGAAGATTAAAAATATGTTACCAAAAAATTATCAGTAGTGATAATAATGATACTAGTTTCGTCAAAGGTAAAATGGCGGATCAATTAAACATTAGGCAGCAATCTACCAATTTTAACAACAGTGCTTCAGACCTAGGTGAGCTCACAAGTGTCAGTACTAGTAACATTTTACCGATGGAAACCGAAAACCCAAGACAAGTTTGTGATAAAAATGCATTATATCTATTAACGGCGTTGGACCAGTTAAATGACGGGGAAATAATAATTAGTGATGTAGAAGATGAAGTAAAAAATAATTGGCTGTTAGAATTAGAGTGTGAAGAAAATAAAAAAAGTCCAAACGAAAAAGTCCAAACCCATCCTCCAGGGACTATTGTTAGTTGCTTTAAACCTTTTTCAATAGTTTGCACTATCTTAAACATGTCTAAAAATTATTTAAAAGTTTAATAACGCATCTGTTATGTATATTTACATAACTTACCTGCTTTTTTTTTTAATTTCACTAAGAAACTTGTTAGTAATCTAACAAGAGCACTTATCGATTATTATCGGTTTAAGTTTTATAGGTTAGGTATTAGGTATTAACCCGCCAGTAAAAGTAGTCGCGTTCAGTATCAAAATGTATCAGTGGCAACAAATCTGTTTTATTAGAGTAGCCAAAAAGTCGCGAATTAGCTAAAAAGTTCCCAATTAGCAATATATGCACTATTATTTGCTCGGCAATGACAGTATAAAAGTCGCGTGCGATATCAAAATGTATTAGGACTAACAAATCTGTTTTATTAGAGTCGCCAAAAAGTCGCGAGTTAGCAAAAAAGTTGCCATTTAGCAATATAGGCACTCTTCTTACTATAAAAAAGAAACAGCTGTTTTCAACGTGTTGGGCTTTCTAAAATATTTTGAAGCGGAGCTCATTGAGAACAGGGCGGTATTTTAATGTTTTTCGAATTTTAAAAATAATTTTATACTCGGTTATACAAGGATGGACAAATATTCCGCAACGGCTCTATTACAGGAGAACGAAAAATGATAGCGAATCCGGGTTTGTGGCAGTTGCAGAAGCTAAAATTGGTCTATTTCTCGCTACCTATTTGTCACGTGGTGGTGTCACTTGTTAATTTTTTAAATGAAACACTACAGGGTGTCCCTCCGGAAATGCCGGTGTAGGTTATCTCAAAAACAAATTAGCGGAATATTTTGAAATTTTGGTGGTATATACCACCACATAGTATACTATAGTATATAAACCAAATGAACCAATTTTAGCTCTCGCATTTGCCACAAACCCGGATTCGCTATCATTTTTCGTTCTCCTGTAATAGAGCCTTTGCGGAATATTTGCCCATCCCTGTATAACCGAGTATAAAATTATTTTTAAAATTCGAAAAACATTAAAATACCGCGATATATATATATATATATATATATATATATATATATATATGTGTGTAGTCCGATATATCGGACCTTTCATTTAAAAATATTTTGATTGTTGCAACGTTACCGCATCTAACCGAAAGTCGATTGCAGCAACTTGACAATTTTAAATGGGACAACCTGATGTATTTTAGTGGATTTTTGGATTGTTCTTGAAATCCCAAATTTTTTATGTAGACTGACAGTTTCAACTCTGCACGCTGATTAAGAAAAATTTTTGAGACTTTATTCCCCTAACGAAATAATGTCATTAGATTGATGTTTGCTTGTGCGCCATCTATTGATAGATGCAGACAACTACCCATACCTCTCCTATATAGGAGAGGTTCGTTCGTCTCCCATACCTCTCCTATATAGGAGAGGTTCGTCTCCAGATATATACACGGTGTATTTGAAATAGGGTCCGAAAATTTAAGGTGTGATTCTACATCATAAAATATGAAAAAAAGTTCCTATAAACAAATGTCTAAAAATCCGTCGTAAGGGAGCTACGCCCCTTTGAAACGGGCTGAAAAATTCGGTTTTTATTTAATAACTCAGGAACCCTCTCAGCATCACTCTTTGTAATGAAGCTGTAGTCTTAACGGACCAGCGCGCTGCAGCGTTAGCGAGTCCTACAACTACACCGTAGTCCCAAAAAGTGTATTTCGCGCCGAGTAAAACATACTATATTTTCTTTAAAGGCATATTTAGAAAACTTTGGTTAATATTTTATTGTAATATACAGGGTGGGTTTAATGCTTTAAATTAAACTTTTTGTTTTTTTAATATGGAACGCCCAATATTTTTTTGCCTATTTCTGAAGCGTTAAAACAGAAAAAAGTTATTAGCTATACCTTTTAATATGAGAAATTTTCACTTACAATACCACTAGTGCACTATAGTGGTTCAATTATAATTAATAATTATTACCGGAATTTTTTTCGAAATTACGAATATAATTTGCAAAATATTCGGGTGCGAAAATAAATTTCCCATTTAAAGTCCGACCCTGTGACAATATGTACCATTGGCATAAACAAAATATTTTATAAATATTTCCTAGTAATTTAAATTGTTTTATAATGGTTGCGCCTAAAAGAAAATTATTTTATAAAAAAATCGCCATTTTAAAATGGGTGCAAGCCAAGGATCGAAGTAAGTTGAATTGAAAATATTGAATTTCACACTTATAATGACACTGGAAGTAGGTAAAATACATAAAAATTATCAATAGTTATCTCTACAACCAATAGGTTTAAGTTTTTCTGTAGAAAATTATCATATCGAAAAAGCTAGTTTTTTTGTTATTTAAAAAAAAATCCCAAAACACTGGAATATACGAGGCGCACTTAAATTTTGTTAGAAATATGCTAATATTTCTCAATAAAATTTCCCTGGCATGAAAAATTTTGATCTCTGTAGCACAAATAAATTTATTTAAAGTCTCTCAATAATAGATGTCATAAGTTTAATGTTAACGTATTATTAAAATGTGCTCTTTGCTAATATGGCCTCGGGTTGTCCAATTTGTGTTCAGAATATATTTAAAAAACTTTTTAATTTTGTAACTGTAATTTCAATATACAGTTTTGTTTTGTATTGTTTCCGTGAAGCTATAAAAAAACTGTTATGTAGTTGTTATATAGAAATATTTATACTTTTATAAAGTATATTTTATAACGCAGTATGAAAAGCTTAACAAAACTGTTTTATAATGCTTTTGTAAAGTTTTTCTAATATTTGCCAAAATGTTTATAAAATAATTTTATTATGTTTCCAAAAGCTTTTACAAAATACTAACCAAAACTGAAATGTTTTATAAAGTGGTGCCAATTTTACATTTATAGCTGTCATATAAACATTTTAAAAACGTTTCTGGGAGTAATGTTTGTTTTATAATTTTGGTGTCGGAAACGTTCTGGTTACTATTATAAAACATAAAATGCTAGTTGTCTTATTATCTGAATGTATTGGATAAAATACATTTTACTGCTTAGGTATGCATTTTTTTACCTTATTTAACTAAAGTCGTTAACTTGTGCATACTTTTAAAAGTTTGGACTTTTATTTTTTCTTATCCAAAATTAAATTTAAAATTGCAAACTAGAATTATACACGCTTAACTTTCTGTTCTAGAAATGAATTACAAGTTCAATTTAAAATATAGGAACGAATCAATACAAGTAAAATGCTTTTTAAACTTCAATAGATTATACGCTTAACCTATATAAAATTATCTTGTCAAAAATCTCGACGGTGCTAATTTATCTTTGGATTCTTTAGGATTTTAGAGATCCATACGATTTACTTTAACAGACGTTGATATATTATAAGGTGCCTCTTTTATGCTTCGAGAAACTTCCAAAAGTATGTACTTCATTTCTAAGTGTTCTTATATACTTTAAAAGTAGGCTATATTAAAAGAAACATAATAAACAGGGTGATCATTAACTGTCATGCCAAAATATAAAGGCTGATTCTACACCCAAAAATATAAAAAAAGTAGAGAAATGAGCCCTAAGGAACCTTTAAAATTGTGCTATTTTGCGATATTTTTTGACGTTTTTGACATTTTTTTAATATTCATATTAAAAATTTCCAGCCGGCTTTTTAAGCTTGCATACGCATTTCTTAAAAACTATAGGGCCGGGGAAGCTAAAATTTGGTATGCAGGTAGTCCCTACCCTAAATAAGCGAAATATAATTATTTAGACCAGTCCCCCTCCCCAGAGGTGGTGTGAAAAGTATATATTTCAAATAAGTCAAAGATACTCCTTAAATAAACACTTTTAGTCCTTAAACTTCAATATTAAGACTCAAAATTGTGACTAAACTATTTTTTATTAGATTGATTCTAAAAGCGACACTTTTTGTTCATGTTTTACTGGCGAAAAGTTGAACTTTGTGGCCCTAGGGCCAAAAAGTTTTTTTCGCCCGCTAACTAATACTTGTTATTTTTAAGCTTTTTAAAAGAAGATGCTTTACCTTTACTGTAATATTTATAAAGAAATATGACCTTTTGTTCACTTTTGGTCTTTAACTAACTGTTCTTTTTGACCAGATACAGTTATTATAATCATTTCATACAAAATAATTTCTTCTATAGCATAACCTCAAAATATATTTTAACTGTTTAATCTGTATTCATCCACTAAAATAACTTAAAAACACAACAATCAATTTCAATATTTATAATATTTATAGAACAGTTTTGAAAGTATTATTATTTTCATAACACACACATTTTAACACAAATTAATCACCAAAATTTTTTAATTTGAAAATAATACCGCACGCAAAAGAAATGATTCAATTATTTTTTAAGCGATTTAATTGGATAGCAATTTGTCATGGATAACTAGATAAGTAATAAGACAGGAAAAATAAATATTTTTTGCAATTTGAAATTTATAGTTAGTAACAATCGAATTAAAAATATTGTATAATACACTGGCAAAAAGTTAAATTTCGATTTCATAGGTATATTACCTTGAGCTGGCCCTATCGGCCGGCCCTCGGCTTCTAAAAACCTACTCAATCGAAAAACTTAACTTTTCCCCCTTGTATTGTAAATAGCTATTTTATATATACCGGGTGCCACAAAATAGTGGTACACCCCTATAACTTTTTTGTTTATTAACTTATCAAAATGAAATTTGATGGATGTAAATAATTGAATAAAGTGAATTTTTTGACATTATAAAAAGTATTCTGCCACTTCCTGTTTCACCGGAAATTACCTCAACTTTTGATTTTTAAATGGAACACCCTATATATTTTTATATATTCTGGTTCAAAATTGAATTCTGAGTACAACCATGTATAATTTGTTAATCTTTGACAGAACACGTAATTTTTTAATTAAATTTAATAATATTTATTTTTTTTAACATAAAACTTAGTTACCTGAGACTTTCTAATAAAAAACATAAAACGATCGTTGATAGCTATACCTACGTTACATACTTTTTATCGTTAATAAATTAATAATTTCTTATTGTATTTTTTTAACAATTAAACGTATCAAAATTTTCTGCTGTCACTCCTTATTTTCTCGATAATGCTGTTAATTCTTGGAAACTCTTTGTTAATTTAGATATTATTCCTTCTTCTTCTAAGCAGTCGGATTGGGACTTTCCTATTATTGAAATGGCCCCAAACAATTTTTTAAATCTCGCCAATAATAATAAGGATAAGGCCCGAATTAAGGCTGTCCAGCAAAAGGAATCTTTGGCTTAACGCTCTTCCTATTTCAAATTTAGGTTTACTTTTAAATAAGGATCTTTTACGGGTTTGTGTTGGCTTGAGACTGGGCTCCAATATTGTTGAAGTGCATGACTGTGTCTGTGGGAGTAAAGTCGACCAATCTGGTACGCATGGCCTATCATGCTCTAGGAGTAGTGGTCGCTATAGCAGACATTTGGAGGCCAATGAAATCATAAAAAAGCGTTAACAACCATTAACTTGCATCCTGTTCTTGAACCAGAAGGCCTTTTAGCAAGGATAGTTGGAAAGCGTCCAGATGGTATGTCTCTAGTACCCTACTCCAGGGGAAAGTGTTTGGTCTGGGACTTTACTTGCACGGACACATTGGCATTTTCCAACATACCTGAGAGCGCCAATCGTCCCGGTGCGGCCGCTGAAAAGGCTGAGCATCGCAAAATTAATAAATTCATTTTACTTTCTTCAAACTATCTTTTCTACCCTATCGCAATCGAAACATTTGGTACTTTTGGACCTATCACTAAAAAACGTTTGAACGAAGTTTGCCATAAACTGGATCAGACTTCACATAATCCTTATGAGGGCATGTATTTTAGGGAAAGGTTGAGTGTAGCAATACAAAGGGGTAATGCGGTCAGTGTTTTGGGTACTTTTGGGAAGAAAGGGGAAGATATTTAGTCATTTTTATTTTTATTTTAGTTATATATATATATATATGTATATTTTTTTTATTTTTATTTTGTTATTTTAATTAATTTTTGGTAGTTTTATTATTGTTAATTATTATATGTATTATTATTATATTATTAAACGTATTAATTATTTAAAGTACCTAATTACTACTCATATCAACGATCGTTTTTTGTTTGTTATTAGAAATTCTAAGGTAAGGTTTATGTTAAAAAAAAATCATTAAAATACAGAAAATGCTCCTTTTATAAATGTATTGTTTTTGTTTTATAATATATATTTTTTTAAATTTAACTTAAAAAACATTAACAATTAGAAAAAAAAACAATAATTGACTAAAAAAGTTGTTCTATTGTTGATTTTTGATTTTTTTTTTTAATATTAATTTTTTTCCAATGAATTTTGATTGAAATGCAATGATATAGGTATCAATCTTTTAAGAAAAAAATATGTGATTTAATGGTACTACGGTACCAGCACCCATTTAATAAATTGAGTTTTATTGAAAAAAATGATTTGTCTAGTTTAAAAGAGTTCCAAATTGGTTAATAATTGAATAAAACGTTGTTTCATATTTTTCCTAAGAAAATTACTAAGCCGAGAATAATTTTACATATTTTAAAGCTAACTAGATATAAAATTAAAATGTAATTAAAAAATGACATATTCTGTTCAAAATTAATAAATTACACATGGTTGTACTCAGATTTCAATATTGAATCAAAATATGTAAAAATATATAGGGTGTCCCATTTAAAAATGAAAAGTTGAGGTCATTTCTGGAGAAACCGGAAGTGACAAAATATTTTTTACAATGACAAAAAATTCAGTTCATTCGGTTATTTACATCCTCCAAATTTCATTTTGATAAGTTAATAAACAAAAAAGTTATAGGGATGTACCACTATTTTGTGGCACTCGGTATATTAAAGTGTTCCCACCAACTAATACCTGGTGTGAATTGAAAAAAATTGTTGAATCGGCTTTAAAGATTTAAACTAACAATAAACCTAAGTAAAACCTATTATTTATAATTTATAATTCACAAGGAATTAGTCGTCCCTTTGACCATCTAAATATTGAAATTAAAAACGGAGAAATCATAAAATTAAAATCTAAACAATACATAAAATATTTGGGTTTTTACACAGATGCACATCTTCGCTGGGATGCCCATGCACAATATGTGGCTAAATAACCTATAATTTTTAAATTTAAATATTTAAGAGACTTTCTGGATTTTAATCACTTAAAAGTATTGTATCATTGTTTAGTAGAATCACACTTACAATATGGCATTATTGGTTGGGGATCTGAAGCTAAGACTCATTTAGAAAATTTAGAAATACTGAAAAAATATATCTTAAAAATAATATTAAATGTGCCAAGATTACATACCACTGAAAGTTTATACGAAGAAACTGGCATAGACTGGCATAGACATTCGTCAGTTGCATTAAAAATTTAAAAACTCAGATAAATTAAATCCATTAACGCACACATACCAAACCCGAAATATTGTCGTAAACTTTACCATACCAAAAATGAGGCCTTCCTCTAGGACAAAAAAGTCATTTGAGGCACAAGTTGTTTAATAGTCTTCCTTTGGAAATAAAAAATGGTAACTTAAATAAAAACTATTTTAAAAATCAGCTAAAACGATTTATATTTAATAGTCCTAGATCTACCATACGTAATTTAATAGAATAAATATAAATATAAATAATTCATTTATTGAACCTTTCGAAAATTATTACAATTTCATTACAGGGTCGTCCTCTTAGTCTAAAGTATACATTTAATACAGAAATATAACATATATAAATAATAATTACAATATGTACTTTTACATCACAATCAAGAAGAAGAAAAATAATAATAACTAAATTTACGCATACAATGTATGCATATCAGTCATTGTTTTATCAATTTACATATCACATATAATAGGAATAGTATTTTGGAAATACTAAAAAAATAAAAACACTACAAATAGCCCAGAAAAGATTTTAAGTGACAACTAAAATTTTTTCCCCTGCGATTTTTCAAATCGGTGGGGAGAAGATTATAATTCTTTACACCTTTGTATAAGACTGATTCCATACCACACCGAGACCTACACCGAGGAGTGTTTAACCTTGCTCTAGTTCTGGTGTTATATTCATGCATTGTATTACGCATTGTAAAATTTAAATTAGAATGCCGTGCTTTTGTTATTACTTGGTGAATGAATAAATTTACTTGATACCTATAAATATTTTTTAGAGACCTAATTTTAAAGTTTTTATACAAATCAGCTGTTGGATATCGACTATCTAGAGAATAGAGGTTTTTTATTGCCTTATTTTGTAAGGTTTTTATTATTTTTTGGTTATTCTTCGAAGTCGATGACCATATTATATTTAAATATTGGAGGTGAGAGTGAACTAGAGCAAAGTAAACAGACCTCAAGTATATGTTCGGTATGGTATAGCTCAATCTTCTTAGTATGCCCACAGGGCCAACAATTTTTTTCCTGATATGTTCTATGTGGTTAGTCCAAGTAAGTCTCTCGTCTATTAACAAACCTAAAAATTTTGTTACCTTTGTTACATTCAAATTTTGATTATTAAAAGTAATTACCCCGTCATCATAAGCTACATTGTTTGACCGCTTGATCCACATAAAAGACGATTTTTCGACATTTAAGGTTAATTTATGAGCAGCAAGCCAACTTGCAATCAGGCTCATGTCATGTGCAATAGATCGCCTTATATTGTGAATCGAGTCAGCAAAATAGACTATGGAGGTATCGTCGGCATAAAGAATCACCTGGCCGTGCTATTGAGTTTATGTACGTTAAAAAAAGTGTAGGCCCCAGTATGGATCCTTGGGGGACCCCACATGAGATTTTAGCCTTTTGGCTTTTCATTTATTATTAAAAAAAACTGTATCAAAATTAGCAAAAATATATATATATTTTACCATGAAATATTGAATAATTTAATGCAATTTAAAGTTTTGAATTAAAATTACTAAAAGTTTATTAGCTTTTCTTAATATTTGACCAGTTTTTTATCAATTTAGTTCAAAAAATTAAAACTGCCCCATCTATTGTTAAATATTTAAACCTGATATATGTCACAATATTCTGACATAACCTTCAATTTTTGCATTATAATTTATAAATATGTGCTAAAATTAAATAAAAATCTTTTTTAAGTACTGATTTGATAAAATTATTAAATAAAATTAATTGCTTTATTTAAAAATACGTGTTTTGTTGCATTTACAATGTCGAGTCACAAAATACATTGTTTTTAACCTTGTCTGAAGTTTATAGCCATACAGTGTTTCATATTTGCAGTAGAAGAAAAAGTATAGTCTACAACACGTATGGAATAGTCATTCCGCGCTCGCGGGACCGTCATACTCGCCTGCCGGCTCGTATGACAAACTTTCCGCTCGCGCAAAATACTGTCTATTCCATACTAGTTATAGAATATACTATTCTGGTTTGTAATAAAACTCGGATTTTTCGGCAGGTTTTAATGCGTCACTTTATTTTATCGCTAACGTTTCTCCCCTCTTTGGGGGCTTTATCAAAGCTGAAAGATAACAACTATTGTTAATAATGATAACAATAATGATAATTATATCAAAAATATTTTTTGACTGTATTGAATACCATTTTCAGGTAAAATATGTAAATTTCTTACCTAAAATTGTGTAGTCATATATATTATTAAATTGAACATATTATGGACAAGGAACCTTTTACAAACATAAAAAAATAAATATTACATTAAAATATAAAAATTTGTTTGGACACCATGTCGAAAATTTGTAGGTTAAAAGCGTCGTTCGCAGTAAAAAACATGTAACATGTTTATTTTTAAAATATACGTTAGCGTCCTTGAAATTGATATAGGCAAGTAATATTGGGAATAGGACATCAATAAAAAACTTAGATTAAGCAGTAACTAGTTTCGTCATTTAATTTGACTTTCTCAAACTGATCTAAAAAACAATAAAAAACACTTATAGAAAACTCATAGACATAGAACTATAACTATAAAAAACTTTTATAAAAGAAAAATTGCATATATTACCTTTGGTCTCATTAAAACTTAAATTTGAACATTAAAAATAAATAAATACACTACAATTACATAAAACATTAAACAAATTTTGTAAGACACGCACAACATTCAAACGTCAATTATTTACTAATTTTTTGCGCCAAAGTGATAAAAATATGTATACAAGGTAGACTATGTAATTTAATAAAATTATTTGGTGAAGGTGCATCATTATTATTAATAAATTTATACCTTTTTAATCATGTACACTATTAGGTATTTTGTAATATTTTTTATATTCGTTAAAAACTGACACAAACAATTTAAGTATAGGTTATGCAGGATCGAGGGGCGTTTCACTGACCTATTTTTGTACATGTATTGTAAATAATGTACATTATTTACAATATTGTACGAATAATGTAAATAATGTAAGAAAAATGTAGTACTGTAAGGTAATGTCGAAATATTGTAAATAATGTCTAAAAATGTAGTACTGTAGAATACTGTCGAAATAATGTCGGTAATGTAAGTAATGTCCACTTAATGTAAAGTACTGTAGGGCAATGTACGAGGCAGACGCGGACTGGCTTCCTACGGCACAGTCGGAAAAATATTAAAAAAGGCCTGTAAACGGCTCAGAATCCATAAAAAATTGGAAATCGAGGGCCCGGTATAGCCAAAATAGACCAAATGGTCGTGTGAGGGCCTGTTTAGTACTGGGGCCCGGTCGGCTTTTGACGACCCTGCCTTACGGCCAGTCCGCCACTGGTACGAGGTAATGTAGGATGTTAGGTGAAGATTAACATAAATTTAGGTTAATATATGTATAAAAATATATTAATAAACAAGCCGTGAAGATATGTAATGCTACGCATTCCAGTATATATCATTCACAGTACATTGTATAATTTTCTCAAATACTTAAAAAAAAATTAAAACAAAAATAAAATACTTTTTTTTAAATTTTATTTTGAAAAACGAAAAATAAAAAAAAATAAATTATTAACTTGAAATTTGTAACTTCCCATATAGGCCTGAAAAATTAATTTAAAAAATTATTATTTTGAAAAAAAAAATTATCCCTTAATAGAATTAGATCCTGGGGGTTTTCCGTCTCGCTCAAAATGAATTTATTCTTTTTTAAATTCTTGATTCATATAACCCATAGGACCACCCATATTTACCAACTTTTATCAGCTAATTAAAAAAATATCAATAGTGCTGTCAACAAAATAATACTTTTACCTTTAGGAAAAAGTCCAAACCAAAAAACTAAAGAAATATATAATATACACCCCTTTTGAGATTATACAAGACATAGAAAACAAAGACAGAACGATTAGATCAAGGCTGACGTGGTTGTAGTGGGATGCGATGCGCTGTGTTTTATAAAAAAAAACACGTCAGCCTCGATCTTTGTTTTCTCCGTTTAGTATAATTTCAAACGGGCTGTATATTATATTTTTAAATAATAAAATATATATGATATATTTATTTTTTTTTAAATTACCCAATTACATACATACAATACATTACCCCATCTGATTTTTCCAAAAACAATCCCAGCCTAGAACTCTGGTTAAGCATGCTTAGCTTGCTAGCAAACTGTGATCAAAATAAAAAACGTCAAGAAGCGTAAAAAAAGCAATTCAAGGGTGGAGATAGATTTTTTAAAATATTAAATTGTCTTCTATGAGTCTCAAAACCCCTATGTGCGAATTTTTATCACTTCCCTTCTGAAAATCCGGACTTGAGCGGATGAAGTTTACCCGCTCAAGTCTGGTCTGTGCAACATTTATACCCGCGCAAACCCGTCATTTTCAATAGGGTTAATTATAAAAATCCAAATACGAGTGGTTCCACTACCTTAAAAGGGGAAGGCAGAATTTTTTAAATATCCAATTCGTTTTCAGAAAGACGAAAAACCCCAGGTTCTAACTCTTCAGGTTACTAAATATATATATATATATATATATATATATATATATATATATATATATATATATATATAATAATAATAATAATAATAATAATCGTTTATTAATTCCAGTTGATCAATAAAATTGACATAGGACAAGTCAAAATAATAAGTACAATAACTCTTAATACAAAAAAGTTGCAATTTTTTAAACTAAACTAAAAAAAAGTACAAAATGAATACAAAAGAAAAAGAAAAAAAAGTCATCTTAAATTATATGCTAGAAATTCATCGACAGAATAAAAAGCATTAGAAATAAGTATATTCTTTATTTCTCCAATATATTGGTTATAACGCAAATTTTTTATACGTATGGGCAATTTATTATACAGGATGGCTCCAGAATAATAAGGGTTATTTTTAAACAAATCTAATCTGTGTTTTTGATATTCAATATTATCGCCAAAGCGTGTATCATGTTTATGAATATTCTTAAATAAGTCAAAATCAGCAAGATTCAATCTAACAAACTTTAACAATTCCAAAATATAAATACTAGGAAAAGTCAACAGCCGCTGATTAATAAAAGTATTTTTGCAGGTATCTCTGTATTTCAGTCCATACATGCTCCGTATAGCTCTCTTTTGTATAACAAATACTCTATCTGATGAAGTTGAGTTTCCCCATAAAATTATACCATAACGAATTATAGATAAAAAGTTTGAGGTATAGAAGGTTCGCACAACATCCTTACTACAAATTTGATTAAGTCTCTTTAAAGCAAAACAATTACAAGAACATCTCTTGCATACATAGTTGACATGTTCTTTAAAGTTTAAAGATAAGTCAATATGGATACCCAATAGTTTTGTCATTAAAACCTGCTCAATACTCCTATTATTTAATCTTATGAGATTGCTTTCCTTATAGTAAGCACCATACGGATAAAATTGCATTGCTACAGTTTTATTTTGGTTTAACACTAAATTATTTCTTGCAAAGTAGTGTGAAACAGATTGTAGACCTTCCTGTAGCCTTCTAAGCATTATATCTATAGAAGGACTGGATGATACCAAAGTGAAGTCATCAGCAAAAGCACACCAAAAAATATCTAATATTTTATCAATGTCATTACAATATAGTAAGAACAAAAGAGGCCCTAAAACGCTTCCCTGAGGAACACCTATTTCAACATCCAGTTCCTCGGATAGAATACCAAAAAAGTCCACAATCTGTTTTCTATTTTTTAGATAAGATTTTAATATCTCAAGACATTTGCCCCGTAAACCATAAGATTCAAGCTTTCGCAACAAAATATCATGATCCACACAGTCAAATGCCTTGGATAAATCTATAAACAAGGCAATTACTTTATTCTTATCATCGATATTTTTATAAATATAATTTAAAATTTCACACAAAGCAGTAATAGTTGATTTTTTCTCTCGGAAACCATGTTGATTAATATTTAGTATATTATTAACGTTTAAAAATTTTACAATTCTTTTAAAGATTACTTTTTCAATAATTTTTGAAAAAACAGACAATAGAGAAATCGGTCTATAATTGCTAAAGAGTTTAGAATCTCCTTTTTTATGTAAACAAACAACTTTTGAAATTTTAAGTAAACTTGGAAAATGTCCTTCAGTTAGACATAGATTTATAAGATAAGAAAGTGGTTTGACAATTTCTTTACAAGCTTTTTTAATAATTGAGACAGGGAAATTGTCAATTCCACAGGAATTTGTATTTTTTAAACAACGAATTATATCCAAAACTTCAACTTCAGTCACAGCGTCTAAAAAAATTGAATTGTATATGCTTCGTTTTCCTTCTATTTTATTATTTGTTTGACTTTTTTGATTTAGATTATTTGCAATATTTTTAGGTAAATTTATAAAGTATTCGTTAAACCCGTTTGCGATCTTATTTTTATCATTTGTCTCCGAATTATTTATTATAAAAAATTCTGATTTTGTTACATTTTGTTTTTTGACCTTAGAGTTAATAACCTGCCATACAGTTTTTGTTTTATTTTTAGCATTAGTAATTCTAAAATCAATTTCCATTTTTTTAGCAGCTCGAATAACTTTTTTGTAAATACGTTTATATACTTTATAATGATCCGCAGAGATAATACCATCTTTTTGCATTTCAAACATTTTTTTCAAATTTTTAGAAGAAGTGTTAATGCCTGTAGTAACCCAATTTTTGCATGTGTAATTCTTTCTTTTAGAAGCTATGACCGGAAAACATTTTTCAAAATATTTATTTAAAATTCTTGTAAAATTATCAAATTTATCATTTAGACACAAATTGTTATTAAATACACCTTCCCATGTTTCACTACCTAAATTGTTAATAAAATTATTGGTATTTTTATTCGAAAAAGACCTACCAACAAAAGTAAAGTCTTGATTTTTTTCAAAGCTAAAACTAATTTTTTGAGAAGAGTGATCAGATAAGCCGTTATGACTGACTTTCTTATCTAGGATATCTTCGTTGAAATTCGTAAATATGTAGTCAATACCACTATTCTTATGATTTTTTTGTGTTCCAAATCTAGTAACTTCATTAAATACATGACATATGTTATAAGAATTAGTAACATCCAGTAATTTAATTTTTTTGTCTGTTTCATTTTTTTCTTTCGAGCACAAATCTATGTTTAGGTCGCCGCATAAAATTAGTTTATCAAACTTTATCTTACACGTTAAGTCTAAAGCTTCATCTAATTTGGAAAAAAAAGTATTAATATTACCCTCTTCAGATCTATAAACACATAATATTACAATAATTTGATTTTTTAAACTAATTTTACAGGCTGAACATTCGAAAGTTTTTTCTTCACTTAAATTTACAATTTCGTCTAAATTTGTAACATTTTCAAGATTAGATTTTGCGTAAATAGATACACCACCATGAATTGTTTTTTCTCTACTATAGTTACTAATAAGGTTAAAGTTATCCAAGGTTATTAAGCTTGGAAATTTATCAGCATTACTACACCAAGTTTCGCTTACACAAAAAATATCAGCCTTTTCTCCACTCAATAAAACTTCGAAATCCTCCACTTTGTTTTTTAAGCACTGTGCATTTTGATGGATAACAGTAAACAAATTACACTGCTCAACACAATCTACTGATGGTTGCTATTCACTGTAGTTAGTCTTTGATTTTATATGTTCAATCTGGTTTAGGTATATTGGGCATAAAGGATATTTGGAAGAATGATTTATGTCATAATTTGTTTTCTTAGAATTGTTGATATTTAAACAGTTTATACACTTAGTTTCCGTTTTTTGACAATCTTTTAAACAATGATTACCGGCACAAATAGGACAAACACTTGTAGATTTTTTGCAAAACTTTGCAATATGTCCAAATTCTGAGCACTTATAGCATCTTCTTAATTGAAAATATTCTGATGTATGGCACTTTTTCCACCCAACAAAAAGGCTTTTATCTTTGAATTTAAAAAATAATCTAGGATCCATTTCAACTATTATATTAGATCCATTTTTGTAATTAATTTTGTGTAATATTTTAAAATGAGAGTTATCTGGGATATTATTTTGCTTCTTAATGTCTTCCGCAAGTTGGTCATTCGTAATATCATTTTTTTCAACATTGTATATTAAAATTTTGGGCATATATTTCTCAGCCGTTTTTATATTGATTTTATCGCCTATTTTAGAAGTAATTTGACTTTTGATGTTTTCAGCATTGTTTATATCGCATCTAATAATTATTTTATTATTGTGCGCTTTTTTTATTTCATTTAGTCCCGGACCTAGGTCAATTGGGTTCACGTTTGTTTTGAATGTTTTTTCAATATTATTGTTTGAATTTTTTGCTTCGATTAAAAAAACTTGCGTGTTTTTGTTAGCTACACTACTATATGTTGGTTTTTGTGCGGGACCAGGTAAACCTGAACTTTGTATCGTATTATTATTTATATGCATAATTTTTTTGTAAGATGAATCAATTTCAGATAATCTTAATTTTAACAGTTGATTGGTACATTGTAATTCTGAGTTTAGTTTGTTTAATAGTTCTAACTCACGCTTTTCAGGTGTTTCAATTTCCTTTGCAGTATTTGCACTAACATTTTTTAAACAGATATCACAAAACCAGCACAAATTAGCTATTTCCAAAATAGATTTTGCAATTTTTTCATTCACTTGAGCACAACTTAGATGACATTTTGCATTGCACAAATTACACTTAATATTTTTTGAATTAACTATAAAATTGTCAGGACAGCGAATACACGTATGTACGTCCGCCGCCATGTTTATTATATTTTATATATATTATATATAAATGAGGTGGTTCTACCCCATTAAGGGCTAAGGATAGAATTTATTTAATATCAAATTCATTTTAAGCGAGTCTCAAAACCTCCAAATATCAATTTTTGTAAATAGTAAACGAAAATATATTATTTCTCTAACTTTCCCCTTATAAAATCTTTAGGGTCGGTTATCTCGGAATCTGAACCAACGATTTTTTTTTCTTAACGGATTTGGATTCAGCGTCAAAAAATATGTAAAAAAACATTAAAATAAAGTTCGCATAAAACCCTTGTAAACCAGTGTAATCAACCTATGGTTTAAATTTGAAGTCTTTAGCCCAAAGCGTTCTTGAGTTATTGTGGTCACAAAGTTCCCGGACACACAGACCGACAGACCGACTGAGAGACTTTTTTTTGACGGAAATCATATTTTTTTGATATAAATCGTCCAGGTTTTTGTAGGTTTTATTTTTTTAAATTTAAAATGCGATTTTTTGTTTTTTTTTTTGCAACATTTTATTAATATCATTTAAAATTAGTTTAAAAGTATAATTGACATAAAATAAACCACTTCAAAAATTGTTTAATTTTTTTAAAGAAATTTTAACAAAATTTCCCATTTTTAAACCTAGTTTAAAACCACAAAAATTGCTCCCAAAAAATAAAAAAATATTTGGTTAAATAGAGTATTTTATAAGCTTTAAAATAACATATCACACAAATCCCTTTTCTATTTAAAAAAAATATCCCCCCTTGCCCCCCTGTCACCATTGTGCCATATAAAATATGTACCAAAAAGTTATTTGGGTTATGTTATTTAGGTGTTTTTCAAGTTGATATCTTAATTCGTTTAAAAGTTAATGGAGGGGGCGGACTTTAGACATGCACTGTATAATGTTAAAAGATAATGGGTTCGGGGATCGACGAACAGGTCAGGGGAGCTCAACAAAGATTCCAGGGGACCTATTCTTCAGGGTGCTTAAACCAACGCTAGGGAGGCCTTGGCACGTACTATTTTATCTAAGAATGGAACTCTTGGAACTCGACAAAAAAAAACTAAAAAAAAATACATTTTTGTTTTCTTACATGACAGACATTTGAAAACTACTACATAATATTAAATTCCGTACTTTTCATTACACATTCTACATCTGGGTCTTTGAGCGATCTGAGTAGACGAAATAATGTAAATACTGTAGGAGAGCATGCGCATTAATAAAAATAATGTAAATAATGTAGATACTGTCGTAATGTCAATTAATGTCAGGTACTGTAGAATAATGTAAGTAATGTAACGTAATGTACGGTAATGTACAGTATTGTAAGTAATGTAAGGTATTGTCAATGTAATGTAAAGTACTGTCGATGAAAACGTACATGTATTGTAAAGGTGAAACGCCCCTCGTGCAGGATTGTTAAACGAATATAAAAAATATTACAAAATACCTAATAGTGTACATGATTAAAAAGGTATAAATTTATTAATAATAATGATGCACCTTCACCAAATAATTTTATTAAATTACATAGTCTACCTTGTATACATATTTTTATCACTTTGGCGCAAAAAAATAGTAAATAATTGACGTTTGAATGTTGTGCGTGTCTTACAAAATTTGTTTAATGTTTTATGTAATTGTAGTGTATTTATTTATTTTTAATGTTCAAATTTAAGTTTTAATGAGAGCAAAGGTAATATATGCAATTTTTCTTTTATAAAAGTTTTTTATAGTTATAGTTCTATGACTATGAGTTTTCTATAAGTGTTTTTTATTGTTTTTTAGATCAGTTTGAGAAAGTCAAATTAAATGACGAAACTAGTTACTGCTTAATCTAAGTTTTTTATTGATGTCCTATTCCCAATATTGCTTGCCTATATGTTTATTTTTGTGGGTCAAATTAAAATAGTTCTTAGACTATTACTTAATACACTTTTGGTTCAATTGCGTTATAGCTATTCTCTTTTCAATACAAGAATTTGCAATCGACGTTTACACGTGTAAATGCAAATTGTCACCGGCATAATGTAAAGCTTATCCTCGATTCCATTATGGGTCATTGTGTATGTGTAACGTAACGTCAGCCGCAATCTAATTTGATTTATACCCAGTGTCGGACTGGCTATCAATTTTACTGGGCAAATGCTACAAAAAATGGGAAAGCAACTAAGCATTTTTAGACAAATGTTTATTTATTTTAGATAGATAGATAAGTTTATCGTTTTTAAATAAATTACATTTCTTAACAAAAGTGTGTCTGTGTGTGTGTGTAGATTTTAGACTACTAAGTATTGGTTACAATATTAATTAAAGTGAGTACACTGTACTCAGTACACTAAGTTCTGTAAATGAGATTATTCAGATAGTACAAAACTTCTTATTTTAAGAGAATTAATAATAATATTTATAATTTTCTGTGCCTAAGTTGGGCTTTCTGGGCCTTTATTGAGCAAGTTAAGAACTGTGGTTAAATGTACCGCTTCAGATAAGATTAAAAGTCTGAAAGGTTTTATAATGTAGATGAGCCAATTATTGCCATGTTCCTAATATTGTCACTCCTCTTAAACTTGTTAGCTTGTCCTCTGTGTCATAGATGACACTGTCAGTATATCTGTTATATTCTGTTATATCCTGAAGATTCCTGTAGATAAGCTGAATCTGTATCCAGTTGGTAATGGCGTACACAACAACGCTGTTCGTGTTTTGTTCTATTTCACTATAAAAACTTGTAAAATTATGCTAACTGTCGCAAGCTGGGTAACATCGATTATTGCAGGGCAAAAACTTAATAAGATAGGTACAAACATGCACTTTCTTAGCCCATATTGTGTCTCAATAAAAAAGCGAAAAGGTATTTTTTTGAGATTTTTGTCTAATTAGCTGTGTTCCTAATATTGCCATGCGAAGTAGTTGAAAAAAAAATTATAAAAACAAAAAACAACAAGAAAAGAAAGTAACGAAAAAATCGGAACTCTAAATCTTGGTTCTGTTTTTTATGCGAAGAGATTCCCTAGGCCAAATGAGATTTTAATCGAATCGTACAAAAATAGTGCGTGGGGCTTACTAAAAAGGACAAATTGTTATTTATGTGCCCAAATTTTACCTAAAAACAGCTTAAATAGTTATTGTGCCACAATATTTTCTTATTATTTTTTAATTTTTTTTAAGTTTGTTTTTTACTATTATTGCCAGTACTATGGCAATATTTGGGACATGGGTTCCTAATATTGTCAATAAACCTAAAACTAAAACCTAATTTTACGCTTTCATTTTCGGGACTAAACTTGCCGTTTTTCTCCCTAGGGAATAAAAATCACGGCAACCTTGATAATATTAAAATAGTATACTTACTTTGTGCTTTGCTGGTTCAAAAATTAGGTTTGGTGGTGTTTTGTAATAAATTAGCGATTCAAACCAATTTATTTGATTTTAACAAAGAAAACCTTTAAATATAACATTGTTATAACAATTTATACATAACTTAAAATTTATCATCTTCGTCCATTTGAAACTGACTTTTCGCAATTAACAGGCATCTTGATTAAATTACGAAAATAAAACAACCGATTTTAGACGCGTGGTTTTTAATTTTAATTTTATCTACCTACCTAAATTATGTTTGGTCCTTCAAAAAATAGTGTATATACCTCAGGACTAAACTTGGCTGTTTTAGTCCCTTGCATTTCTGTTTCCCTCGATCGCTACGCTCGCTCAGGAAACACTAATGCAGCGGGACTAAAACAGTCAGTTTAGTCCCTTGGTATATAAATAACTATTTTGCACGACCAAGACTAAAACCTAATTTTACGCTTTCATTTTCGGGACTAAACTTGCCGTTTTTTTCCCTAGGGAATAAAAATTACGGCAACCTTGATAATATTAAAATATTATACTATGTGCTTTGCTGGTTCAAAAATTAGGTTTGGTGGTGTTTTGTAATAAATTAGCGATTCAAACAAATTTATTTGATTTTAACAAAGAAAACCTTTTAAAATAACATTGTTATAACAATTTATACTTAACTTAAAATTTATCATCTTCGTCCATTTTTTTGACGTTTGTGTCAACCATATAAAAAAACAATTGAAATCGCGATAGCCATGAAACTGACTTTTCGCAATTTACAGGCATCTTGATTAAATTACGAAAATAAAACAACAGATTTTAGACGCGTGGTTTTTAATTTTAATTTTATCTACCTACCTAAATTATGTTTGGTCCTGCAAAAAATAGTATATATACCTAAGGACTAAACTTGGCTGTTTTAGTCCCGCTGCATTAATGTTTCCTGAGCGAGCGTAGCGAGCGAGGTTTAGTCCCTTGGTATATAAATAACTATTGTTAAGTTCTTGCAATTTGTTTATTTTTTACCCATTAGAATAAATATATGTTTATATGTTTATGTAGTTACTGTAGTAAATTTTCAGGTGAATAAAAATAAATTTGAATGCAGTAAAAAATAAAATGTCTTAATATGGCAATATTTGGCTCACTTACCTTATAGGATATTCTACAATTATATGTTCCCAGTATTCTTTCGTTGCAAGTTACATACTGAGGATATTTAGTTATTATCAGTGTGAAAGGATTGTTTGTTAAGGGGTTGTTCTGATTTTTGATTCCAAAAAATTGAATTTTTTTTTGCTTTTTCATACTACATGTATTTATATAATATATCATATATATTATATCGCAAAATAAGTATTTTTATATATATCCAGGACTTGTGGGGGCTAGTAGTAAAGGGAACCACCGGCATTAATTGACTTTTGAACCAATTTATGTGGATTTTCTGCTTCCCTCCTTGCTTTCGCAAAATTTCAGTTATTAATTAACTGAAAAAGGGCAGTGAGAATCGAACTCACGCTAGGCGGCTTGTCAAGTAGACGCTCAAGCCCGCTCAGTATACCTCCCATATTGGTGATGATGATTATACATATTTGTTGTTTAATTTATTTTAATTTTGACATTGAATTTCCTTAAAAATTTTTAAAAAGTATATTATAATGTCAGTTCGATGATTTTGTTTAAATACAAGCGGACAGACATAAAAATCCGATAAATAGATAAAATTCTGGATTTTTTTGCCAAAATATATTTTCTCTTGAAAGTAAAAATAAATTACCTAAACAAAGACTGTGGTCGTAACGGCGACGGCAATCCGATGAGGGTGGGATGTAACGGCATGGAGCAGAGCATTTTCCAGTGTTCCGGCCGACGCAACGACGACGCCGACGCCGGGTCGGCAAGCAGAGTGAAAGTGTGCCAGTGGGCCTGCAGGAGGAGGCCGCGCAAAGCCTGCACCAACTCCCGACCGGTCGGCGCCAAGTGGACCTCCGACGGACTCGACTCCTGAAATCAAAAAGAAAAAAAAAATGTTATATGTAAAAGTTTTAGCAATTTAATTCCATGTAGGTGGCACTCGTAGTAAATCATTTTTGGATGTCTCGTAAATATTTTTAATGGGTTATTTTCTCCCGGTTGAATTTTACATACAGGGTGTAACAAAAAAAGGTGTGATGGCTATACATAAATAAATAAAAATCCATATTGTACTCACCGAAACAATGAGAAAAGTTCATATACACAAATTGTCTCAAATGCTTCGTCTCTGTTAGAGATTTAAAGTGGCCATAACTCAGAGCGTCTCTGAGTGGTCATAACTTAAGTTAAGTTTTTAGTTGAGATACTACTTTATTACAATATCAATTCTACAAATTTTGAAAGTAATCCCCAAAAAAAAAAGTTAATGATGGTTGCACTTTTTAGAAAAATAAAAAATTATAATTTTCAATTTTGAAGTTTTTTTGATTTTTTTTATTTTTTTTTTATTTTTTGTTTTTGGCAAAAAGAAAATAAAAAAATGAAAAATTTTGAAAAAAAATTTAAAAAAATTCAAAATTAAAAAGAAAAATTTTTTTTTAAAAAATATGTTATTTTTTATTTTTATTTTGTATAATTTTTTTAATTTGAAAATTATTTTTTTTAACCCTTTTGCTCCGGTTTTCTTTTTTTTGAATTTCGGAAACTTTGTTTTTGAATATAGCATAAAATGCATAAAAGTACGAAACAAGTGAAATTTATTTTTTTAAATGTTCTTTTACAAAAACTAAGTCGGATTTGTTTGCCCCAATATAACATATGTGATCCTGCACAAAAAAATCTAGTTAGTGTGTCAAATTAAAAACAAAATCGGATTCTTATGTTAAAAACTTTTCTACATAAGAATCCGACAAAAAAAGAAACATGTAAAGACAAACTAACTGTATTTCTGTGCTGGGTCACATATAGTATTTTAAAACTGGACAAAATAGCACTTTACACCAAGTTTGGACTATAAAATACTAAAATGTCCCTGTTCACGGAAATAAATTAGTGGGCTCTGCGCTATACATTATAAGATATTTGGTAACAGTGCACTGTAAAAACTGCATGTAAAATAATGTAAAAATACATGAATTTACATAGTACGGAATAGTAAATTTACTATTCTGGACTATGCATAATTCATGAATTTATATAAAAGAATGTAAAATAATGTAAAAGAATGTAAAAGAATGTAAAAGAATGTAAAAGAATGTAAAAGAATGTAAAATAATGTAAAAATATATATTTACATTGATTAACATATTTTTACATGATTTTACAATGTCGGGCTATGATATTGTAAGACGCGCGTGCGCTTTGAACAATAACCAAGAAGGCGTCGCATCACGAAACGGACCTTTTAATATTGTTATTGTTAGAGAGATAGCGACGCATGCTGCTAGGTTAAAGTGTTAAAAGTGTAAAAAAAGGTAAATATTATTTATGTACGATATTTAAATGCTTTATTTGTGGCCTAAAATTTACATTCATTATAAATTACGATCTTTATCAACCAAAGAAAGATGTAAGCATTAAGGGTGCAAATCGTTTGGTTTATTAAACCAAATGAACTTTACGCTACGACATTTTAAAAAAGCTTTGACACAGAAACTTGTAATTTGGAACAAACATTTTCTAAGTAGTAAATATTTTTGTTAATTTCAAGTCTCCATGTCAAAGCTTTCTTGAAATATCGTAGTGTTTAAGTTGTTTTAAAAGCACTTTTAATATGACTGTATGTTAATTTAAAAAAAAAATATCAAACACACCATAAGTATTGTAGGCAAATATAAAAAAAATCGTTCAATCTGATCGTTTTTTTTACGTTTGTTTTTATAATAAAAAGTCTATGCAAAATATTACCATTCTGGACTATGTAACTTGTAGCGTTCCGGTCTATGCAAAATATTACCATTCTGGACTATGTAATTATTACCGTTCCGGTCTATGCAAAACATTACCATTACGGACTTTGTAATTTTTACCATTCCGGTCTATGGCAACATATTACCATTTACGGACTATGTAATTTAATGTAATTTATTTTTACCGTGTGGCAAATTATAGTGATTTAAGCTATTTATTATACGGGACACGATAACTAATAATGTTAAAAATAAATTGGAAACGACTATATTTATTAGAGACACGATTATATTTATTACAGAAATTTTATTATATTATAAAAATTATTATCACGGACAATAATTAAATCTATTCAAGCTATAAATATTATACTATTTTTATTATTCACTAAAAAATTAAAGTATTTCATATAATTTTTTACACTAAATGCCATAATTGTAACAGGAAGCCTTATATTTATATAATAAGCGATTATAATTTGCTTGGTAAATGCCTTATAGGGCTCTTTGCTAAATTTTTTTTCCGTGTTCTGTGCATTCTTATATATACATATATGTCCCTACAGGAGCAAATGGGATGTTTGAACATGTGTTGGGGCATATATACATGTGTTGGGGCATATATACAGGAGCGAAAGAGTTAAGTATTTGGGAAAATGCAATGAATAGCATATAATGGAATTCGTAGGATTACATATCTTCACGGCTTGTTTTTCTTTAATACCTAATATAAAAATCAACTAATGTGGTAATGGCAAAAATGTATTTTGTTATAAAGAAAAAAGACACCAGGAATTCTTAAAGAAAGTGACTTTCTCGGGCTATTTATTTTTGCCGCTCTAACGTACAACATTAATGAAACTAAAAATATCTGACAGATAAAGAACCTGGCACACATATAGGGGGGTTCCTGGGCCTCAGTCAAACTGCCTCAAATTTTGATATTTTGTAATTTCGGGGGTAAACATTAAACTAGGAAAATTGCAGCCAAATTAAATGACCAGTTTCGGAGAAAAACGCTTTTAAAAATCTAATTTTATGACAGGCAAGATAAATATTACATCAAAGGCTTTATTATCATTTAGGGTAAAACCCCCAATTATTGGCACTTTAAGAAATTTTCCACATATATTTCATTATAACTTATTAAATATTTCATGTTATCAAGAATAAAATATTTTACATCATTTAGTAGTTATTCTATTTTATATATTATATAAAATTTAAACTGAGATCTTTATAATATTAAAGAATTTGTTTAATTAATTACAAGAATACACATTTTCCTATTATTGGCACCTAATTTTTGCTTTGAAGCAACGGAAAAAAATTACTGAGTACCTACTTTTTGTTGAGTAATAAACATTTGAGTATCAAAATAAAATATTTAAATTGGAATATTGCAGTTTTATACATATTAACTAAAAGCTGTAAACAAAAACTTAAATTTATTTTAGAATTACAAAATTTTAAATATCTCTATATTAAAATTAAAATATTAGTTACCTAATACTAATTTGTATCCATAAAATAATGCCTAGTTACCTAGGTACACTTATCTAAACGAATTATTAGGTTTCAAGACTAATTTTGATGAGCAAGTTTTGCATACAATAAACCTGTACCAATAATAGGAATTTAATATAATTTGGACGCCTATTATGGGCACCGTGATAAAAAATAAAATTCTAAACAAAAATTAAGTTTATAGACAAAATTAAGTGTAAAATGTATATACGCACATATTTATTGAGGAAAAACTATGAGTTTTTCATTAAACGCTGTTTAGAACTCATTTATTTGAAATAGGTTTTTGGCAAAAAGTGTATCTTTTGTATAATAGCCCACCCGCTTTAAAATATGGATTTGGTTTTATCTTATATAAGATGTGTCAATACGTATGTATATTTAACCGTACAAGTAATAAATCTATTCAATTTATTTTAATTTATTCTATTAATTTAGCATTTTAACTGGTTGCCAATAATTGGAATAGGATTTTTACTAAAGAAGCTAATTATTGGCACCTGTACTAATAATTAGAATTTAGTCTAATTTTGTATACCAATTGTTGGCACCGTCGAAATTAAATAAAAATGTAAAGAAAAATAAAGTTTTTAAGGCTAATTAATAAGTAGAATGCATATACTTACTAAAATTATCGAAAAAAAAAAGTCCATCAATAAACGTCTTTTACTAACCTTCTATTTAAAGCACTTCCTTAGCACAAACCTTAAAAATTCACACTTACGTAGTTCACACGAAACTGCTAATACTCTAGTGCCCAGAGGGGAAAAAATATGTTAATCGCAATTAAAGTATAATATTTAGAAATATTGCCACTTCGTAAAAAATATAGTTAGATTAAGGTACCAATGGAGATTTTTTTTATATAAAAGAAAATATCACTCCAGTGGCAATAATTAGCGAAGTGCCAACGATTGGGGGTTTTACCCTACTTACATGTGGTTCTATAAAAATTGTAAAACTTTGTGAAACTTCCACATGCTGGCATTTTCCACGTGTTTGCTAATTATCTGCATATTTTCTGTTAGATTTTTGCTTGATTATGTTGAAACATGGTTTGGTACATCGACAAATATTTTATAATTATATATTTTAGATTTTCTTGACATATTTTTTCAAAACAATATCTGATGGTTGACAAATCTCTCATGATATTTTGATAGGCAAAACATATAATTGAGATTGCCTACTATTTTTTACTAAAATATTGTAAATATTTAAAAATTACATGCCTTAAATATTTCCCAGTTTTTAATTGAGCAACCTCGTATCTCCAGTACAGGGTTACGACTTGGAAATAATAGTTACTGTGACTAACTCCATCTCCATAATTCTAATTTTTGACTCACGTAACTAATAATTTTTCAATCTTTTATTTTTGACCTTACAAGAAATAACTACACTTATATTTGTCTATATTACAATAAAAAAAATAAGAATTTTAAAGTAACCGGTTTTTTGTGTCCCCTGAAAACCTGTGAAGTTGGAGATAGGAGGTAGTTAAGGTAACACGACGATATGTCCCTACAGGAGCAAAAAGGATGTTTAAACATATGTTGGGACATATATGTCCCTAGGGCGAAAGGGTTAAGTGTTTGGGAAAATGCAGTGAATAGCATATAATGGAATTCGTAGGATTACATATCTTCACGGCTTGTTTTTCTTTAATACCTAATATAAAAACCAACTAATGTGGTAATGGCAAAAATGGATTTTGTCATAAAGAAAAAAACACCCGGAATTCTTAAAAAAAGGGACTTTCTCGGGCTATTTATTTTTTGCGGCTCTAACGTACTAGATTAATGAAACTAAAAATATCTGACAGATAAAATATAGGCTCTTAGATTAAATACCATAGCATTATATTAGGCTTAAGTATAATGTAATTTTTCACTGAAAAACAAAAAGTTTCAGATTTTTCCACTTCTTGTTTTTTAACAGTCCTTGTATTTGCTTCATGGTTATAATCTTTTTGTCAGTTATGGAAACTCTTTTAAACATAAAGTTATAACGTACTCTGTATGATGTATGTATTTAACCAAAAAAAAAAAAAAAAACATTTTCATTTTTCCATCACTAAGCTCAAATCAACTCAACCAAAGATTTGGATGTATGGTAAGTTTACACCCTTTTTTAACCACCTGCTGCGGAATAGTTATTTTTGTATTAAGAGCGGAAAATGACTGCTTTCTGGTTGAGCTTGGAATTTGCTGATCGAGGCGTCTAGCCGAGATAAGCAATCACGCGAAACCAGAAATCACATTTTGCGCTCATAATACAAACAAACAAACTAGATGAAACGTTGCAAGCACCCTGTCAAAACATCGGCACTCTTGGGAAAACTAATAACATGCTATTAGAACAGGGTAGCATAACATAATTACAATTTTACTACTACTCCTCACTGCACAAACTAACTTGTATAATATTGATATTAAACTTTAGCTTTTCTTGTACAATTAATATATAATTAAAATTAATAATAAAAATATGTTTTTACTTGGATGTAAGTTGAACTTATTAATTACAATTTTTTATTGATTTTAAAAACAAATGAATGGAAGCTTAAAATTTGTAGACTAGAGCCATCTAGTTTGCAAATTTCAAACTAGGTGTTTTGTTTGATTTTAAATTCTGTATCTTTAAAACATTATATTCTAAAGAAGAGAATTAAAAAGAGCTTTTATATAAAATATAATTTTTTTAAATCAGGTTATAAATATGTGAATATCTAAATATCTCGAAAACAATGCGTTTTAGGAAAACGTTGTTTATAACATTTTTTGACCAATTTAAAATTACCTTTTATATAAGTGCTGAATTAACCAAATACAATAATAATTGCCTTAATTATCAACAAAAAACGCTAAAAATAGGAGTTTTACCCTATTTTTACCCCCTTACCCCCAATCGTTTACCCCCAAAATCTAATCAGCTCTTCGGAATACGATAAGAAATAATATTCAAAAAACCGCAAGTCGATATCTCATGTAGAAATGAAGTTAGAGAGTTTACACCCAGACAGACAGACAGACAGACGAACGCATTTTTTTTTACTGATTCAAATGTGAAAAAAACGTGGTCAAAGAATTTGACTTTTCGGCGAAGTTACATCGGCACTCTTAGTAGCACTAAGTGCCGATGTAACAAACTAATTTTTTCTACGATCTAAAATAAATAAATTTATAAATAAATTTATAAATAAATTTCAGACAGTAAGTTACCTTACAAGTTTGCAGCACTTGAGTACAATTTTCTGCAAATCTGTTAGTGTAAAAGTAAAATCCTAATCACAGTAACTCTCCATAATTCCTTCGTTACAACAAATATATAGTACACAATAAATAATAATTTTATATTAAAGAAATGGCGGACCAAAATCTCGTCGTCTATAACCTAGAGATGGAAAGAGAATCATTAGTCCAGCCTGCGCAAGATTATTTTGTGACAGAATGTGGCAGCGAAATGACGTAACGCAATATATCTGACCTTGCGCAGTACGCATCTCTATCAGCTGTGAAATGCTGTCGGTCGTAAAACAATTCTTCACCCCAGTATACATGTGTCTTATCTCCAAAAATCCCCCAGTAAAAATCTTAAAATGTCCTAAAATAGAGATATGGCAAACCAAAACTGGGGTGACGATTTATTAGTAGTTTGTTTATACTGTCAGTACTGTCAGATCGTCGTTTGTTTCTGTTCATTTTTCGACTTCTACTGTGTTTTAATTGTTATTTTGCTGCATTTGTTTATAACTTTAAACCTAACCTGTATTGTTGCTTTATGAAGAGGTCAATCCCTGGTGTACTCAAAGTAGGTGTACAAAATTCCGAAACTCACACACCTCGAAAAATTCTTATAAAATAATTTTAAAAAACTATTTCGACGTTTCTTATATTATATTTATTGTTTATTTGTTGAAATTTTTACAATTTTTATTTGACTAAGGTTAAAAAATACTCGTCGAAAACAAAAATAGTAGTGCGCATGTGCAAGTTTATCTCAGATGCGCTAGGCACATTTATCACAGTATTCCGCAACGGCTTTGGAGGTCTTTTCTTGTCTATGTCTATAACTGACAGCTGTTTTACGATTGACATACCGGTTGCCTACACTGTGCGCGCGAAAAAATCACTGCTTGCTGTCATGGTAACGAACAGAAAAGTAAAATTCTAAGAAATAGGTTATTTTGAGGTCTGAAAACTTTATTTGTTTTTGTAGAAATGTTAACTTTTCTATTAGATCGTAGAAAAATGATATTTACACTCTTGTGAGCGAGTGTAAAATTTTACACTAAATTTTTAAGTGCGCTCGGATGGCTACATGTAGTGGATCTACTCTTTTCATTGGCACTTTACCCTATAGCAACTACACCTGTTTTAAACCAGCCTAGAACTGTATTTTTAAAAAACAAAACATATCTATCGATACCTTAGTGCTAAACTGTTATATGGCCAGCAAGTAGTATACTATAAGCCCCGGGTTAACTGGATGTGTTATGAATTTATCTTATTTCGAGATACAACAGTTTAGAACTAATGTATCGATATTCCAAAAATCGTTTAGCATAGGGCACTTTTTAAATATGTCAAGACCAATTAAGTTTAACAAAAACTAAAGTGTAACCCAATTAGACGCTGCTCGTGCCGTATTAAAGTCTAAAGCAAATTTACTTGTAAAGTTTTAAGTAGTTTTGGAAAAGTTTGGCATTCATTGTGTGTTAATAATTAATATATTTATTGTACTGAGAAAACTTTATAATTAAATTGTATACTGAGAAAAATTGGACAAATATATATTTTACCTGTGCTTATATTTCTATTTATAGTAGAACACCTAAATAAAAAATATTAAATGTTAAAGATAAATAATTATTTTAATAAGGCCAATAAATATATATTAGCCCCAAATATATGACTATGAAATATCACATTTATTAAACATCAATCAACTCTAAATAGATTAAACTTATTAAACACACAATTGGTCTATTTGTTGCAATTTAAAATAAGTATTTAATAATATTTATTAATCAGAACTAAACATTTAATTATTATAAATAGATATTTTTTTTTCGGAATATGTTAGAGGTAATTATTCAACTTTATTGCCACAATTAAACTTTATAACTGGCTCGAGCCAATTAAAAAAATATTTCAAGAATAATTTACGTAGAAAACTGAGTTAATTTCTGGAGATTACTGTATTCTTGTCCCCTATTTTGTTATACATTTTAATTGTTATGATTCAAATTATATTTGCCACCAATATATTTTTTCTCCGTGCAGTTTTGGAAATGTTTGGCATTCATTGTATATTAATTAATATATTTCTTCTACTGAGAAAACTTTAAAATTAAATTATAAGATTTCACACTAACTTTATAATTAAAATCCATCTATCTATCTATGATAAAAACAAAAATATACAAGGTGTTTTATTTTAAATTATTGGCAATAGTTCATTTTAAAATTATAACATTTGTAGCTAAGGGAACGTCAAGTATTACGTAACGCAAATTGTACCAAAATTCATACACTTCATACCCCAGTTCTCGCGGTAATAAAGGTTGAAGAGATTTTATATTTTGGCTACCCCCCCTAACACACCCCCAAGGGTTAGCCAAAACATGAATTCTCTAAAGCCTTTAATAACGCGAGAAACGAGGTATGAAGTGTATGAATTTTGGTACAATTTGTGTTACGAAATACTTGAACGTTCCCTAAGTTATAAACACCCTATTCAAGTTTTTCTATTACAGTGGGTTATTTTCGTGGTACCAACCTGGAAAAAAAGTTACCAAGTGGGCGAAACTCGGTCAATTTGGATGTTTTGTTTATCGTTTTATAGGTTAGATCCTGTGTTTTATTCGTTTTTTTATTATATTCTGTGTTTTATTTATTTTTCCATAGAGACGTATTGAAAATTTTCTATTAAACTCTACGACTTCCTATAGAAAGTGTCTATAGGGTCTATAGACATGTATACTGCCCTACTACGCTAAAAAGTAGTAACTCCATTTGTCGCATAGCAACGTATAGGTGTAGCTATTATACAGAGCGGTCCAAAAGTCGAAAAGTCACCAAGTTTGTTGCAAGAATAATTCAGTCAGTCAGGCAAATTTGATGCTATTTTCGAGCCATTAAATTATTAAAACATGTTCTATTTTTCGGCGATTTTCACGCAGGTTTTAAAGTTATTTTCGTGGTACCAAGCTAGAAAAAAAGTTACCAAAGCGGTCGAAACTCGGTCATTTTGATTGTTTTTTTATCGTTTTTTTTTTTTTTTTGGTTAGATCCTGTGTTTTATTCGTTTTTTTTTTCATTATATCCTGTGTTTTATTTATTTTTCCATATAGACCTATTGAAAATTTTCTATTAAACCCTACGACTTTCTATAGAAAGGGTCTATAGGGTCTATAGACATGTATACTGCCCTACTACGCTAGAAAGCAGTTACTCCATTTGTCGCATAGCAACGTATAGGTGTAGCTATTATACAGAGCGGTCCAAAAGTCACCCCCCTCTTAACTTTTGAACGAGTTGAGATATCGATTTCAAATTTAAACTCTTCAATAAGACAACTTGTACTATCTTTTAGCATATATTTGATTCTTTCAGCTCTTAAAATGTGTGCAGGGGGGAATGGGGGATATCTTTTTTAAATAGAAAGGGGGGTCGTGTGATACAACATTTTAAAGCTTATAAAATTCTCCATTTAACTATATATTACATTTTTTTTTGGGTTTAAAATAGGGCTGAAAGTGGGTATTTTTCTCAACATTTCTCTAAAAAAAAACAATTTTTTAAAAATTGACATAAATAAAAATTTACAAAAAAAACTTAAAAAATTGAATTTTTTAGCACAAAAAATTGAAAAATCAAAACCTTAAAAAAATTGTTTAAAAAAATAAAAAATATACAGTCCAATAGAGAATTTTATTTACTTTAAAATGATGTATCACACGACCCCCCATTCTGTTTAAAAAAATGTCCCCCATGCCCTCCTGCCCACACTTTAAGATATGAAAGTATTAAATATATGCTAAAAGATAGTTTAAGTTATCTTATTTAAAACTTCTAAATTTGAAATCGATATCTCAACTCGTTCAAAAGTTAATAGGGGGGGGGGGTGACTTTTGGAACGCTCTATATATAGTATATTTACCTTTAAGTAGTCTGTTTTTAGCTTTTTAACATTTTCAAGGCATACTACGTAGTATGCCTTGAAATACCAGCACTGGTATAAAAACGTAATTTTACACAACTATAGTCCAGTCACACAACTATAGTCCATGTTTTAACAATCTCCAGGAGGCCAGGGGTAATTATTCTTAAATGTTTACAATTCTTTATGAAAGTTAGTGTACAGGGGGTATACGGAAATCCGTTTTACATATTTTTTAAGTACGCTGCTCATGTACTACACACAAAAAAATGTTTCTTAAATCAAGAATATTTTGATTTGTATATAACAAAGAGAATATATTTTCCGCTGATGCATACCATATTCTTGTCCTTTCATATTTAAAGCAATATTTTTACTATTTTTAAAAAATATTTGTCGAATAATCAAAAATTTAAATTTTCTTGGTTTTGGAATTAGAGTTTTTTATATTGCACTTTTATAAATTAAATTAAGTAAATGTAATACAGCAATAATATTATAAACTTATTGAATTTTATATGATAAATGATTTATTTATTTATTTTATTTATTTATTTATTTATTTATTTAAGATATATAAATTTGTAATAAACTACAATGTACAGACCCGCCTAACAATGTTTGTGTGCGGTGTCATAAATAAGATATAATATTTCTAAAAAAATAAAAACTTTAGTTTTAAGTTTAAATAAATATAAAAATTAGTTATATCCGAGGGTTTTGCGAGAACATTTTCTTTCATATGGTTGATTGGATGGTTAGGATGTTTTTTTATGTATAGTTTTAATTCCTTTTTTAAAACAGTTTTTCTTTCAATATTTCTAATATTTGATGGTAAAATATTATAAATTTTAGGTCCAAAATATAACATAGAGTTTTGTGTGTAAATTTTTTTGTACACTGGGATGGACATGAAGGAATTGACTTTTGCTCTTGTTCAGTGAGAATGAGAGAGTTTCGGCATTTTCTCCAAGTTGACCAATACCCATAACGCCAGTTGGTAAGTATAAAGTTCCCTAATATTAAAAATTTCCAATTCTTTATATGGCTCATTCCACGCCAAATAGGACCATAAAAGGACAATTTTGGACATCGACTTCTTCGATTTTAATCATTTTTGGTATACATGCTCTACTTACTTATGCTTAATAAGAACATATAATTTTCAGATTTTTTTGGCCATTATTTATGGAGTTACGGCCTTTTGAAATTGACCAAAATTGCAAAAGTCACTAAATCATCCTGTTTTTAAACAGATCTATCTCAGTAACGCTAAACGATACAGATTTAAAAAAATATATATATTAAAGCCATTTAGTTGTGTTTGAATATTTTTTAAAGATATGTAAAATTTAGTGATTTTGGTGATGGTCACCAAAGTCACCAATGTTTGGTGACGATTATCTCAGAATACACCATCTTTGATTTTTTTAATAAAAATATATAATAATCTGTAGATCCTTCTCTAACCATGTGCCAAAATTCATAATGGGATGACCATGGGATTGCCTTGGGAAAAATATTAAAGATATAAATGTCAGTCAAAACTTCATTTTCCAACCACTTTTTAACTCAGAGTTTAATAATACTACCCTGTATTTTTGAAATGGAAATGCTAATATATTTAATAACTATTTTATATTTATCTGCAACATTTTTTACTACGTCTGGTATACATATATACTAGCAGTGGACCCGTTATTCGCACGGGAATTTAGTTTTAGGAATTAATCAAACTAACATCAGTTCTTTTATAAAGAACTTTCACTTTCTTAATGGCCGTGAAAGCTTAAAATCTAAAATCAGTTTTTTTAATGCAATAATAGGATATTTACATAATCTGTTTTGGGAAACCTTAAATTGAGCTTATATACATATTTACTAGCTGTGATACTCAATCTTCGCATGGGAAATCTAATTTAAATTTTACTTTCTTCTACTGCGTTAGTATTTTTTTTTATTTTCTCGTCGTTTAATATACAAAAAAAAACAATAGTTTACCAATAGAAATCTGTGTGTCGGTCAATTTGTATATCTGTCTGTCTATTAAAATTTGTGATCACTATAACTTGAGAACGCTTTGAGCTAAAGACTTCAAATTTTAAATATAGGTTCCTTATTCAAACAATTCGGCTAGGATTTTTTTGACCCCCTTACTCCACCTCAACATTTACCAAAAACAATTCCAGCTGAAAACGTTTGGTCTCATTCCATGTCAAATGAAACACAAAATATTCAATTTTAAACACAGACTTCTTCGATTTGTCTGATTTTTGGCTTATATAGCATAAGTATGTATGCTATGCATGCTTAATGAGAATTTGCCTTTTTTAGATTCTCTTGACATTAAACAATGTTTAGTAAACAGAGTAGGCTTAGTTAGTTATTGCTTATTTAAACAAATTATAGAATATTATGAATGTCTAAAACATTCTGTAAAATGCAAAAATAATACCTTGCCTAATTTTAATAAAAATCTAATTATTAAAAATTCCGTGCGAAAAACGGGTGTCTTGGCTAGTTATATTAAAAAAATTAATCAATTAACTTATAATTCCGTTTGCAAAAAGTTAATTTTAGTTTAAATTTGATTGAGGTAAAGTTAACATACAACGTACATCAAACTGTGGCCATAATATTACCAATAAATAAAAGATTGAGTTGCTACTATATTTTTAAAAATTTACCAAAGACGAATATATGGCGGTCCCATTTTGAAATTTGGGTAACTGTTAGAGAAATGTCTGTAGTTTAACATATATTTAAAAAAAGAAAATCGAAGATGGCGTATTTTGACTAAACTGTCACCAAAAGTTGGTTACTTTGGTGACTATCACCAAAATCACCAAACTTAAATTTACTATATTATCAAAATAACTTCCAACTTACAAACTTTAAAACACACTTTGTGTGAAGTCTCTATATCTTACCGTTATAGAGATACAGCCGTTTAAAAATTATTTGTTTTAGACAAATTGGGCATTTTTGTCATCTTTAAAAGGCCATAACTCCAAAAATAAATGTCAAAAAAATCTGAAAAAAAATCAGGTTCTTTTTGGACAAACATAGCACACTTGACCCAAAAATAGGGCAAATCAAAGAAGTCAAAGTTTTCTTTGGGTCCTATTTGGAACAGAATCACCCATATACTTGACTTGTAGAATATTGAAAATCTTTTTTATATGATATCTTTAATAATGTATTCTGTGTTACATTTAGTTTTATATAAAAACAAATGTAAACTATAAATATTTGAGAGATACATATAAGTTAATAACTATCAACTAAAATTTAACATGAATTTCAGAATAATGCCATGCTATCTTAAAGGAAGGAAGTTAAATAAAAGACCACCAAGTTTAGAAAGGAACTTTCAAGTGTTTCATTGAAACAATATAAAGAAGAGTTTTTACTGCCTAAAAGGTTTTACCTTCACAATACAATTTATCATTAGGTTTCTACCCTACCCTAATGGTAGACAATTATGTTTTGCTGTTATACAAGGCAATACAAAGCAGTGTTTAATTACCAGGATATTAAGGATTTACTTAAATACAATTCTGTTACAAAAACGAAATATTATGAGATTATTACTCAACAACTCAACAACTCCGAAGTTTTAACTAGCTTTTTCGTGTTACGTAATGACTGAAATCCATCAGATGGCGAAATAGTCTACGAGCGAGATATGGAGCACTCTAGATTTATGATTTTATAAAATTCTATAACACATAACCTCAAATTTTGTTTATGTTAGAAATAAATGTCAAAATATTTTATAACTATAATACTTTTATCGGTATTACTTGATTACTTTTAGTATTTTGTGATAACAATGGTTTTACTATAGTTTGGTAACATTAAACGTATTTATAATTGACACAAGAAAATATAGTACTTAAGAATTCAAAATTAAATCACCAGAATCATGGCTTACAATTTTTGATGTGCCACATATAAAGATTTAGAGTCTTGATTGTGATTTCTAAAATCATAGACCAGGTATCTATAACATACCTTAGAATAACCAAAGAAGATGTTCCCATAAAAACACACACTAAAAACAAACGTCACTGTGAACATATGTTTATAATGTCAATGTTTACGCATGGCGCCATATAGCAGCCACCGACTAACTACCATTTAAAAATTAACATTACGATCTAGAAGGCTTCCGATCTCGCTCGTAGATACCAGCGCTTTTTGGTCAATACGTAACCAAATCGAACTACAAGTTACCAGTCCTTATTCTCTACGTTCATGATTTTCATTAAATTAAAATTTTAATTTATTTTGCTTAAGTTTACAGGGATCTTAAACGGCTTGCTTGGGCGTGATAAAGGGGGTTTTGGAAAGGTTTACCTTTCCAATATATTGTCATTTAAAAGTGTAAATTCGATCCTTTTTTTGTAATTCCTTTTAATTATTATTAATGATAACACAGGCCAACTGCTGAAAAGGTGGCTGGGTTCTGTCAACGGATTTTGAATCTACCTAGGACCTAGTTACTAGCCTGATAACTAAAAATTTTCTACTACACCTTTTTAAAATATAAGAATCAATTAGAATTTTTAAAAATTACACAATATTTTTGAATATAAGTATCCTTTGTTTTCTTTGACTTTGAGGTCAAGATATGTTTGACAGCCTATACCTGTGGGCCACTCTTGCACTAATAAAAGCGATAATTTTAATAATGCTTTAAATGCTTGCCAAAAAGAAAACCCTCTGTTATGAGGGTGGTATGTAATGAAAGATATAGATGTCCTTATTACATTTATAAAAAAACGCAAATCTCAAAAAACACATATGGGCCACTTTTGCACTATACGCCTCTTTTCAGACTCTATAAACTAAAATTCAGATTTTTAAAATCTATTTCAAAAAGTGTAAATTGTAATTCAGATTTGTAAGTTATATTTTAAAAAGTATAAATTAAAATTCAGATTTTTAACATATATTTCAGAAAACATAAATTAAATTTCAGAAAGTGTAAATTATTTTTCAGAAAGTATAAATTAATTTTCAGAATGTGTTATTTATTTAAATTTAGATTGTAAATTCAATTTCAGAAAGTATAAATTAATTTTAGGAAACGGTAATTTGTAAATAAGAAATCATAATTTGTATTTAGGAACGTATTATTCAATAAAATAAAAAGAAAAGTAACAGTGTGTATTATATAATTGGTATTATTTAGGCCTATGTTTTATATTTTATATTAGGTAACTTCAGAATACTATGTACTTTTTTTGTATTTTTCTTCCAATATTGTACTTATTTGTAAGTTTATATTTCCCACTTAGTAATTGGCCTCGGCTGTTAAGTGGTGTAACAAAATAAATAAAATTAAAATAAATAAATTAAATATTGAACAGCAATAAATTAAAATTAAAAAAAAAAAACGAATGTTTTACAAAAAATTGCATCATAAAATTGTATCCCAAGAAACATAAATATTGTTAGGTAAGTTTTGTTTTATTTTATCCTTTCTCCATAGATAAATATTTCTGAAATTGATTTTACACTTTCTGAAATGCAATTTACACTTTCTGAAATACAATTTACTCTGTAATAATAAAGTTATAATTTCTGAAATATAATTTACACTTTCTGAAATTTAATTTATCGTTTCTGAAAATATTTTACAAATATGAATTTCAACTTACGCTTTCCGAAATATAACTTTTAAATCTGAACTACAATTTATACTTTCTGAAATATATTTAACAAATCTGAATTTCAATTTATAATTTCTGAAATTTGTTTTAAAAATCTGAATTTCAATTCATGTATTCTGAAATTTAAGTTGAAATTCTGAATATCAATTTACACTTTCCTATTTACAACTTGAAAAGGTGTAGTAGAAAGCTTTTAGCTTAGGCATTAGGTAGATCAAGGCGTGAAGGATGCCTTGGGTAGATTCATAATACGTTGACAAAACCCAGGCACTTTGAAATGTGTTTTATTTTGTAGGGCTGTGTAATTTATTATTATAAGTTTTAGTGAATTTTACCGGAATTTTTCTAAACTTTACTATTCTATTCTCAGCTCTAGCTGAAAGAATATTATGCTATGGTTTTAAAATTGCCGAAATCCTTCAAAATTACCCTGGATTAAAAATCTTTATACGAAATTTTTTATCGAATGCTAAACAACTTTCAAAAAATATGTCTGTTTATCTATCTGTTTATCTGTCTGTCTGTCTGTCTGTCTGTCTGTCTGTCTGTCTGTCTGCCTGTCTGTCCGACCGTCCATCCGTCCGTACGTCCGTCAGTCCTTCCATTCATCCGTCCGTTCGTCGAAATGGAATATCGAATCAATATGAAATTTTTAGGAAAAATTAACTTCTGCGAGAGGATTGTTTTTAATAAACATTCCTTCAAAAATAAACAAGTTATATACACGGTGTATTTGAAATAGCGTCGAAAATTTTAACAGATGATTCTACATCATAAAATATGACAAAAAGTTTCTATAAACATATGTCTAAAAATGCGTCATAAGGGAGCTACGCCCCTTTGAAAGTGGCTAATAAAATCGGTTTTTATTTAATAACTCAGGAACCCTTTGAGATATATCAACGAGGTTTTGCACGTCAACTAATCCTACCAAGGCCCGTTTTTATGTGTTATTTTCATGTACTTATTTCAACCAGGGGTGTGCGAAACGAGGGGGGCTTATCAGTTTTTCGTCCCAAACTTTTTTCTGTGTAACTTTTTTGCAATTTTATTTTTGAACTATGATTTCTCAGGTCAAAATACATAAAAAAGGTACTCTTGTTGTAATACTGTAGGATTAACCGTTTTCGAGAAAAATTCATTTGAAGGTAAAATTTCACGATTCGAGGACGAAAAATTAAATACTAAAATGTTGAAAACCAAAATTTTAATGATGCAGGGCGAATGTACATTAAAAACTAAGAAAAAAACCTTATATACAGGTACTTCCAAAAATCAATCCTAATGGAGCTATGGTCTCCTAAATATGCACCATTTTTAAAGGGCCATGGTAGCTTTAAAAGCGTTTTTTCGACCTACATGTATGGAAACTTTTTTTCTTAGTTTTTGATGTAGAATAACATTGCATCATTTTAGTATTTAATTTTTCGTCCTCGAACCGTGAAATTTCACCTTCAAATGAATTTTTCTCGAAAACGGTTAATCCTACAGTATTACAACAAGAGTACCTTTTTTATGTATTTTGACCTGAGGAATCATATTTCAAAAATAAAATTGCAAAAAAGTTACACAGAAAAAAGTTTGGGACAAAAAACTGATAAGGCCCCCCCGTTTCGCACACCCCTGGTTTAAATAAGTACGTGAAAATGACATAAAAAGATGGGCCTTATTAGGATTAATTCACGTGCAAAACCTCGTTAATATATCTCAAAGGGTTCCTG
>OY294044.1:52841945-52868802 GCA_958510825.1 Brachypterus glaber | reverse complement strand
TTCAAGCATCCTATATATCCCTTTCGAAATAAACTTAAACCTTCCTTAGATTTTTTTCGTAGGCTAAATCTTACACTTTTCGCGATTTTGATGGTAACTTGTCTAATGTAGCATTTGCAACTTCGGAGAAATTTGTAGGTGTATAAACCATATATTCTTCTTCAATCATTTTTAATCAATTTCACACAAGGTTTTTGCACAGAATCTCGAATCAACTACCTGTTTACATAATAAACAAACAAGTTTGAAGTATGGCTGTCATCAAAGTCAAAGAGTGCTGCCGCCAGTGGTGGTTTTGCTAACTAACTTTTTTTTACTGCGTACAACAATGAATTAATTTTTTTACTGTACAAAAATAGATCAATTCTAACTAGTGTGTTCAGTTATAAAATATGAACATTTAGTACGCTTGAAGAAAAAGAAATGGTCTGTTTCATCAAGCAAGATAGTAAATTAAAAATCGCCACAGCAAATATTTTTACAACAGGTTTGAATAGTATATGTTTGTGTACAGAATATAGTTATGTTTTATAAAATAAACTACGCAGTATATTCGCACATCCAATATTCGAATCTGTTTTGAAAATATTCACTGTGCGATTTTTAATTTACTCTCCTGCTTGATGACCTTAATTATTGACTATATAAATTATAGAAAATTTTCATTTTTATCTTTTACTGGAATACTTTTTTCCAATTAACCAAAATGGGAATTTTCAAAAAAATCTCTAATATTGTGTCCAATTTTGAATATTTTGACATTTTTTTGAACTTCCGGATTGATTTCAATGTAGAATAATAACTCATACATTAATTTTAATAATTAATGTATGAGTTATTGGTGGACCTTATTTTTTTTTATTCTTTTAAAATATTCATTATGGTGTATCTGGAATATCTTGGACTGGAACCCTTAAAATCGTGAAATTACGCAAAAATTGTTGAAAATGGGCTGTACTTTTTGTATCGGTGTAAAATTTAAAAGCATTGAAATCTTAATTTGTTCCTTTTAACTATACAAAATTATGTGCTAAATTTAAAATTGACCAAAAGATTCTATCAGGTACCGAAAATCCGCCAAAGCTTCCCCTAAAACACTAAATTGATAAATTTCCACCATAAATGTGAGAAATGCTAAAAAAGCATTTAAAAAATATGCCAATCTAGACTTTTTGAAATTTTTCACATAATTTTGTACACTCAAATGGAACAAACTTAGATTTCAAGGCTTTTAAATTTTCTACTGGTACAAAAAATACAGCCCATTTCCAACTATTTTTTAGGAGTCCAAGGGTCCAATTGGGACCCTTCGAGAAGTTTGAGCACCCTCATATTTTCAGGATGTTCCGGATAAACCACAATGAAAATTTTAAAACAATAAAAAAATAAGGTCCACCCTAATGAGTTAAGTTAGGTTTTACCGTTCTGTTAAACAAACAAACGCACCCAAATTATCTATATCAGCATAAAATTAATATTTGAGTAAACTATTTCGGCAAAACTGATCATACATCAGCAAAATATTTACCAAGAATGTCAGCAAGAGAAAAGAAGTGAAATTCGAACAAATCTAAATAAAAAATTCATCAGAATTCTGTTTATTTATAAATCTATCTTATCCCTACTAAATTATTTGTCCCGTAGGACGTCCGTAGATGCCTAAAATGAATAAATCTAAGTGATATATTCTTCATTTACATTTTATTTGAATAGCTTTATTGGTATTTGACCAGGAAAATATTTATAAAGGCTATAGCTTTCAGCAACCCTTTAAATATAAACATGAAAAGCTTTTCTTAAAAGATCAGGAAGTGGCATTTATTGAAAACGATAGTATCGGCATTAAAGCGACGTCGCAACGCTACTATGTTCTATTGACCTAGTGACGGCGATACGCTATAGACTCAATTACCATTATAGCACAGAAAAAGGAAATAGTATTTTAATAATTTTTTATTCGATTGATTCTAAAAGTGACACTTTTTGTTCATGTTTTACGGGCGAAAAGTGCAACTTTGTGGCCCTAGTGTCAGAGTTTTTTTTCGCCCGCTAACTAAAACTTGTTATTTTTAAGCTTTTTAAAAGAAGGTGCTTTACCTTTACTGTGATATTTATAAAGAAATATGACCTTTTGGTCACTTTTGGTCTTAAACTAACAGTTCTTTTTGACCAGATACAGTTATTATAATCATTTCATAAAAAATAAAAATTTCTTCTATAACATAACCCCAAAATATATGTTAACTGATTAATCTGCATTCACACACTACAATAAATTAAAAACACAAAATTTCAATTGTAAAATCACTCTCAATATTTATAATATTCATAGAACGGTTTCAGAAGTATTATTTTCACAACAGACACATTTTAACAGAAATTAATCACCAAGCTATAGCTTTTTTAATTTGAGTTGCAGCACGCAAAACAAACGATTCAACGGTTTCTTTAGCGATAATACACGGGCAAAAAGTTAAATTTCGATTTCGTAGGTTTATTACTCTCGGGCCGGCCCCATCGGCCAGCCCTCGGCTTCTAAAAACCTACTCAATCGAAAATTTTAACTTTTTGTCCTTGTATTATAAATAACTATTGTCAAAATCAGCTTAAAATTGCTTTTTTGCATTGATGCTTAACATTTGTTGCTGTCATGATTAAATTAATTTTATTAAATACAGAAGAATATGGATTTGATAAAGATTTTAGGGCTAAATGGAATAGTATATTACGCACCGTGTAGGCGAACCTTGTTTTTAGTACACTGAAATGTTTGGTGTCGAGGGTTATTCTTTCTCACTTTATTACTTGCCATGTTGACATATCCTATAAATTAATCAATTAAAAATAAAAACTTTTCGCAAAAAAAATGAACCGACTTCTGTCTCTAAAAAGTAAAAAATAAAAAATAAGCCGGTGCTAATTTCACCACTCCCTAAATTAAATAACAATTATTTATGTTGTTAAATTGTTTGCTGTGAAATTAGCACCGACTTATTTTATATTTTTTACTTTTTAGAGACAGAAGTCGGTCATTTTTTTTGCGAAAAGTTTTTATTTTTTACTTTTTAGTGACACAGAACTTGTAGATCTAAGCTAAATTATAGTATTCCTTTCATCTCGGCAAGCTGCTGACGTCACAACGCACTATTAGTACGATTAGATTTATCTTGATTATCCGGCTTATCCGGCATTATTTAAGCTTCAAATTAAAACGGGACCACCTCATGAATGTCCTCTTTAAGTAGCAAAAGGTATCATCAAATTCCGTTCATTTGTTCCAAAGTTATGCGGGAACAAACATAAAAAAACAAAGTCACACGTCTAATTGATAACCTCCTCCCTTTTGGAAGTCGGTTAATAAGATGATTTAAGTAAAAAAAATCACAATACTTTATTTTATGAGAAAGTAAAAATATGTTCCGGTTCATTTTAAGAGCTAAAATTTTGGAAAAGTAACTATTTTTTAGAGATACTTATATCAATAAGTATGCAAAATATTATTAAGCCCAAAATCCGTTACACTCCTTTTGTTAGGTTTTGAGCGGGGGCATCACCCCCCAAATACGCTTGAGTTGGAAAAGTCTACTCTTCAGGAAAATTATGATGTTGATGATCTCAGAGACGTCTATATGCATACGGACGTCCTCTCATGGCCATGGGAGGTTAGATACCCGAAAAAGTTGGGTAGCTGGTTGATCGCCTTTACAAATTATAAAGGCGATCAGCTTTTTTTTTAGTCAATAAATTTACTACTTGTAAAAAATTGAATGGTACAGTTGGGAAATTCGTGGAGGCAAATGCCTTTTTTTTAGTCAGTAAAGTTAGTAGTAAGTAGTAATGGTGGGGAGGTCAAGCCTGGCAACTAGACCATATGGTCCTTTTTGCCTACCCCTGTGTTACTAGTTTTTCTACTCTAACGAGGATTTTTGTTCTTGTACCAGGGACCTACAGTTTAGCGAGGGATCCGAACCTCGTTTTGTCGGCTTTTTTTGGCTAAGTGAGCGGCTTTGATCCTTAAGTTTATTGGCTGCCAGTGCACTTGGACCGGCGCCAAACTGCTTAAGAATCATTTTTGCTTGCAGCCTTAGTACAGATCCTGGTTGCTTGAAAGTCCTTAAAGTGAGCTCTGCCAACAGACCTGACAGCTACCTTGCTGCTCCCTCTCGGTGCGCCCGGGTAGTATCACAGGTCCGAGTGCTATGCGGCATTATCCACGGCAAAACTTTTTCTGTACCACAGAACACCCACCAGAAACCCAAGCCCCATGTTAAAGTTAGGCAACACATAATACCACGAATGGTATGTGTCGCCGCCCTATGAATGATATGCGAAAGCTAAACATCAGCTGGCACATAATGGCGGCTTATTCAAATTAAAAATAATATTTTTATTTTATTTGGACCATTACTTTGATTTAGGCATTCGACAAAATTGCCGAACGCCTAAATCAATATAATGGTTGTGTGGGTAATAAAAAAAAACAAGAAATGAATAAGGTATTTTTTTTTTTAACAAAATTGTAATATAACTATAATACAAACTCTATGTAAATACCTGAAAAAAAATATATAAGTATAAAGAAAAATAGTTTATCAAACAGGTGCGTAGATATGGGGGGGTTAGAGGGGGTATTTACCCCCCAAGAGTCTTTGTTATATATTTTTTTGTTATTTTAAATAAAAAATTGAAAAATTAAAATAATGGGTGTTTTTTGCTTGGGTCGCCAAATTTTGTAGAAACGCCCAGGGACAAAGCCTTTTTTTGTAGAAACGCCCAGGGACAAAGCCTTTTTTTTTCGGAGGTCGAGGGGTGTTATTTTTGTTTTGGTAGGGGCGCCAACTTTTGTAGAAACGCTTTTTTTTTTTGGAGGGTGTTTTTTTACGTAATACTTGCACGTTTCCAAAGGTTGGCGTCAAATTTTGTAGAAACGCTCAGGGACAAAGATTTTTTTTCGGAGAGTGCTTTTTTTGTTTTGGTAGGGGCGTCAAATTTTGTAGAAACGCTCAGGGACAAAGATTTTTTTTCTGAGAGTGCTTTTTTTGTTTTGGTAGGGGCGTCAAATTTTGTAGAAACGCTCAGGGACAAAGCTTTTTTCGTTTTTTTTTTGTTTTGGTAGGGGCGTCAAATTTTGAATGAAAAATTTTATTTTAGAAAAGAAAAAAAAATACATTTTTAATAGCTGGGCCCCATAGGCTAGAAATCTCACTAGCCTTGGGCTTCCCAGTCCGACACTGGAGGCTGACTAAACTAAACTTGACCTCTGACCCCATGGTGACCTAATTGTTGAATAGCCCCTAAAGAAGTAGTTCTTTATAAAGAGCTAGTAAAAAATATTATGAAAATAATTCAGCTGATATCCTGGGACAGGTCCGTAACCAGAAAAAAATCTAGGGGGGCTCAGCCCCCAGGGTCACAAAAAAGAAAAAATACCTTCATGAAAAAATGCTTTGTCCCTGACGATTTCTACCAAACTTGGCGCCCCTGTAAAACAAAATTGGCGCTCCAAAAAAATACCAGGGGATCAGCGAAAAAAAATTGTCGCCCCAAAAATTAAAAAAGCTTTGTCCCTAGCGGTTTCTGCCAAACTTGGAGCCCCTGCAAAAATAAATGCTGCCCCAAAAATTACCTTTACGAAAAAAAAAGTTTACCCCCTGACGGTATCTACCGAACTTGGCGCCCCCTGCAAAAAAAATGGCGCCCCAAAAATTACCTTCAAGGAAAAAGGCTTTGTCCTTGACGGTTTCTACCAAACTTGGCGCCCCTGCAAAAGAAAATTGGCGCCCCAAAAAATACCAGGTGGGCTCAAACCAAATCCGGGGGGGGGGGCTGTCCTGGGATCCCATTAAGTTGAATTGTATCTTCCTTTATCCATCTTGTCTCATCTCCAACTTTTCCTAAAAAAAACAAGAGGTGTTTAAATAATTGGACAAGTATGACTTTGTTACTAAAAAATAGTTATTATTTCAGGGTGAGAATAATTTTTTTTAAAGAAATCTAGGGGGGCTTAGCGGGGCCTAAAATAATACAAAATACTGCTGTTGACAAAAAAAACAGGGATGATATAAGGAGGTCTGTGTGGTTAACAAAGGTCCCTAGAGACCAGGTGTTGGGGGCTATGAACCCCGTACTGAACAAACAAAACTAAAAACTAAATAAAAGTGGGGCATTTTGGTATTGTATGTCAATTCTCTTATACACTTGCTAGAGGCTGGCGGGAGAAATATTTTTTATGTCAATGTTCATGTTGAAACCAAATAGGGCCTGTTTGGCATATATAGTAATGATTTTATTTAAAAATACTCGTACTAACAAAAAACAAATACTAAATTGTGACCTTCCAATAAAGAACAAATTTCATGACATAAATTAAAATTGTCAAGGGCATTCTAGTAGTAAATAATAAAACAATATTAAGCGATATTTATTAATGTATTTAAACAAATTCAGGTGTACTTACTTTTAATAGAAAAATCTATGACCCTTGTTTCTTCTAACTTTTTGGTCATATCAGCTATCAATCCAATCAAACATTCGTTTATTCATTCCATAGTACTGTAATTAGTTAAACATAATTGTTATTTTGCTTTATATTTATAATTATTGCTAGCTTTTTTATTTTACTTACTTTTATTCACATGTTAAAGAATAGGCGCCAAAAGCAACAGTATTTATAGGTTATGTCAAACCACAGAAAAATAGTGACAGCAGCGCTTAAGTGCAGCTCTTTATGCCGCGTTTTGATAAACTGCGCATGCGCCGACCGTTTATCGATATATTATTAAAAAACATTTTTTACAAAAAAAACACCAAATAGACGCTAAAATTAACGTTAACGTAAACCAAGGTCCCCTCATTAGAAAAAAGAACACCAAAGAACAAAAAACCAAAACAAGCTCCGGCACGGAGAGCTGAAATTAGGCGCAATGTATAGTGACGGTCCAAGGTTGGCGAGTAGAAGAGGTTAGCTCAACATACGTAAACATTATTTTTTAACAGAAAAAACATTATATTATTATAAACTAGATGTTTAAAGACGATAAAAATGTAATAAATAATAACAATAAAAATAAAAACATATAAATAGTTAAATTCAACGAGGGGATTGAGGGGTGCGAGCCAACCTTGTTATTTTATATCTCAAACATCACGAATTAAACACCCAGCGCCATCTAAGAATGGTATGCGAAACTATTAATTCCTTGTTGCTAGGTCTGTAATACCAGATGATACCCCCTGTTCTGTACTGTGTGCTTAGATCCTCGGCAGCACAAGCCAACGTGGTGGGGAAACGACGGTATTTTATTTCTATGAAAAAGTTCCACAACCGAGGATTGAACCCCGGCCTTGCATTAAATTATTAAATATTTAATGGTAAAATATATATATTTTTGCTAATTTTGCTACAGTTTTCTTTACTTTTATAAACAAGAGCACTACATGTGCTCATTCTAACACTTGATACGGAATATTCATACCGTATCTAGAGCTAGAATGGATTCATTCTGTGTTTGAAAAGTGTGTGTATTTGCTTACATTCTAAAGCAGTTGTAGAAAAAAAAATACTTCAGAAGCCTAATTTTTCAAAATCGTAGGAATTAACTCGCATGGAAAAACAACGTGGTTTACTTCAATTTTTCTGAATTTTGTAAACAAAATGAATTTTACTTTTTCTGGACTACATTAACGTATTTAATAAGCTATGCTGCAGAATTCTATTAACCCAGTAAAACCGATACGCTAAGACTTAGTTGGCATTAACTTAAAGTCAGATCTTAAGATAAGGTTTCTTTTTCTTTTTGAACTATGATACTCGAAGATTATTAAACTAAACTGATCGATTTTAAGCTTATATAAAAAAAATAATAAATTTAATTTTATATTTATTTAATTTTATCTTTTAAATTTTAAGTATTTTAATAAAAAAATCACAATGCACTATAGTGCTACTAAACTAGTGCTTAATAAAGGCGTCTTCGCCAAAATTGCAAAAAATATGTCCATTAGGAGCTGTCCATATATTACGTAACGCAAATTGTACCAAAATTCATATACTTCATACCCAGTTTCTCGCGTTAGTAAAGGCTGTAGAGATTTCATATTTTCGCTACCCCCCCAAATAGGGGGGGTGTTAGAGGGGTAGCCAAAATATAAAATCTCTACAGCCTTTAATAACGCGAGAACCGGGATGTGAAGTGTATGAATTTTCTCACAATTACGTAATATGTGGACAGCCCCTTATGTCAAGTAATAGTATATTATGCACCTAGTATGCAAACTAAGCCTTTAGTGTTCGAGACTGAAGTTTTTTTGCTGAGACGGAGTCGCATACGTGGTGCATATACTATTTTTTCTACTACCTAAAGGTAGTAACTCAAAATATTAGTTACTTATGTAGCTGTCAGTTTGACAAGTAAGTTGAAAAAAGTTAGCAGTTGTCTTAATTTTTTTCATTATTGAGCGTCGTCAATAAACAATTCTTAACAACGGTCAACAATAAATAAGTTCACTGATTTTATTGGTTGACAACGTTAACAAACCTTGACAACTGTAGATAATATGTAAGTAACACTTAATTAGGTAGTAGAATAGTATATTAATTACCAAGTGAGAGAAGTTTAACATTTTTGACCTGCGTCAAATTACGGGATGAGCGCGCTAGCGCGAAGCCCGCAAGACGCGGTCTAAAATGTTAAATCTTCACTCACGTGGAAAATATAGTATTTCTTTCACTACCAGTACAATTAATTAGCTATTTTTTTATTTATTTTACTAAAATTTAATGAAAAAGCTTATAAATTTAAAATATCACGCTAACCGTTCGCAGCCATTAAAAAAACAAATGAAAAACTTGACATTTCTGGCAGAAATTTTCTGGTGATCTGCTAAAATTATTAATTTAGAAAGTGTTTCCGTGTTAAGTGTAATGAAATATATAAAAATGGAAAGTGAAATGCAAAGTGATGATTCTGGTCCTCCCCCAGAAATAAGGAGACAGGCGAAAACTGTGAGGGAGAATCTATTGCCTCAAAAATCAATATATGGGGGTTGTACCTCTAGTAATATATGATCCTTAAGGTAATATATGGGTTGTATAATTATAATCTATGGTTGAATATGATGGACCAATGATTTTCACTTTTCAAAGTGTTTTTTTGTAAAACATGTTTTATAGGTACTAATTTAGTTAATATATATTAAATAAAAAATATATTTTATAATAAATAAATTTGGTGCCTAAAGACACTTGTAAATAGCAATGTGATTTAATAATTAAATGAAACGTCAGATGCCAAAACAGCTGAATAAAAATTCATTATTAACCATGGTGCAATATCATTATTTTTAGAACCTCTGACGTCGTAGGTAGAGAAATAATATTTCTACCAATGAAAAGAACAGTAATAAAGATGTGCTTTTAGGCTGGTGGTGAAAAAAAATAGTTTTACATTGCTGGATTACTTGGACATAATGAAAATATTTTGTATATCTATGATATCTAATACTTAGTTTTAAACTATTACATTTCGAAACTAGATTTATTTTTATGTGTATTTATTTTTATATAGATGTTGCTAATGATATTAAACTTTCGGTATCTTAGTAGAACTTTTAATTGTCTTGTCTGGATGAGTAAAAAAATAATTCTTTACTGCTTACCCGTTAAATGATTTAAAACAAAAGTAACTCTATTGATTAGTCGACGAACGATTTAAAACAAAAAAAACTAATAAAAAGTCACTTTACTTAGTTTTAAAGTGTCATAAATGGGGTATCCATATATTGGTACACCTTGTATATCAAACATTTGACTTGAGATAGAAAAGAAAACTTACAAAGCTAATGTATGTCAAAAGTTAAGAGTTTTCTCCTATTTATATTTTATATGTCTGTGTATTTCGATCAAACAGTGTCATATTGTTTGGTTAACAGACAGGTTTGAAATATCTAAGTTTAGAAAAACATAAAATAAAAAATATACTGCCCAGTAAAAGAGCTTTTCCATTCTTCACATCTGCGCGTAAAATGGAATTTTTATTATTAGATTCACTTTTAGCAACCTTAAAAATATACCAGTTTTCACAAAAAAATTATCCACCGCCTCTTAGGGGGTGGAGTTAGATTTTTTTTATTATCAGATTCTCTTTCAGCAACCTTAAAAACCCCAATATACCAATTTTCACCAATTTACCCCCCACCTCTCAGGGAATGGATTTAGATTTTTTTATTATTAGATTCACTTTCAGCAACCTTAAAAACCCCAATATACCAGTTTTCACGAAAACTACCCCCCCCCTCCAGGGGGTGAAATTAGAAAAAAAATTAAATATTTAAAAAAAAAAAGAAATATTTTTTGAAAAACAATATTTTTTATGAAAAAAAAAATATTTTTGTTGTGTTTCAGGCGACTCGCAATGCAATAACAGCATCGACATGAAAGTCTGGTTAATAAAATATACAGTGCGTGCATTAAGTCTGGAATCACCCGAATAACTTTTTAGTTACAAGTAAAATACAAAAATCCTCAGACAGGTCGATTTATATTTTTAATTCTGCAAATTTTGGTCTAAAAAAAGTTATCAAAATTGGCACCCCCTTGCACCCTCACCCCCCAACTTTTTTTTTCAAATAGCAACCTACCCCTTGTGATACATCATTGGAAAGGTAATAAGCTTTCCAACAGTGTATGATAAAGCCTAATTTGTTAAAGGGTCTATGAAAAAACGCATGTTTTATTTAAACATTGTTTGTGTGAAATATTACGCATAATATGGTAATTGTTGCCCTATTTCCTACCTGGCACCTTCCTGAGAATCTAAATAAGGTTGTTTTAAACTTATTGTAATATTTTATACCCTGTTGAAAAATGCAATTTTTTTTCTTTTTATTGACCAATTTTATGTTTACTATTTAATCGATTTTAATCCCGTTTTTTTACTGTCCACTGTCAAAGAGCTGAAGGACATCAATTTGAACATTTATAGTGAACTAAAGTTATACTTTACATGTCTTTATAATAAACTAAATTGTGCATTTTATCATTAGCCCTTTACCAAATTAGGCTTTATTATACACCGTTGGAAAGCTTATTAAATTACCTTTCCAACGAAGTGTCACAAGGGGTAGGTTGCTATTTGAAAAAAAAAGTTGGGGGGTGAGGGTGCAAGGGGGTGCAAATTGCAATATTAAAAATAAAAATCGACCTATCCGAGGGTTTTTGTGTTTTACTTGTAACTAAAAAGTTAATCGGGTGATTCCAGACTTAATGCACGCACTGTATATTAAAGTCTCCTTACCTACTTTAAAAATTAGTTTTTAAAATTCTAAACAAACTAAAGTTGCATAATGTAAAACAAAGCCAGTCTAAGGAAAAATATGAATGCCGAAAATAAAACATTTTTAAGTTTACCAAACTTTAAAACAAAGTTTTCGGACATCGAAAGAAAATTGTCTCCAATCATAAATATCACCTTCAAAAGTAAACAGTTTTAAAAAGAAATAGAAAGAAAACTTTTATTTCAAATACGATATATTTTTTATATACTTTTACTTTTTTAAAGTTTTTACATGAATAAACGTGTATATTCGTGCTTATGCATAGATTTGGAGTTGTTTTTTTAATGTATTTTTTCCTGTAAAAAATTTATTACTATTGTAATTACATAGATACAGGCATGTTTGTTTAACTTCGTACTATTCTACTTAATTAGGTATCCTCTTAGTCAAGAAGTTGCGTGGGATAGTAGTAGAGGGACCCACCGGCTTTAACTGACTTTCGAACCTTTTTAGGGAGCTCGCTGTTTTACCTGCCGCCTTCGAAAATTTTGACTATTAATTAACTAAAAAATGCAATAGAATCGAACTTACGCAAGCCAACGTATTAAGTAATGGCCTATTAATGAATACAGCACCTTAACCCGTAAGGATAGTTTTCCCAATAGACCACTTAAATCTCTTTATTTTTGAATTTCAATTAATTAGATTTGAATTACACCGAAGGTTTTTGTGTATAGTCGTATTAATGGCGCACTTCGCTTGCAAAACAATTTTACACTATTTTACAATATTTCAGGAACGCTTTGACACAGACACTTAAATTTTGAATCATATATTTTCCACGTGGCAAAAGTTTTTAAAGATAAATTTGGGTCAAGATGAAATTGAAAAGTTGGCTTTGATTCAATGAAATACAATTTATTCAAAACAATGATAATTTAATTATTGCATGTTTCAATTATACAGTGCGGCCCAAAAGTCATACACCTTCCTTCACTCTTTTTGCGTATACTTGATTTTTTCACTTTTAAAATAGGTACATTGGGGCATTGGAGCATAAGGGGATTTTTTGTAATGAAAAGGGGGTATGTGATACATCATTTTTAAGATCATTTTCTGCTCTAATTTACGGTGGTGAATGGCTATAGTTATTATAATGGATGGTTTACCCACTCGACTAGTCGTTAACATTAAAATTCTTGACCAAAGAATTTGTGTTTGTTTGTTTGTTTGTTTTTTTAACCTCGTACCCCAGTCCGCACATACATGGATGCAACATCACAAAGAAAGATTGTTTAGGTAACAAGTGCCATATTATTGAGACGTAACATACATATGTATGATACATAACATGCAATATTGCATGTTATGTATCATATATATGGTATGAGAACATACCAGATACATAAAATGTTATGAATTAACCATCCCAGGTAGCAAAATAACATGACATTCACGTGAAAGCCACGTTAATATGTGACATGTGATGTTAAGATTGTAGTCTCATTTAACAAGAATGTAGCATGGTGGGGATGTCCTAAGTCCGCCCCTAATAACATCACACAATGACATCCCGAAAATAACGTGTTTGTGACATCATAAATCCACATTCCTGTTATATCTAATATCTTATGGATGCCGTTACTGTTACTTTAATATTTAAATAATATCCTAGGATATTAGCTTTTTCTAAATTAAAACCATTAAAAACGCTATAACCCTATAAAAAAATCGGATTTAAAATCAATCAGTAATTGAAACAATCACAGATTGAAACAGATAGATTCTAAATACGAAATTGCAGATTAAGCGAAGAATATATTCCTTTAATCCGTGTCCATGGTCTTGAGAAGCCCGGCTTGGCTAATTATCCGGAAGGGCAAGGCCAAAAATAAAGAGAGAGAGAAGCCCGGCAGAGCCCCCTATCTATTGGAAATCGTATAATGTGTATACAATTTCCTTATAATAATTTACTATATCAACATCATCTTATATCGATTTTTTTGCTTCGAACTTCGGTGAGAAGCAAAATAACATGACATTCACGTGAAAGCCACGTTAATATGTGACATGCGATATATTCACAGCGTTGTTAATTATTTGTTATTAAATAACATGTTTGTCACGTCACACGTGTTACGTTGCAAATGTGATGTTAAATAGATGTTATTTTTCAATATTATGTGATGTTATGTTTTAGTTTAAAAATACACCCAAAAGTGATGTTAATTTCTTGTAACATAACATCCCTTGCTACCTGGGATAATATGGTGACCGTATGTACAGGTTAATAATAATAATCCGGTCGACTTGAAATTTTCAGGAAAAATCCGAGGTGAAGATCCCTATTATTTTTGAAAGTAATATCACCAAAAACAAAAAATTTATGGAGGGATAAAGTTTAAAAAAAAAATCGAAAAAAGCTGAAAAAATATTCCGATTAACGTATTTTTTTCAGGAAAAATTACTTTTATTATAAAAATCAATTCTACAAAAACAAAAAATATTAAAAATTTTGAAAAAAATTTTAGTTTTTTTGAAAACTTTTTTTGAAAAATTTAATTTATATTTTTTTCAATAATTTTTCGTTTTTCAAAAAAGATCTTTAAAAAAAAACAATTTTTAGTTTGGACTTTTTGTTTGGTTCGACTCGGATAAAACTCACAAATAAGTTATTATTATTATTGGTTAAATCAAATTTACTTTTTTAAAGTTATTTTGGAAATCGACAAATTCCCATAATCGTTGAATACGCCTATCCGCATTCGTGGTATAACTATAATTATAATAGAATCTATAATTATGTAATATCTTGTAAAATACAGAAATCAGAGATGACAGCACATTGTGATTTCTTGGAAATAGAAATTAAAATTTTGAAGTTCCCGCCCAGCAATCTAGCGTACATCATTTGGCCAATAGTAGTAGAGTATGGCGTCATAATTAACGGAATAGTGTTTGTTGTTGTTGTTAATTTTTGTGTTGCAAAAGCTATTTTTTGGAGAGTGTTTCATGATAGGTTAGTAATAAAACTAATTATTAGTTTATACAAGTTTTATAATCTACATAATCGTAATACTTTTTTTAAAATTAACCTCAAAATAAGATTTCAAATTATAATGGATTATACTTTTTTAGTAAAATGGAATATGCAGTTGTGTCGTTTGTTGGAAATGATGACGTCAGTGCGATTCCATCCCATGGGATGGATGATGTATCCCAACACAAAAAATGTTTCCCAATTAATTGCAAAAAAGGTACCTATTACCTATAAAAACGGATAGATAAAATAAATGGAGAACATTTGAAGTCATTGTGGTATGTTAATCTATATTTATGGTAAAGCTGTTTGCTGAGAATTATCAGGTTCTATGTGAAAACTTTGATGAAAAAGAGATATACTTTTTTTATTTATTTATCCTCAAGGAGTTGGGATCCTTACTGTAAAAGGCTGAAGAAAACTAAAACTTGTTCTAAATGTATTTTGCGAGCTAAATCTCCTGCGAAATCTTGTGTACCACCCTCGCGAAATCTTGCGAAATTCCCGAAATCTTAAATAATTTAACACGTTGGCTACCATGAGAGTCACCGGCGACTCTCGGTATTTTTTACATTGGTACCACGTGTATCAGGGAACGTTCAAGTATTATGTAACGCAAATTGTACCAAAATTCATACACTTCATACCCCGGTTTTCGCATTATTTAAGGCTGTAGAGATTTCATATTTTGGCTACCCCCCCTAACACACCCCCTATTAGGGGGGTAGGCAAAATATGAAATCTCTATAATCTATAATAACGCGAGAGCCGGGGTATGAAGTGTATGAATTTTGGCACAATTTGCGTTACATAATACTTGAACGTTCCCTCACTGGCTACTCTCAGTAGCATAGGTTAACATAATATTGTAACTCTTAAACTGCCGAAACAAAAGCATCCATATTATAGGTGTGGTACACCAGAAGTACTACTTATGTCATATTTCAGTGGGACGCGGTAATATTGGTGAAAAAAGTTGTAAAAATGTTTTATTAATCACAGTTACACAAACTAAAGTTGGATCTCTGACAGACTCGTCTAGTCTGTCTGTCGCTTAATCCGAGTTTAAAAATTGGGTCCCATTTTCAAAACAAACTCAAAAAAACATCCTTTTTGTACTCTTTTGCTAGGTTTTTTTAATGCCTTTTTAAAAACTTTTAAATTTCGACCTCAGATTCGCATTCAGCGGCTCAAAATATATAGGAATTGACTAGTCGAGTCCTTTGAAGATCCATTTTTTTTGTGTGGCGCTGTATTTATTTTATTCTTAGAGATTTTAAATGAATTTTTTTTGTGTAATTTACGCAAAATCGTATAATATATATACTAAGTATATTATACTTGAAAATGTAAAATTATTTAGTTTTTTTTTTAGACTTTGCGAGAAATCTTGCGAAATCCCGCAAAATATTTAAAAATCCTGCGAAATCTTGCCAACTCCCGCGAAATCTTGCCAACTCCCGCGAAATCTTGCCAAATCTTGGGTAATGCAAAATTTGGTGTACGCGAGTTCGTATGAGATTTACCCCTCGAAAAATGCATTATTACGTTTTTTTTTAATTTTAAATATATATTTTTTTTCAGAATATGTTTATTTATTTTACGTTTTTTAAAAAAATGTACAAACAGTTACCTTTTTTAAAATATATTTTATTCAGAATATGTAATATGTAGTTTTAATTTTTTTGGTGTATACCTAGCAGGACAACCGAGTGTCAGTTTAAGATATATTTTTATTTTTGCAAAATAAACGAAATTAAGACTTCGACCGGACCCTGTAGATATCAACTTTAGATTTCGAATATTTAAGTGGCACACAAATATGTATTTCATATTTGTGTATCATTTACCTATTCGAAATTGGAAGTTTTTATTTGCCGTTCAACGGGGGTACGGGGGAATTTAAACGGACATTATAACATCCATGTTACATATCACCCATATAATTTTAATGTATTAAAGACCTCTCATCCATATGACAAGGGATAACTTATGATGTATTTGGTATGTTTCTGCTACATATCAAGGAGTATAAAAACGACATGGCTGATACCTCTCATCCATATTGAAAAAGTTATATAACATGTTATGTACCTGGTATGTAGCTGATATGTTACATGTTATGTACCTGATACATAATTTGAGGCGGAATTGTTAAAGTTCAAGGACTGTACATGGACTATAAAAATAACATGGCTGCAACATCACATAGAACAGTGGTTATGTACTTGCCATGTACCTGCCATGAATTTGTGCGGACTGGGACTATTCTAGCATAGATTTGGAGTTGTTTTTTTAATGTATTTTTTCCTGTAAAAAAATTATTACTTTTGAAATTACATAGATACAGACATGTTTGTTTAACTTCGTACTATTCTACTTAATTAGGTATCCTCTTAGTCAAGAAGTTGCGTGGGCTAGTAGTAGAGGGACCCACCGGCTTTAACTGACTTTCGAACCTTTTTAGGGAGCTCGCTGTTTTACCTGCCGCCTTCGAAAATTTTGACTATTAATTAACTAAAAAATGCAATAGAATCGAACTTACGCAAGCCAACGTATTAAGTAATGGCCTATTAATGAATACAACATCTTAACCCGTAAGGATAGTTTTCCCAATAGACCACTTAAATCTCTTTATTTTTGAATTTCAATTAATTAGATTTGAATTACACCGAAGGTTTTTGTGTAGAGTCGTATTAATGGCGCAGTTCGCTTGCAAACCAATTTTACACTATTTTACAATATTTCAGGAACGCTTTGACACAGACACTTAAATTTTGAATCATATATTTTCCACGTGGCAAAAGTTTTTAAAGATAAATTTGGGTCAAGATGAAATTGAAAAGTTGGCTTTGATTCAATGAAATACAATTTATTCAAAACAATGATAATTTAATTATTGCATGTTTCAATTATACAGTGCGGCCCAAAAGTCATACACCTTCCTTCACTCTTTTTGCGTATACTTGATTTTTTCACTTTTAAAATAGGTACATTGGGGCATTGGAGCATAAGGGGATTTTTTGTAATGAAAAGGGGGTATGTGATACATCATTTTTAAGATCATTTTCTGCTCTAATTTACGGTGGTGAATGGCTAATGGATGGTTTACCCACTCCACTAGTCGTTAACATTAAAATTCTTGACCAAAGAATTTGTGTTTGTTTGTTTGTTTGTTTTTTTAACCTCGTACTATTCTACTTAATTAAGCATCCCCTAAGTCCAGGACTTGTGTGGGCTAGTAGTAGAGGGAACCACCGGCTTATACTGACTTTCGAACCAGTTTGAATTATTTGGTACATTACAATTCAAGGGTTAAATTCTTAAATTAGAATAGGGTTATTGACTGGATAAACTAACAATAATATATTACATATTTTAATATTAAAATAAAAGAAAAAATAAAATTAATATCTTATTTTTTTAAATACAGGGTGGCCCAAAAAAAACCGGACACTTTTTAAACCTTCATAACTTTTTTGCCTTTTGAGCGATCTTTACTTACTTTGAAAAGGGGTTATTTTATGGCCATGGGGATTAGAGCAAAATGTACAAAATGATAAATTTTTGTCTGCATTACGTTAAATGGTCTTTCTTCAGTAGTTGTATGTGTTTACCTTTTAATTTAAAATTGTAATTATTTTTTTATAATTATTATTCCGAAAGGCTACAGATAGCGTTAATGACATTGAAAATATCAAAATTTGCTATTGAAAAAACTAAGAAAAACGTAATAAAACTGCATTGTGGTGGATATATATTTTAAAGAAGATGAACAATTAAGAATGAATATATTTAAAAATAAAATTGTGTAGAAAAATAAGAAATAAGTAGTTTTTGTCAAAACGTAAAAAAGTGCTTTTGTGTTAAAAATGTTAACTTAAAATAAAGGATGGTGGAAATTTTCATTAAATCATATGGAATTATTACTACAAATAACCAACAAAGATCCTGTAACATAATATGGTTTTATATTATTATTAGAAAATAACACAGTTTTTAATATAATTTAATTTATTTGTATAAAGTAATAAATTTGTAATAAAAACATATTTCTTCTTTAAATTATTTCTTCATTTAGCAAATACTTAAATCTTAGCGATTTCTTATTTCTCATATTACATGTACTTAGTACAATTTTCGAATTTCCGTACTTCATTTACAATTTTTGTGTTATTTAATACTCATTTTTCTTATAATACCCATCTAGAATTCAGCTTTAACAATTTTCCCCCTTTTTTTAAGTAATTCGACATTTTTTCAGCTTTTTGGTCTTGGTATACTTTTTAGATTATCTTTTGAGAGGTGTCAGATAAATAACACGCCTACTGAATTAGTTTTTTTACGTTAAAAAATCAATTATTGCAATTTGTAACCTTTCGAAAAAATATGAATTAAAAATAAACTACTATTTTAAATTAAAATTTAAACATACTCATCTATTCAAGAAAGATCACTGAACATAGTGAGGTCAAAAAGTTATCATATTATTCATTTTGCTTAATCCCCAAAGCGTTAAAGCAACCCCTTTCGAAAAAGCTTAATTACTGAACAATATAATAATATTTTAAGTAAATATAATTATCTTCCAAATCCTTTATGTTTTTAGTATATTTATTTCAAATTTGGTATAGATCGGTCAAAAGGCAAAGAAGTTATAACGGTTTCAAAAGTGTCCGGTTTTTTTTGGGCCACCCTGTACATGGATATATGGATAATGATCACAAGCATAAATAAATCACACATTACATTAAATTCGCAATTTTAAACGATCTTCTACAGAAATTTCGCAGATTTCTAACGTCACTATAAATTTCAACTAGATAATAATTTAAATAAGTGGCTCGTTGTTATTTCCTATTATCAGTCTCGGTATGAATCATATAATATATAAATAAATATTATTTCCTATTGTTTTTGGTAGAAATAAACAAAAATGGTTATTTTATTCTCAAGCTACAGCTGTTTACAGACAAGGCGATTGTTTCGCCATCTATGAGGTATAACCAAAAGTCAAAAAAACAGGTTAGATATGAATCTTGGTTAAAAATGAAAAGCTTTTTTAACTTTTAAAGCAGTAAACAAAAATGATAGATTTTGCCACTTTTTATAATGCATATAAAAGACATTTTTCTGTATGCTTATGAATAATAGTTATTTATGGTACTAGTGGGTAAAGTAAGATATTGCCCATTAGAAAATTAACTTGCGAGGCGTCAGCCAAGCAGGTTAATTTTCGGGAGGGCAATATCGGTTTACCCATGAGTGCCATACAAGGTTTTATCCAATAAATAGCTTAGGAACTCATATTTTTATTAAAAATTTTAATGACTTTTACAAGTAAATAATTTGACAAGTGACACTGGAGTGGGTAAAATAAATAATTATCCACTCAATAAAGTAAAAGCCACGCGGTGGTTATTATTGAGTTTATCTATTTAAAATGAAGCTGGTAATTGTCTTATTATCTGTATGTATTGGATAAAATATATTTTTAACTGACAACTTGTATATCAAACATTTGACTTGAGATAGAAACGAAAACTAACAAAGCTAATGTATGTCAACAGTGAAGAGTTTTTGTTTCGAATGCATACAAGAACCCCATTGTGCGCTTTATCTCAAGGTTTTGAGGATCAAAAATTTTTTTCATTGCCATATTTATTTTCAGCTCCCAAAAATACGTAGAAAAAATATGGTCTGGTTTCTAAAAAAGTGTCTTTATTTTTTTTTTCTGGTCCTGTGATATCTATAATGATTATAATTATTTAAAATACCAAAAATAGGACAAAAATAGTACTGTTACTAATTTCTTAAACAAATTCTAATTTAAATATTTTATTATTAGATATTTTAGAATTAGTTAAATATGTTTGTATTAAGTATTTTTATACTTGCAACAAGTATCTAACGCAAGTGTCATAAATACTTCATAATATTTTTTTTGATACAAGGACGAAAAGTACTGTTTTTAGGGCGATTACGCCCTTGGACTTTTTTCCATTGGAGCTCGGAGACCTTTTACGGTCTAGGCCGAAAAAATAAGCTTCTCGTACAGGTTTATCATACAAACAGTAGCTCTTTTAGATACAATCTAATAAAATTTTTTTTTGTAGTGTACATAAGGGTCAGTTTATTTCGTTTGTTAACGGAGAGTTGATGAGTAGTTTAGAACCAAAATTTTGCATAATTGTATTTTATTTAATTACTGGCCAAAACTTACAAAGTTTGTGCACAAAGTTTGAAACAACATTGGTCTGTGGAGATCCCTGGTCGCACCCTTTTACCTATGTCAAGAAGTAAAATACAACAGTATACACAATATTTAGCTCAACTTTTATATACCCCAGGTTTTTGTTTTCATAATTTAATTATTTAGAGCTTTGGCATCTTTCTAAGAGCAAATTAAAGAAAAACTTTCGATGCTTTTTTGAGAGAAAAGATTTTCATTGGCTTTGACAAAAAAATATAACTTATTTAAAAGTTATTTTAAATATTCAGATTTTACGTCAATAAATGAGAAAGTTGAGCTAAATGTTGTTTCCAGACCAGTGTGGTATTTAATGGGAAAATTACAGGAGTATTTTACAGTTATTTAGATCAAAGGCAGTTTTATTTTTGGACAATATTTTACTTTTAAGCGACCTCGGAGAGCAAAAATGTAGGTATGTTATGGAGACAAAAAAAATACAGATTTTGATGTATTTATCCGTTTTAAGGTCTAAATATTTTGTAAAACCAATTTTTTTAGTTTTTCTCTCACCTCATATAATTATTAAGGATAATTTACTGATAAGCAAAAATCTAAAAATGATTTCACTCAAATTTGTACTAATGGGAAATTATAAACATGTCACTACTGGTTTGTCCGTCAAAAACATCATTCTTCCGCGTTGTTGTAGTCGGGTAAAAAAAACGATCAAAACAAAAGACTTTTCCTGGGAAAAATAAAATAAGAATATTATGCAATATTTTTATTTTATTTGGACCATGATTTATATAAAGTTCTAAATAAAATTCGTGATGAAAATATTAAACCGAATAGTTTATTTTCATATGTAATATACCGAATATGGAGATATATTTGCAGGACTATTTTTTTAAACAATTTTTTAACAATTTAAATCTTCAAAAGGAATTTCAATGAATAATTAATAATAATTAATTTGATATTAATTTATTTTCGCACAATATTTCATGTTTGACATTTCTAATTTTTGGAATAAAAATGATCTAAATTCGTTAAATTTTATTAATATTGAATAAAAATAAGCTAATAAGACATACAAAATTCCCTAATTTTGCATTTTAATTGATATTTTGTTATAATATTACATTATCAAGCTTGTTATATCAAAGAACTAGGAAACTGGTATATATTCGATTTTCTGATATATATTTGAGACGAAAATGGCAATGCCCTGTTTTTTATTGGTTGGTTGGTTGGATATTATGATAGTTGAAAAAAATAGTCAGTTGAACATAATTAGGGCATTAAAAAAACACGTTTTTTTGAAAATTTTAGGCCCCCCTTATGTCGTGAAAAATACCATAACAAACATGTGTCAAATTTCAGTTTAAAAAAATGAAATTTGGCATGCAGCTATATAACTCAACATTTTTTTTTTCAGTTGTCAACAGTAATTTTTAACTAAAATTTGGCTCAGAATATTGGTTTATTTTTTTTTTTTAAATACGATAGTTACCTAATACTTTTTTTTTTACTTCCAAATGTCTGTTTAAGCTTAAATTTGGTAAAGATTTAAAATTTTGCATTCTGTACGATATGGTATTATTCTATATGATATATTAGCAGATATAAAAAACTAATAGTTTTTATTTTTTTTTTACAATTTTGAAATGAAGTGGGGCCGACCGTAATTTATTATTCTTTTGCGCTGAAATTTAGCACAGTAATTTTTTAGGGTATGATTCACCACTTAAAATTTTTAAAAAATTCTTATTTTGAAATAACTTATTCAAAATGAATAGTTCCCTTTATAGACGATAATAATAAAATTAAAATCACTGTCGACTAACATTGTCAAAAGTTTTGCCATAAAAGCAAACTTTAACAAATAATCTAATTCAACGACATGATCTTTTTACATAATTTTACCTTGCAAAGGGCTTGTCTGTATTCAACATTTTCGACGGCTTTTTTAATTACTTTGTAAACTTATGTAAAGATAACTAACTAAAACTTTAAATGTCAGATAGTCTGCTAGTCCAGTCAAATAACGAGAAGTTCCTGTGTTAAGTTGCAATAAATACACGGGTTGATATTTTTAAGGGTGGTAGTGGATAGTAACAGAACACTCCTGTTAGTTTTTCACCGGGTGATTTGCGTAAGGGGTGTCCGCTATCTTGAAGTTTAGGGATGAGTGCGGTTATCTCGCTAAATATACATCTTACGATAAAAATCCATATAATTTGTTTCCAACAATTTTTGTCCAGATCGTTTTTTTAATATATTAATAAAAATCGAGTTTTAAATATTCAAAAATTGTAATGCAAAAATAGGCTAAACCGGGTTAAAGCATAAGTTAATTATTTTCAGTTAAATACTTCATAAAACGTTGTTTGGTTAGTAAAATATACCCCAAAATCGTGTGAAAGAACGAAGAAATTATAGTTAAATGCCGAGCCACCTGGCGTGGTTTGTTTATAAAACTAATACTAAAATTAAATTTTGATCAGTGAAAGTGAATTAAAGCTAAAAAAAAAAGCTTTTTTTGCCTTACACTTCAAATTTGTCCGTCAATCTTTCAGTAGTATTAACTGTAATAATTATTAATTATAATTAAAGCAAATTCACCATGTCAGAAAGTAAATTTATAATATTTTTTAAATTAACCTCAATATTACACGGTTTAGTAAAATTACCAAAATAAATATTCACATTTTTACAGATAACAGTGAATTTACAGTACTGATTTAAATTTACCACTTTCTTTGCTGGTAACATATGACCTACTTTATTTGCTGTGAAATTACCATGTTTTCATTTACAGTGTGAACTCCTATTTTTTTATGTACCTGTAAACTTTATTTGTAGAGTATTTTTCCGCTATTTTTCTTATACCAATGCTATTTGAAAGGTATTTTTACTTTGATTAAAATTTATTTTTAATTTTTAAAATCGGATGAGCCGTTTCGGAGATATCCACTAAAATAATTTAAAAAAATTAAAAAAATTAATATGGAAAAAAGTCTTTTATTTGAAAAATAAAGGTATCTTAATTGTGTAATGGGCCAATTCTACAACTACATCCATATGACATAAAATGCTCGAAATGACCACCATTTTCAACTATACACTGTTCAAATCCTGACACTAAATTTCTTCTGCAAGCTGCATAATATGCCATATCCGGATTAATAGTCTCACAAGCATTAGTAATGCTTGTCTTTAATACCTCTGGGTCAGTTGGTTATGTTTGGTAAACTATTCCTTCCTCATAAAAATATCTAGTGACGTTAGGTCAGGAAAGCTTGATGGCCAAGAAATAATTCTCCTGTTTCCAATCCATTTTTTTTTATTATTATTTAAATGTTGAGTGACGGAATTAATATCATTAGGGGGAGTGCAGTCTTGCTGCCGTCACGTTTGTAGTAGAAACTTTCTACCTCATGGTATTAATTCCGTCATGTTTCGAGGGAAAAAATTCCTTGTTCACAAAGCTCTCCTGACCTAACGCCACTAGATTGCATAGTTGAAAATGGTGGTCATTTCGAGCATTTTATGTCATATGGATGTAGTAAATAATAGAATTTGGCCAATTACACAATTAAATTATATTTATTTTTCAAATATAAGATTTTTTTCAATATTACTTTTTTTATTTTTTGAATTTATTTTAATGGATATCTCCGAAACGGCTTATTCGATTTTAAAATTTAAATATGAATTTTAATAAAAATAAAAATATCGTGACCCATATTGATGTTTGAGATTTTAAAGTTGGGGTAGCTGGGGGTTAAGGGGTGAGTTTTAGAACCTTACCGATAACATAAATAGAAAGCTTATAAAAAATATCTAATTCACCTGCTTTTTGAGTTTTTGATATCTCTTACAGTTTTCAAGATAATGACTGTAGGAAAGTTAATGGGCACCTTGTATATTTTTATTGAAATATGATTTTTTAAGGACAGAAATTTTTAATTTTAAACAAAAATATAAAAATATAAATTTATGATTCCATCAATCTATTTTCTAATCATCGTACAGAGTGATATTGGTAGACTGACAGTTTCGGGCTGCTGGCTCTTTTCAGTACCAAGAGTCTCTGTACGATGATTAGAAAATAGATTGATGGAATAATTAATTAATATTTTTATAATTTTGTTTAAAATTAAAAATTTCTGTCCTTAATAATTCTACGCCTAACCACTCCTTAGTGGTACTATGTGCTTGAGACACACAAGTCTTCAACTTGCTACCATTTAAAGTCTCCAGACTAGGAGAGGTATGAGTAGTTGTCTACATCTAGCAATAGATGGCGCACAAGTCTACATCAATCTAATGGCTATATTCCTTTTGCGAATAAAGTCTAAAACCGTTTTCTTAATCAGCGTGCAGACACAGTGCGACCCTGCATTTTATAAGTTTTAAGAGATGTGCACCAAAAGTTTTTTTTAGATTAATAAAATAGGTTTATTGGTTATTAAAAATCACTATGTTTAAAAATCGCAACAGATCCTTTTGATAATTTAAAGCCTATTTTAATATTTTTTTTTTATTTTCATTTTTTTTTAAACTCTTTTAAACGTATTATCTCGCCTAATAAACTTATTTAAAAAAAATTACGCTAGTGAGCCCTTCAGTGAACCTTAAAAAAAGTTTAAACAATTATAAATCCTATTAAATACCATTTATTGCGCGTTAATAGCTGAATTAAATTGCAAATTAGTATTGTATTTTTCTTAAACATCTAAAAACTAAAAACTTTTAAAAAACGTTACCTTAAAAACTAAATTAAATCCTATTAGATGAAAATTCAATAACTGCCTTTAAAAGTTGCTGACCATAGCGTGAGTCGTTAAAATTATTCATTTTGTGTTTATTCCAGACAGTAAGGAATTCTCTGTGAATAGACTCCCCAGCCTGTTCTGACCAAATTCCTAAGCCACTCTCTAAATAGGAAACACTGTTTTTATGGTGATGCAATATGCAATTAATTTTAGGAGTTTTTGATACCCCGGAATCATTTAAAACTGCTTCCAGATGTTTGAGATCTGATTCGAGTTGTACTTCAGTTTTTGTTGTACCGAAACATTTATCGACGATTTTGTTCATCACATTGAATGACGCAACAAATGGCATAACCAGAACTTGATTCACATTTCCCAGTACTTGTTTTGATTTTAATTCATTGGTATGCTTTAGGAGCTTTCTACAAGAATTGCAACGTCAACCTATCCTTGCCCCTATTGTCATATTTTTCTGTAAGAAATGAGAGCGTATAAATCTGCTGCCAAGGAGCTAAGAACCTATGGTGATTTGGAAATTCATTTTAATAAATTTAGTTTATCATTAGATAAGAACATTAAAAGAGCCAAAGAGTCTTTTAGTATTGTCAATAAACCTTTGAAGAGAACGAAAATGTGCGAGTTTTTCAGAAGTGCATTATACCTGAATTACCTTTGCTGCAAGGATTTGTGAATCACCTCTTTTGGAAAGGCCTGGTCCCATTGCTGGGAAGAGAGAACGCTCTTAAATGGCCCAAGAATTTAAATATAATTGCCAAGAATTATCAAGGAGAAATTTTCGATGACAATGCTTGTAGAAAGCTCCTAAAGCATGCCAATGAATTAACATCAAAAGAAGTACTGGGAAATGTGAATCAAGTTCTGGTTATGCCATTTGTTGCGTCATTCAATGTGATGAACAAAATCGTCGATAAATGTTTCGGTACAACAAAAACTGAAGTACAACTCGAATCAGATCTCAAACATCTGGAAGCAGTTTTAAATGATTCCGGGGTATCAAAAACTCCTAAAATGAATTGCATATTGCATCACCATAAAGACAGTGTTTCCTATTTAGAGAGTGGCTTAGGAATTTGGTCAGAACAGGCTGGGGAGTCTATTCACAGAGAATTCCTTACTGTCTGGAATAAACACAAAATGAATAATTTTAACGACTCACGCTATGGTCAGCAACTTTTAAAGGCAGTTATTGAATTTTCATCTAATAGGATTTAATTTAGTTTTTAAGGTAACGTTTTTTAAAAGTTTTTAGTTTTTAGATGTTTAAGAAAAATACAATACTAATTTGCAATTTAATTCAGCTATTAACGCGCAATAAATGGTATTTAATAGGATTTATAATTGTTTAAACTTTTTTTAAGGTTCACTGAAGGGCTCACTAGCGTAATTTTTTTTAAATAAGTTTATTAGGCGAGATAATACGTTTAAAAGAGTTTAAAAAAAATGAAAATAAAAAAAAAATATTAAAATAGGCTTTAAATTATTAAAAGGATCTGTTGCGATTTTTAAACATAGTGATTTTTAATAACCAATTAACCTATTTTATTAATC
>OY294044.1:52800916-52841745 GCA_958510825.1 Brachypterus glaber | reverse complement strand
AATTTAAAAATAATGTTTAAAAAACAATATTGCTTATTTTTTATCGTTTTTTATAGTTTTACATCATAAAAATATCACTTAATATTACTTAAGGACAGTATTACGTAACATATTTTTAGTTTATTTTTGAACCCCTAGTGACGCTTTTTGGTGTTTTTAAGCATGAGTACTTGGCACTAAGATTTTTCCCTCTCCTCACCCCCCATCCCTACTTAGTTGTGCCACAGGATCAATGTTTTGTTAAATATATGTTTTTCCCTACCTATTCTACCTATGAATTTAAAGTTTACATAATATAAATTGGGTATTTTTTAACTAATATTGAGTCGCGGAATCCAATTTTTCCTCAATTATTTTTATCTCCCATGATTTTAGAACAAAAGAGTGCTAAAATAATGATTTTTTACCAATTTTGTCTCATTTTTCTCAGAAACCTGAGGTAATAGAAACATTCTGAGACCAGATTAGATCTCAGCGACCAAAAATTAGTTTAATAGCATATGACTGCATACAGGGCAAGAAACCGTGTTGCCTAGTGTTATTAGCGTTGCAAATAGCTTAAGCTACGTATATTTAAATTAAACGATATGGTTTGTTTTTAAATGTCGACTTCGTAAATAGGGTGATGGACAAATCGCAAAATCCCCAAATTGATTCATGAGATAATCGGTTCGGGAATCCCGTCAAACTGGACGTGACTGCGATAAACGACGTTAAATGAAAAATATGTACATAACAAGCAAAAAAAAATGGTAATTTATAAACTTCCAAAATAAAAAGTATGTTTAGAATTAGTTTTTCTAAGGTAAAGCAACAACAATATATTGTTTTACTAAGAGGAAAACTGAAGCTTTTTTTTATTAGTCTGTAGAATTTACGGAGGACGCGAAGCGGAGTCCGGAAACTACGAGTAAAAAAAAACACTTTTCCTCTAAATGAAACATACTATTTTTTCTTCAAGCATCCTATATATATATTTTTTTTTAATATTAATTTTTGAATTTAATTTATTCAGTAATAAGGTATGTTTTTTTTTATTAAAATAGGCCAATAAAACCCTTTCGAAATAAACTTAAACCTTCCTTAGCTCATTTCAAATTTTTTTCGTAAATCGTACACTTTTCGCGATTTCGATGGTAACTTGTCTAATGTAGCATTTTCAATTTCGAAGTGATTTGTAGGTGTATAAACCATTTATTCTTCTTCAATCATTTTTAATCAATTTCCCACAAGGTTTTCGCACAAAATCTCGAGTCAACTACCTGTTTACATAATAAATAAACAAGTTTGAAGTACGGTTGTCATAAAAGTCAAAGAGTGCTGCCGCCAGTGGTGTTTTTGCTAACTAACTTATTTTTACGGCGTACAACAACAAACTCGTTTTTTTATGGTAAAAAAATAGATCACTTCTAACTAGTGTTCAGTTATAAAATATGTACATTTTAGTTTGAAGAAAAATACCTTTTTTGAGTAATTTGTGTAATTAATAATTAAGTATTTATTTACCGGGGCTACGAAAAAATTAAATATTTAAAAAACTAATTTTTAAAGCAAGTAATAAACATTCCACTAAAGGGTCTGTCATGTCTTCGCTGTTATTGCAAAGTAAATCACTTGGAACATGACAAATAATTTTTGAAAAAAAAATTTTTTTTTAAATCATTTTTTATATTTCTCATTATGCAATAACATCGTCCACATAAAATTCTAGTTAGTAATTAAAAATATAGTTGGTATTTATTTACTTTTAAAATTTAAAATTTTTGCGAGACCCCGGTTACCGGGGCCCGGTAAATGAATACCTCGACCGAGCTCTAGTAATGAGTAATACTGCTTTAATAAAAACTAGATGAAACGTTGCAAGCACTTTGTCAAAACATCGGCACTAGGTACTAATTTAAAACGTTATGAAATATGAAGTTGTGCGAATAGGCAACTAGTAATACAACTGGGTGTTTCATAATTTATTAAACTTTGGAAGTCTGTATCTCCAAAACGTTATAATCTAGCAAAAAACTGTATATAACATTTTTTATAGGGCTTAAAAAGAGCTTTTATTTGAAACATAACTTTTTGAAATCATGTTATAATTAAGCAATTTATGCTAAAAAACATTTTACTGCTTTAAATGCAAATATCTCGAAAACAATGTATTTTAGGAAAAAATTATTTATAACATTTTTTACGCCGTTTTAAAACATCTTTTAAATAAATGCTTAAAAAATAATATACAATCATAATTAATTAATTATAACCAAAAAACGCTAAAAATAGGAGTTTTACCCCATTCTTACCCCCTTACCCCCGACCGTATACCCCCAAAATCTAATCAGCTCTTTGAAATACGATAAGAAACGATATGCAAAAAACCGCTTGTCGATATCTTTTCTAGAAATTGAGTTATAGAGTTTACACCCAGACCGACAGACAGACAAACAGACGGATGCAAAAATTTTTTTCACTGATTTCGACTCGGAACGGTCTAAAACGTCAAGAAATATGAAAAAAACATGGTCAAAGATTTTGACTTTTCGGCGAAGATTTCAATACATCGGCACTCTAAGTAGTACTAAGTGCCGATGTAATATCAACTAATAACTTTATGCATAAGAAAATCGATAATTTGTGTTTTGTATTATCTTCACGTGTACACATTTTCAAAGAGACACTGCTCGTTATCAGATTGTAGCCATTCGAAAAGGAGATCCCCGACTGGGCTCTCATCTGAATAGTAATTTGTTTTCGCCAAAAGCTCCGGCTTTTTTAACGTTCTATCACTTCTGCTATCATAATGAAAAATACAGTAATTATCATTTTATATAATAATAATAATAATAATAATAATATGTCTTTTTTGCCTAACAGTACAAGACCTTACAGGACATTCTAATATACAAAAAAAAAACTATTCTATAAAACTAACAATAGATTGTAATGTTGAAAAATTTATATCACAATGTAAAGAAATTAAATTAAAATTATTGCACATTACATAAACTGGAGTTTTATACATAATGTTGGTATTAGCCCTAGCAACACTGAAAGTTTGGGTAATACGCGTAGAATTGGGTACTAGAAAATTAATTTGCTCTAGTAGAGGATTGCAGTCAATTTTGTTACGTAGTAACTTATATAAGAAAGTGACAGAACAAATTTTTCTTCTAGTACTCAAACATTGAAAACCAAATCTTGCCATCAATACCGATAGATCTGCCCCTCTTGGGGGATATACACCATCAATTCTAAACGTAAGATATTTGATAAACCTTCTTTGAACGGACTCAATACTTTCTATTTGATTGTTATAATAGGGATACCATATAAGAGCACCATACTCTAGTTTAGATCTTACAAGGGAACAAAACAAGACTTTGAAACAATCATTGTTATTAAAGTTTTTACAAGTTCTTATAATGAAACCCAATATTTTGGTAGCTGACTTAATTATTGTAGAAATATGATCAGAAAAAGACAGAGACCTATCAAAAATTACACCTAAATCCTTAATCGTGTAAACTCGCTCCAACACAGATCCGTTAATGTTATAATGATAACCAATTTTATTAAGTTTTCTGGTAAAGCTTATAACTTTACATTTTGATATATTTAACTTAAGATTATTCTTTTCAAACCAAGCATAAACTTGTTCAAGATTGTATTGCAAAAAAAAACAGTCATAGATAGATTTAATAGAACAATATATTTTTAAATCATCTGCAAATAGAAGTTTAAAGCATTTAATAAAATTAGGTAAATCATTAATAAAGATTAAAAACAATAACGGACCCATATTGGACCCTTGAGGTACACCTGACGTGGCTCTAAATGTTGCAGATTTATGATTATTGTACTCTACAAATTGAATTCTATCTAAGATATAACTTTTAAATAATTGCAACAAATCATCGTTAAAACCAAAATCATATAACTTATTTAAAAGTATATAGTGATCAATTTGATCGAAAGCTTTCATGACGTCCGTGTAAATAACATCTACTTGACCTCTGTTATCTAACTCTGTAGCTAAAAACTGCGAAAGTAAAGCTAGATTAGAAATTGTTGAACGTTTTTCAACAAATCCATGTTGAAACGGAGTTATAAAAGTTTTGATCTGAGAATAAATTTTTTGATACATAATACTTTCAAATATTTTGTCGAAATTGCATAAAATGGATATAGGTCTGTAATTTTTAATATTCTTGGGATCACCACTTTTGAATACTGGACAAACACGTGATACTTTCCAAATATTTGGAAAAGTAGAAGTTTTAATAGCTAGGTTATACAAATGACATAAAGGTTTCACTAAAAAAGTTTTACAATCTTTTACTAGAAAACTTGGTATCTTGTCATATCCAGAGGTTAATTTGTTTTTCAGTTTTTTAATAGCTTTAGTTATCTCTTCTTCGGTAATATTATTTAAAACAACGTTTCTATGATCAGATTTATGATCAAAATTACTACTGCAAGTTTCAGGACTAGAATTAGTGTAAACACTTGCAAAAAACGTACCAAACATGTTAACAATACTCTCAGGAGTATCATATATAATATTATTATATAATATATAAAGAGTGCACTATACGGTAAAACTAAAGTACATTAAATTACATAGTCCGTAAATGGTAATATGTTGCCATAGACCGGAACGGTAAAAATTACATAGTCCAGAATGGTAATATTTTGCATAGACCGGAACGCTAAAAATTACATAGTCCAGAATGGTTTGGAATTGAAATTTGAAAAAAAATATTTACTACTTAGAAAATGTTTGTTTTAAATTACAAGTCTCTGTGTCAAAGCTTTTTTGAAATATCGTAGCGTAAAGTTCATTTGGTTTAATAAACCAAACGATTTGCACCCTTAGTACGAATATAAACTGCTAACATCTTTCTTTAAAGATCTGTTGGTTGATAAAGATCGTAATTTATAATGAACGTAAATTTTAGGCTACAAATAAAACATTTAAATATCGTACATAAATAATATTTTCCTTTTTCACACTTTAACCTAGCAGCATGCGTCCCTATCTCTCTAACAATAACAATATTAAACTGTCCGTCTCATAATGAGACGCCTTCTTGGTTATTGTCCAAAGCGCACGCGTTTCTTAAAATAACATAGCCCGACATTGTAAAATCATGTAAAAATATGTAAATCAATGTAAATATATTTTTTTACAGTATTTTACATTCTTTTACATTATTTTACATAAATTCATGAATTATGCATAGTCCAGAATAGTAAATTTACTATTCCGTACTATGTAAAGTCATGTATTTTTACATTACATGCAGTTTTTACAGTGTAACATAACTTATAACGTTCAAGTATTACGTAACGCAAAATGTACCAAAATTCATACACTTCATACCTTGGTTCTCGCGTTATTCAAGGCTGTAGAGATTTCATATTTTGGCTATCCCCCCTAACACACCCCCTATTAGGGGGGTAGCCAAAATATGAAATATCTATAATCTATAATAACGCAAGAATCGGGGTATGAAGTGTATGAATTTTGGAACAATTTGCGTTACGTAATACTTGAACGTTCCCTCATTTTTTGCGAAATACGGTTTTTGCTTAAAACGGGTACTACTTAACGTACTTTAATGCTCTAGTTGATGAAAATTCCTAATTTGTTACTAAAATGGCAAAAAAATCATTGGAAAATAAGGCTAGGGGTGCAAATTTTAATAATTTGTTATTTTGTCCCACCCAAATATTTACCTTTAACTATTCTTAATTAAAAATGGTTATGAACCTATTTAAAACTAAAAAGATAAGATTTTATATAAAAAAACAATCTTATAATAAACGTGTGGGTAAGGCTTTTTTTATCAATTGGCTTTTTTTCCCCACCCAAATATTTACCGTTAACTATTCTTGATTAAAAATGGCTTATGAACCTATTTAGGACTAGCAAAGGGATTGTATCCAAAAAAAAAACCTCCAAAATTTGTCTTTAACTCAAGATGTTCTTGAGTTAACGTGGTCATAAATATTTCCGGAAAGACCGACATGTCGCGACAGAAAGATTTTTTTGTGGAAATTGTCTTTTTGTAAATAAAATATTCAGAAATGTTAAAAAAGTAAAATATATATGTTTTTACTAATGCAGAATAAAATCCTGTAGAATGTTTTGATGGGTAAAATGACTAAATATCTAAGCTTAATTAAAATTTATCTGAAACCAGTTTCAGATTAATCCCTGAAGATGTCTCTAGTAGTAAGAGACGAAACGTCGGAAAGTGAAAATCCATTAACACGGTCTAAACCCGAAAGTGAAAGTTCTTTATATCTTAATGGCCGTGAAAGCTTAAAATCTTAATTAAAATTTTTTGCACGCACTTAAAGTTTTTAGTTCGTCAATGAAAGAGAAGATGTTTTTCCAGTTATTTAAAATTTTAACAATAACCATTATTAAGTTCTATTATAACAGGAGTTACTGAGTTTCGAGTAGCTGTAGCCCTATAACGACGTCAAATTATTGTTTTTAAGTTCAAACTTTAACTTTAACGATTTTTCTTGTCATATTAAAGATTTATTTTATAATTTAAACATTTAAAGCAGAAAAAAATATTAATCTTTTTTTTTTTAATTAAAATGTTAATAGGATGGATAAAAAACTAAAAATAATGAAAGTAACCTGGGTTAGGGCCGTAACTAAAGCAATTATTATCTTCTTCCATAATGTACATTTTTGACAACTTCTTGATTGGCCAAATTTGCCAACTTTTTTAAAGTGGTTGGGGGAGGACTCGATTTTTATTTCATTTTGATACAAAATTGCATATCGTCAGAATTAAACTCTTAATTTTGAACGAAATGGGTTTACTGTATAGAACCTATGGCTAAGCAAAATAAAAAAAATGTTAAAATACACTGCCCAGTAAAGAGCTTTCCCATTTACACCTCCGAGCGTAAAATGAATTTTTTATTATTAGATTTACTTTTAGAAACCTCAAAAATATGCCAATTTTCACGAAATCTATTCTCTTTCAGAAACCTTAAAAATATACCAATTTTCACAAAAACTACCACCCACCCCTCAGGGGGTAAAATGAAAAAAAAAATTATAAGATTCAGTTTTAGCGACCTCAAAACCCCAATATATAAATTTTCAAGAAAACTACCCCTTTGGGGGTGAAGTTAGATTTTTTTTATAATCAGATTCACTTTCAGCCATCTCAAAAACCCCAATATACCCATTTTCGTAAAAACTACCCCCCACCCCCACCATTTAGATTCACTTTCAGCAACCTCAAAAAGCCAAATATACCAGCTTTCTCGAAAACTACCCCCACCCTTCAGGGGGTGAAATTAGAAAAAAAAATATTATAAGATTCATATTCGTCAACCACAAAAACCCCTATACCAATTTTGACGAAAATATTGAAAATATTTAAAAAAAATATTTACCCCCTTACCCCCTCGGGGGTGTAGTTAGACAAATTTTATTATCAGATTCAATTTTAGCAACCTGAAAACCCCCTATCTAGCAATTTTAATTTTTTTCTAAAAAATATGTATTTTCCCCATTTGCCCCCCTTGCCGCACCCCAATGCTAGAACTATTGGTAAAATACCCGATACAGCCAATTTTGCCAACACCTTCCTTAATTTCTTTTAAATTTTATTTCAGGTTTTAACAGCTTCTTTAACTGGTATATTAGTCTAATTGTAGCATACAGGTACCAATCTATTAGCGCAATAATAATTCATAAAATTCGTTTTAATGTGTAAAAGTGAAACACCCGAAACGCTGGAATGGCCCTAAAGTTAGAATTACAGTGAAAAAAAGCGCCATGTTTTTTTAAATTAGACGCTATTGTTTTTCAGTGTCAGTACTTTATGTAGAATTAAACTGATAAAACCGAGGATAAAACTATAATATACAGCTGTATATTACTGTACCGTAATAAGCACGGATATAAATTAATTATATGTTAAGTATACATCAAATTTAATTGGTAATGGGCTAAGTGTGTCATTTAAATAGCTAGTTAAATTATATCTATTGATTTTGTTCAGTTGTTAATTAAATTATGATTTGATTTTAAAGTATAATTATCATAAATTTTTGAAGGCTTTAATTATTTGATATCGATAAAATATTCAAAAAAATAGTATAATTGTATTTTTCATGAAAAATGCATTATTTATAGTTCTCCACATGACACAATGTCTCCGACGAAAGGGGGGTATCATTCGCGCTCTCTTCTTTACGTCAAAAGCGTTATAAGGCGTGCGTGCCTGCAATGGGCCTCTCACTTGCACACACATTCTGCAACTATACAGTGCGGTCCAAAAGTCACCCCCCCTCCTTTTAACTTTTGAACGAGTTAAGATATCGACTTCAAATTTAGAACTCTTAAATAAGACAACTTAAACTATCTTTTAGCATATATATAATATTTTCAGCTCTTAAAATAAAGGCAGGGGGCCATGAGGGGACATTTTTTTAAATGGAAAGGGGGGTCGTGTGATACATCAATTTAAAGCTTATAAAATTCTCTATTTAAACTAACATTTTTAAATTTTTAAAAAATGTTTTTTAAGGTTTTGATTTTTCAATTTTTTGTGCTAAAACATTCGATTTTTTAAGTTTTTTTTATATATTTTTATTTATGTCAACTAAAATTAGTTTAAAAGTATAATTAACATTTTTTTATGGCATATGGCATAATTAGGCATTTTTTAAAAATTATTTGTTTTTTTTTAGAGGAATTTTGACATTAATACCCATTTTCAACCCCAAATTTAAAAATATGGAGTTAAATGGAGAATCTTATAAGCTTTAAAATGATGTATTACACGACCCCCCTTTCCATTTAAAAAATGTGCCCCCATGCCCCTCTGCCCACATTTTAAGAGCTGAAAGTATTAAATATATACTAGAAGATAGTTTAAGTTGTCTTATTTAAAAGTTCCAAATTTGAAGTCGATATCTCAACTAGTTCAAAAGTTAAGAGGGGGGGGGGTGACTTTTGGACCGCTCTGTATAGTTAAGTTGTCCAACCTGTTTTATTATTGTATTAGCTGTCAGCTGTCACTTTTATATGTTATGTGTTCTTAAATTTAAGTTTTATTTATTTGACAAAATAGCTCAATTTTGTATTTTTTAATGTAAGTATTAATTTGTAGGACTTTTTTAAATGTATCTTGTCAATTTGTGTTTATACACATATTGTCTTGTAGGCGACCTTCGACAATGAGCCTAGGTATAAAATGGCTCGAAACCGCGGTCAGGTTTTAATTAATATACTTGGGAAAAGGACCTTTACTCTGCCTTTTATTTTATTTATTCAATTAATTAATAATTCTGGCAAAGCAGAGACTAGAAACTGGTTCGAAAGTCAGTTGAAGCCGGTGGTTCCCTCTACTACTAGCCCACAAAAGTCCTGGACTTAGGGGATACTTAATTAAGTAGAATAGTATGAGGTAAAACAAACATGAATCATTTTAAGGAGTAGGTTGCTGCAAAATAGGAATGTTATGGAGTAGGGATGTTAGTCTACCGAATATGTCATAGATAACCAGTCATCGGCGAATTTTCAGTGCTCGCATAGGCGCCGCGTCGATTCTATCGTTGACGCGAGGTTTTAAATATTTACATTTTTATTTTCTTCGAAAAACACCGATATATTTACATATTTATAGTTAATATGTATATTCAATATTGTTGTGTGTAACAAATTAGTCGTCAAATGTTTCAATTTAGTGAACTTTATAAAAATTTCCCTCATAATTCGGCAAAATTATTCCGTAAGCCTATGTTTCTGTGTTTATTTTCAACGTTGATGAGTCATAACTGAATTTATTCCGATTAATGTAGATAACAATATTTAAAACAAGTTTTGTTCTATTCTAAGAGTAGTACTCGACATATATCAGGATAAAAATCTGATTTTACAATTTTGGCTAAGGCGCATATTAAAATAAAGAGAAATTAATGTATTTCATCGTAGACAGAAAATATATACACTCTACGATTTAATTAATTTTAAATTTTAAATCAAGCGTATTTATTAATTTTAATTTTACAAAAAAATATACCCTAGTTTGTACCGTACGTTTTTAATACACCTTGTACACAGTGGCTGATTTAATGATTTGACCTCGCAGTCAACAAACTTCTCAGTTTTATTTAATTAAAAATTGATTAATATAATTCAGCGAAGATAGGGATCTCTATAATCTGTCGAGACGGATTAGAGAGACGCGTCCCGACGAGTCGATACCCTTCGCTATATTTGGTGAAAATCCCAGCCTTAGAGGATGTACTAATTTATTTTAAACTAACGCTGGTCTACAAAAAAAAAGTCTTTTCCAAGGAGTAAACCTATAATGCCTTAATAATAAAAAGTATTTTTGTGTTCTGAAACTGAATTTTCAATTTAAAAAAAAATTTAAAGGTAGATTTCGAGTAAATCCCGGTTTTTATTACAGATCGGTTATACGGGCCCAAAAAAGTAAACTTTTTCGGATTCATCTGAGGAAAAAATTGAATCTTGGGCTAGGGTGTGGGGATTACGTAAATGCCATTTTTTGAAAATAGGTTACGATTTCAGGGGGCACCAAGCAAAATAGTTGGGGTTGGGTTGGTTTTAGTTATATGCTTTTTGTTATCGCTTATAACTTGGAATTTTTTTAAGAGAGATTCATTAACTTTTCGTCTTTTCCTAAATTTTGGAGTTCAACAGTTATATTGTAATGCTCAAAATTCAGTCAGACTAAAGGGGTGGCCAGCGGCGATAACCTGCTTTTCGAGTTGTTATTGCCCCTGGCCGCCCCCCTTAGTCCAACATTGGATTGAGCATTGCGTTATAACTGTAGAACTCGAAAACTTAGAAAAAGATAAAAAGTTAAAGAATCTCGCTTAAAACATGCCCAAGTTATAAGCGATTACGAAAAGTAATTAAAACCACTGCTTTGCTCCTTGCTCCCTGAAATTGTAACTGATTTTCAAAAAAATGGCATTTACGTAATCCCCATACCCTAGCCCATGATTCAAATTTTTCCTCAAATGAATCCGAAAAAGTTTACTATTTTGGGTCCGTATAACCAAACTCTAATAAAAACCGGGATTTACTCGAAATCTACGCCCTAAAAAGTTATTTAAATTGAAAATTCGGTTTCAGCACAAAAAAGTAATTATTATTAAGCCATGATAAGTTTAGTCCTTGAAGAAGCCTTTTTTTTAGACCAGTGTAATAGACACAAACAGAATATAGTGAGAGAAGAATATTTATGTATAGCTACGATTTAAACTCTTTGAGAGTTTACTTCTAGTAAAAGATGTCTAAAATAGAATACTAAAGCATAATCATGGATTTCAAAGTATCACTTTCCCCAAGGAATGTCTTGTTAGTAAAAAAATGTCGAAAAAAAATTATTGCTTTTTTTACGTTTCTGAACGTTTTATATCCAAAAAATAAGATTTCGGTAAAAAAAAATCTGTCTGTCAGTCTGTCTGTGTGTGTCCGGGAAATTTGTGTAGATCGCTTCGGGCTGACTTCAAATTTGGACCACAGGTTGATTATCCAAAGTTCTAGGCTGGGATTGTTTTTTGTAAAGATCGGGTTGGTATGGGGGTAAAATGGGGTAAAAACATTTTTTTTTCAAAAACATATTTTTCCAATTTATTTTTCGTTTTACGAAAAAAGAAACTTTTTTTGAAAAAAAAAACAATTTTGAAATTGTCTTTTTATTTAATTTTTATTTTAATTGTTTTTTCTTTTTTAATTTAATGAATCTAAACCTATGGGAAAAATATTATTTTGTTGGCAGCAGTATTTTTTTTTTAATTTGTTGACGATGTTCATAAAAGAAAAAAAACACTGATCTTACTTTTAGCACAAAAAGAGTTTCACAAAATATTTTTTTGAAATGCGTCTTTCCTTGTCATAGGTCAACTCTGAGAAACATTAACCCAAAAAATTAAAGTAAATAGATAGACAAGTTTATGCTTTTTAAATAAATTACATTTCTCATAACAAAAGTGGGTTGTGTAAATTTTAAGTTAGACTATTAGTAGTAGTTACGATTATCCTAACCAACTATTAGTTATTAAAGTGAGTACAGTAAGTGGTGAACAGAAGATTATTCAGATATTACAAAACTCCTCAATTTAAGACAATTAATAATAAAATTTATAATTTGTTTATGGGTGCTTTCTGTACCTACGTTAAGCATGTTAATAATTTCGGTTATATGTACGGCTTCCGATAAGAATAAAGGTCTGAATGGCATACAGTGTGTCCCCGGATCGACCTGACAATACCACTAAATTACCTTTTTTTCGAAGAAAAACAGCTTTGGGATTTTGCCCTGATTGCTTAAAAACTAAGTTTTGTCAAAATAAAATTTTGAAAAATTATAGGTGGCGCCAGATATTAGGGAAAGAGTAAAAAAATTTCAAAAATAAGAGCCGCTTGCCAAAATTTAATACTTTTACTTCATAAAATTGTTTTATTAAAAAAAATTCAAACACTGGAAACTTGACACTATTTAAAAAATTATTACGAGTTAAAATTATTAAAATTTGACATGCGGCTCTTATTTTTTATTACAAATCTAATTTTTAAATAACTTTTTTTTGTATCTGTTACGGAAAAGTAAGTTTACCTGAAAAATTTTTACTTTTTCACTGATATCTGGCGCCACCTATAGTTTTAAAAATTTTATTTCCACAAAAATTAGTTTTTACGCAGGCAGGGCAAAGTCCCACATCAGTTTTTCTTAATTAAAAAATAAAAATAGTCATTTTGTGGTATTGTCAAGTCGATCCGTTGACACACTGTATACAGTACATTCTAAAATTATATGTTCAGGGAATTCTTTTCGTTGCAAGTTATTAATAATTAATTATTAATTATTAGATAAATTAAATAAGAAATCCATAATAATAATTAACTGCACAAACTTGAAAGTTTATTGTGCACTTTAAAATGTAGGATTTTTATAGGATAATGATACAATGTAATGTACTTTAATTTGTATATTTTTCAACAATAAATAAATAAATAAAAAAAATAAATAGTTGGGTTAAAATTCTTATAACGTAGAAGTGACAAATTAAAAAAAGAAACATTCAAGTTGTAAAATATTATCCATAATGGACTTGTCTTGAAGTTTACCTAAACTCTAACACAGTGGGGTCCAAAATCCATCCCTCAACTTTTAAAAGAGTTTTGATATCGACTTTAAATTTGTAACAATTAAATAAGATAACTTAAACTATCTTTTAAAATATGATATATGTAACTTTTAAAATGTGGATAGGGGGCATGAGGGTTTTCTAATAAAAGAGGGGTCCTGTAATAAATGTTTTTAAACCTCATAAAACTCTTATTTATCCATATTTTTTTTATTTTTTTAGACTTTTTTTAAGGTTAAAATAGGGTTAAAAATGGTAATTTTCATCAAATTAAAAAAAAAATATCTTGCACATAGGTAAGTCAAACTAATTTTAAATTATATAAATAAAAATTTCCAAGAAAAATCTCAAAAGTTGTAATTTTAGGCAAATAAAATTTAAAAAACCAACAGCTTTAAAAAAAATATTTAAAAAAAATAAAAATGGTCAAATAGAGAATTTTCTTTAAAATGATGTATCACACAGACCCTATTAAAAAACCCCTAGGCCCCTTGACCATTTTTAAAAAGCTAAAAATAATAAATAAATACCAAAAGATAAAAATAAAATTATTTTATTTACGTGTTTTTAATTTGAAGTCAATATCTCGACTCGTTCAAAAGTTAAGAGGAGGTGACTTTCGGACCGCACTGTATACGATAACTTAAATATTAAAAATTACACAAATATACTGCATAGAATACTATAAATTATGAAGGTATTAATTCATATTTTTTTTTATATTTTGCGACTCTCATAAGCTCATAATTACACGCATTTCCTATAGGCCCATAAGAGGTCTCCACTTTTTTTTTTGGGTTGGAAACAAAAAAAAGCCTATCGCTTGACTTTTTCCGTGCAAATGTGAACGTCGCTTTAAAGTTTTTCTTTTCTACAAAATTTTGTGTTTATGTTATATTTTACCGTGTTAAAATTGTGGCTTGGTTATTTGCAGTTAAAAAGAAAAGAAATGACTATAAAATATATCAAAATAATATTCGTTCTTAGAATTTTAAACATGGCGAAAACTGTAATACCAACCCGAAACAAAAATCCCTAAATCAGTCATCAATTTAAATGTAAGTTTTTTTTAATTTTAGAGCAAAATAGAAAAAATTGTATAAAGCACTAGTTTCATAACACGCTTTTGGCGAACTAGTACTTTAGAAAACTCGTGAGCTAAAAACATGTTATGAATATACTAATATACTATTAGAAGGGGCAAGAAAAAAAATGTTGAGCTCCGTGCAAGTAGTTAAGGGTTAAAAAAAATGTTAAGCTCCGTGTAAGTAGTTAAGGGTTAAATAAAACTATAATCTTGTAAAGTAGGATTGTAATTTATATGTATGTTTTACATTGTATATTTCCATATGTTTATCTAATTTTGTTTTCGTGTAGTCGTATAAATTTACAAGTCTAGTACCCTCGTTTTCAAATTGAAGATTGAAATTGATAGCTATCACGGAATATTTTAGCACCAATTTCAGTTTATATAAAATCTGTTTATTATATTTATTATTCACAGAACCTGCACTAGAATAATATTATACGGTAGTTTCGAATTTTCAAAAAAAATCACGAAACGTCCTAGACAAAAAATTCTTGGATGTCCTACCGTCCGTCTGTCTGTTCGATGTCACGATTTTGTGAACAGAATAACTTAAGAACGAATAATCCGATCGACTTCAAACTTTCAGAAAAAGATAAGTTCTGCAAGGGGAAGATCCCTATTGTTTTTAAAAGTAATCCCCTTAAAAACAAAAAACTTATGGAGGGTTAAACTTTAAAATCAAAAAAAAGTCGAAAGAAAATTCCGATTAACGTAAATTTTTTAGGGAAAACTACTTTTATTATAAGGGTCAAGTCTACCAATTTTAAAAGTAATACCCCCAAAAACAAAAGGTTATGGGGGATTAAACTTCTAAAAAAATCTAAAAAAGCTGAACAAAAATCCGATAAGTGTAACTTTTTCAGGAAAAATTACTTTTTTTATAAGGATCAATTCTACCAATTGTGAAAATAATCCCCCCAAAAACAAAAAAGTTATGGGGGTTAAACTTAAAAAAAGAACTATAATTTTCCATTTTTTTATTTTTTTGAGTTTTTCGCAAAAAGAAAATTAAAAATAAGAAAATAAAAAAAAATTGAAAAAATAAGTTTTTTTTTTTGATTTTTTTTTTTTTTTTGAAAAAGTCCTTTGTAGCGTTCGATATGAATTTGCTGCCACCTCTTCAATTTTATTCCAATTACCAAGTTAAATATAAATTAATATTTTTCCTTTTTTATGTTTAACTACTTTTTTGCAGTTTAAAGATAATTCCTTTAGTCTGTTTGAAATATAGTTTGGTTTAGTTTATGATAGATGTCCCAGATTTTTATTCAATTTTAAATTTTAGATGTCATTATTTTATTTTAACTTATTGTAGTTTTCTTTTTGTTTAAATTTTTAAGATTTTATAAAAATAATATAGTTTAGGTTACTATGACATTTCTAAGAATGTGTACTCAAGTTAATTTGTTTATAAATTTAAATATTAAGTTTTTCTAAAAGGAATTGTACCATTTTCAACCTAATTTTTCATTATTTGTAGCTTGAAAATGACTGTAATGTTTGTTTAATAGACAATAAATTTATATTTTGGAGAGATAACATTTTTTCTATGGTTTATTTAAATCAACTCCAATATCGCATCGGGGGTGGAAAGGGTTTTTGGTTTACAGCGCAAACTAATTAGAGTCATGACAAATAGAGGTTATCGTGAGGATGTTAGACAGAAATTCACTGATGTCAAAATTTTAACTACTCCGTCTTTATATATATATATATATATACATTTGCCTTGTATATACAAAACAACACTTTGTAAAATTCAATACAATTTCTGTCTTAAATCACTACAACGTAAGAAGCTCATCTCTAATTAGGCTGCCCTATATCAAATTGAAGTGTAATAGATTTGGAACAAATTACTTTGGTCCAAAATTCTTTAACCATCTTCCCCAATCTTATAGGGACCTTCCACTAAATTCTTTTAGGATTAAAATAAAAACTTTTCTCAAAGAAAATGCCTTTTACAGGGTGGACGAACTTTTAAACTATAAATTTTAAACTGTTTTAGAATTAGTTTTTAAATGTTTCGTCATTTTATTTATTTTTTTTTATCTTGTAATATTTATATTTACTACATACATACGTATAATATTGACATGTGTAAAAATTTATGTACCGCACGAAATAAATTTGATTTGATTTGATTTGATTTGATATGATTTAGGATCAAGAATTTCTTAAGTTGACGATAATCGTTCGTACTTTTATGAGTGTGGTTGCAGTTAATTTGGCCGTCCAAACATGACAGATAGTGATACTTAAAAAGAATACAGCACCTGAGTCGTTAACGTCAGGTAGCATCATCATCAGTAGTTTGTTTGGATATTTAAGAGTGGCTCATTTTTAGGTCGCCATGAATGGATTAAAAATTGGCAACATGGACTGGTTTTTCTGAAACTTTTTGAGTTTTATAACCAATAATCGGAATAAACTCAGTTATGACACAGCAACGTTAAAAATAAACACAGAAACATAGGCTTACGGAATAATTTTGCCGAATTATGAGGGAAATTTTTATAAAGGTCACTAAATCGAAACATTTGACGACTAATTTGTTAGACACAACAATATTGAATATACATATTAACTATAAATATGTAAATATATCCGTGTTTTTCGAATTTAAAAATGTAAATATTTAAAACCTCGCGTCAACGATAGAATCGACGCGGCGCCTATGCGAGCACTGGAAATTCGCCGATGACTGTTTATAACTGAAGAAAGCTTAAGACTAAATTTACATCACATGTTTTTTCTTTATTTTGTATTTGACAAAAATTGTTGTGTATTTTACAAAATTTTCCTTATTTTTTGTCAAATGATAAATAAATATAATATAAAAACAACATTTTGAATTAAAACAAATATCGAATATAAAAAACACACAAATCAAGATAAATAATTGAAAATCTTCCAATAATTATTACAAATTATAACCATACACTAGTTCTAGGACACCCTGTATGGAGTATCTTATTTACACATGCTTTACGTTGTACAGTTTTTATTTAACTTTATTTTATTTTCGTAAAATCCGCATACATTTATTTACAAGCCTAGATAAATTCCCTTATTTTAGAATACCCTTCTTTTAGAATTGATAGCTATCTGGTACAGAATATTTTAGCACCGATTTCTTTTTTATCTAAATTCTTATTCGCTTCAGAAAAAAAAAAGAATTATTGCCCAAACATTGATCCGGAATAAAATATCCTCCATTTTTTACTATTGCTTTTGTTTTTAACTAAATAAACGGAAAATGGTATGGCTCCACCGCACTTTCTTTCTCGCAAAAAGGTTCAGTTCAGTTCAGTTTTTAGGTTTTGATTATGATATTATTCACAAGGTACTATGTGGTCAAACGGGAAAAAAAGTCCAAATCAACATTATTTTAGCTGTTATATACCAAGCAAATAAGTTATTTGTTGCTAAAATGTAATAACTAAAAAAAAAAAATTACCTCCGGCCCCCTAAAATCCCCTATTTAGGGCATATTTTTTAAATGTATTTCCAGGCAAGCTAGAAATTTGAAATTTGGCATACACCCGCATATACCCAAAAAAAAAATTAATAATTACCCCCAGCCTCCTAAACCCCCCAAATTAGGTTTTTTTATATACTTCCAGAAAAGCTAAATTGCGTATGAGTTACTAAAATATTGCATGATTTCGAGTCAAATTTTATAATATTTTTTTCTTTTAATTTACGTGTTTTTTATTTTAATTTTTTTTAATCGTACATGTTAAAAAAAAACAAATGTTTTAGTTTCAGAAAGTTTTTAAAGTTATTTTTATTTTTTTTTACAAATTACCGTACAGATGTAAAATATATGTTAGAATTGTATATCATTTTTCTTTTACCCTTAACACTTACTAAAACAATAATAATTTGAAAAAAATATGTAAATAACTTTTAAATACAACCAAATAAATAACATAAGATATTTGGTTTTTAAAAATATAAATGTGTTTTTTTTTAAACAAAAAATAAAATGGTCTACAAGTGTAGACCGCGCGCCTAAACACGTTCCAAAAAGAGGCGCGCCTAACGAAGGGTTAAAAACACTTTCAGAAAAGTTAAAAATTTGTAATTTGGTATGCACTAAAGGGATTTCGCATAGATCCCAAACAAATATAAAAATATACGAAGATGAACCTTATTAAGATTAGTTTACTTGCGAAACCTCGTTACTGTATCTCAAATGGTTCCTGAGTTATTAAATAAAAAACGATTTTTTAGTCACTTTCGAAGGGGTGTATCTCATAGACAAAGCATTTTAGACAATATGTGTATATGAACTTTTTTCATTATTTCGGTACAATACTGCCCTACTACGCTAGAAAGCAGTAACTCCATTTGTCGCCTAGCGACGTTTTGACATCTCTGATGAAATATTTTGAAAAAGCGACAAATGGAGTCACTGCTTTTTAGCTTAGTCGGGCAGAATATGGCTATGTACAGCTATTTCACCTTTTTTGTTCCACGCTGTACAAGAAAAAATGACCAAAATATTTGAATATTTGATCATTGTTAATAAAAAAATGACTTTTTTATTCGCTTGTATTCCAAAGTGACATTTTTCTGTTGGAAATGTTAAGTTAAAAGTGACAGTTTTGTTAAGAGTTTGTCTTTTATTTTATTTTGGCTGCAGCCCACCAAAATACTTTTTCGGTCTGTTATAGAAAAATTCATAGCGGTTGTGTTTTTTATTTTGTTTTACTTTGGCAAAAAAAAATTAAACACCCGAAACGGAAAATTTTGCCAACATCTTCCTTAATTTCTTTTAAATTTTATTTCAGGTTTTAACAGATTGTTTAACTGGTATATTAGTCTAATTGTAGCACACGTGGACCAATCTGTTAGTGCAATAAGTATTAATAAAATCCGTTTTAATGTGTAATAGTGAAACACCCGAAACGCTGGAATGGCCCTTATGGAAAATTGCCAGATAACTGATATAATCAAATTAAAACTAATACTACTTATTTTTAGTTTTTTTTTTTAAATATGTTTTGTAAAAAATAGCGTATGATACACGGACAAGAAATAAATCTCGGTCTTACGCGGTTTTAAATCTCGGCTCCCGCCTCGATTCCCAATCTCCGCATGCGACCGATAACATTATTTCTCGTTTTTGGATCATAATATACTATTTTTCATATAGAACTTAATATAAAAAGAATAAGTATTATTAAATTGAATAGAATTGGTCTCTATAAGAAAATTGGAATAGACTTCTGCTTCAGGTCTCAACTCAATCAATCATTTTATGAGCCTTTAAAATGGAATCTTTAATCAAATTATAAAGTTACGGAAATATAGCACATTTTCATAAACCCTTTGATCTTTTTTATCCAATTAAATCCATAATAAAATGTTGTATTATTCTACGACAATTTTTTCAGTAACTTAACCCTATATTGCATGATGTATCCATTTGGGAACATAGATGCCATCTATGAAGTAATACCATTATTAGGTGTAGGTGTTACGCTGTTTCATGCGAAGAGCTGTACTTGGATTCTTTGGACACCGTCAAGTGGGGTGACTTCGGACGGTGTGGGTGACTTCGGACACTTTTTCGCAAAGCTCTCTGAACCAAAGCACGTATGCACAAGTTATGCGTTTGTGTGCATACACGAAAAATTGTCCGAAGTGACCCACACCGACCAAAGTCACCACACTTGACGGTAACAGCTGAAGTAATTTCAAAAATTCTTTTTTTGACTCTCCTTGTCTATGCTTAAAATAGTATTAATAATATACCTCATCTTATTTATGAAGAAGGCACAATAATGAACCAAATATTATTAAAAGATTTAAAAATTTTTTTTTTTCTAAAAATTGCTAAATTGTTAAAAACTGCAAAATTTATTTAATTTTTGCATAAATATTTACTTAGTTTTGTTCATTTAAATTGTTGTTAGTTCATCAAAACTAGAATGAACTAATAAAAAAGTTGAAAAGTGAAAAATATATATATAGTCAGATAAATGTAAAAAATGGAAAAACCCCTAATGAAATTGTAAATAATTTGAAAAAAATCATGGTAGCTTTGCTTTTCTAAACATGATATTATTTAGTATACGTATATAGTTGTCCGCATGAAAGAAAGCCCCCGACGGAAAGGGGAGGAATCATTCGCGCTCTCTTCTTTCCGTCAAGAGCGTTATAAGGCGTGCGTGCCTACAACGGGCCTCCCACTCGCACACACATTCCAAACATATTTCCCGGAGCCACAGATCCGTGCGTTAAACTTTAAAATATGACACTTTCTATCTCTAAAACGTGTGAAATTTGTCTTTTACATAGGTTGTCGTAGGAAAAGTTTTTTTCACAGTGTAGTCTAGAGTTTAGAAGTTGTAGGTTCGCACATAAATAGAGTGCCCAATAAAAACTAAAACTACTTGGGGAAAGCTAAGTTAAAAGCAGTTTATTACTTAAAAATTAAAATTTTAAATTTTATGAATTTATTAGGAAAATTCAGATTAAGGCATTATTAAACTTCAAATCTAATTAAGACGTATAGTCCTGCCATAGCAAGTCAGAATTTTTTATTACTACAAACTAAAATGGAAATAAGAAAAAAAAGGACTTTCTTTAAAACTTGGCGCTTAAGCATGCCGCATAATAAAAAGATATCTCACCGAGCCGTCATTTGAATTCCTAATAAGTAAAACCATTCCAGTTCTTGTATTTAAAAAACTATATTATTTTTTAAAAATGTTTCAATTAGGACAAGAAATGTAATGAATACACTTTGTTTTATTAAAGCGGCGCATTGCAGGGTTAATTTTTATCAACACGGTTTTTTCCTCTGAGTAAAAGGCCCGTATGCATAAAATTTAAGCATAACTTGCATCTTAATGTAACTGAAAAATTAATTAATATAACTATTTGCTTCTCTCCGTGCACAAAATTAAAATTAAAATATAATTTTTTAATTTTATTACATCGCCAAATATAGTATAATAATATAATTTTTATTTTTCTTTGTTTTATAGGTATGGGTCATAGTGGAGCCATATATTAAAAACGCGCAAGCTTTAGTAAACTTCCTTCATTTAACAGTAAATCCAAAAATAGAACAGTGCGCTTATTAACTGATCAGCATGAGTCGGAATAAATTCAGTTATGACTCATCAACGTTGAAAATAAACACAGAAACATAGGCTTACGGAATAATTTTGCCGAATTATGAGGGGAATTTTTATAAAGGTCACGAAATCGAAACATTTGACGACTAATTGAATATACATATTATCATAAATATGTAAATATATGGGTGTTTTTAGAAGAAAATAAAAATGTAAATATTTAAAACCTCGCGTCAACGATAGAATCGACGCGGCGCCTATGCGAGCACTGGAAATTCGCCGATGACTGCTGATCAGCTGATGTACAGTCGGACATGTAAGAGCGTGTCACCTGTAACGTGTAGTCTGTAAGAGAGAGAGAGCCCTACTTTTTTTTCGAGGATATATTTTACTTCCTGACGCACAATGCTTTGTACATAGAGACTATTTTTGAAGCTTATTTTTGGTGAACTAAAACTTTTTAAAAAGCGCGTACCCATCACGGTTTGAGGCTGTCTTCCTCCATTCGCATCCGAAAGGTCCTAATATAATGCCTACAGCGGCTGCGAAGTATATGGGTATGTCGGGGACATTCGTCAACAAGTGAGTGAAACGACACTCGGAAACGAAAAATATTGACGACTTACTAGATCTTGGCTCAACAGGAAAAGTGTCGGCTAAGCCCGAAGAATAATTTTAAACGCGTTTTCTCAGAATACTTAATTAACCCTGCGATAAGAGGCAAAAATACTGATGCAGAAAGGTTGGATAATTCGCACGAACAAATTCCGGCTCATAATTTCAAGTGTTGAAGTGCAATAAAGAAACCTTTGTTGAGTAAAAAACAGAGAAAAACGACTCTTGTGGGCCAAGGAAAACATCGATCGATATTGACCGTCCCAGTCGCCCGACTCAAACCCCATCAATCTTTACAGTAGGAATATGTGGAAAATCTCGTCAAATTATGACCCCAGGATACCAGATGGTCATTGACGCCAGTGGGCACTGGGCGAGTTCTTAAATTATTACGTTTGTTCTTTTATAGTTTACTTCCTGACTCACAATGCTTTGTACATAGAGACTATTTTTGAAGCTTATTTTTGGTGAACTAAAACGTTTTAAAACATGAGTGCGCGTACCCATCACGGTTTGAGGCTGTCTTCCTCTATTCGCATCCGAAAGATCCTAAAATTACGCCTACAGTGGCTGCGGGTGGGTAAGTCGGGGACATTCGTCAACAAGTAAGTGAAACGACACTCGGAAACGAAAAATGTTGACGACTTACTAAATCATGGCTTAACAGGAAAAGTTTAGGCTAAGCCCCAAGAATAATTTTAAACACGTTTTCTCAGAATACTCAATTAACCCTGCGATAAGAGGCGAAAATACTGATGCTGAAAGGTTTGTATATTTCGCATGAACAAATTCATGCTCACAATTTGAAGTGTCGAAGTGCAATAAAGAAACCTTTGTTGAGTGAAAAACAGAGAAAAACGACTCTTGTGGGCCAAGGAAAACATCAATCGATATTGACCGTCCCAGTCGCCGGACGCAAACCCCATCAATCTTTGCAGTAGGAATATGTGGGAAATCTCGTCAAATTATGACCCCAGGATAACAGGCGATCATTGACGCCAGTGGGCACTGGGCGAGTTCTTAAATTATTACGTTTGTTCTTTTATAGTTTACTTCCTGACTCACAATGCTTTGTACATAGAGACTATTTTTGAAGCTTATTTTTGGTGAACTAAAACGTTTTAAAACATAAGTGCGCGTACCCATCACGCTTTGAGGCTGTCTTCCTCTATTCGCATCCGAAAGATCCTAAAATTACGCCTACAGTGGCTGCGAAGTATATGGGTAAGTCGGGGACATTCGTCAACAAGTGAGTGAAACGACACTCGGAAATGAAAAATGTTGACGACTTACTAGATCGTGACTCAACTGGAAAAGTGTCGGCTAAGCCCGAAGAATAATTTTAAACACGTTTTCTCAGAATACTTAATTAAACCTGCGATAAGAGGAGAAAATACTGATGCAGAAAGGTTTGGATATTTCGCATGAAAAAAATCGAGCTCACAATTTGAAGTGACGAAGTGCAATAAAGAAACCTTTGTTGAGTGAAAAATAAAGAAAACGACTCTTGTGGGCCAAGGAAAACATCGATCGATATTAATAATAATAATAAATAATAAATCGACTTTATTCAGACGATTAACAAAATACAATTTAATTGGATTATAAACTTAAAATTAAATAGCCTAAATGGGCGAAGTCTAGCTGAAAGCTAATCAACTTAACCCAGAAAAATAATAATAGAAAAATCTTAGTAATTTGAGCATAAATTAAGAATTAATATAATACTTAAAATATATTGTAAGTACAGGAAAGGAAACAGCCATATTTTTTTTATAACAAACATGTAGAATCTTTATTGCTTATTTAATAAATGTTTTTTATATTTAGTCTTAAAAGTATTTGACTTTAAATTTTTTAATTCAGCAGGAATACTGTTGTATGTAGTGACGGCACAATAGGTAAAACTTTTTTTAAAGAGAGCAGTGGTGTGTCTAGGCACAGTTAACAAGCCTTTGTCTCTAATATTTCTATTATGTGTAGAGGTGCGCAAAATAAAAATGTTTCTAATGGAAGTAATGTTTTCTGAATTAATTATGTTATGAACAAAAGTACCCAACTGAAGTTTTCTTCGAGTAGACATGTTAAGCCACCCTATTTCTTTAATTTTGTTAGAAGTCGCAGTCGCCCGACGCAAACCCCATCAAGCACAAGATTTGCGGGAAAAAGTTGTACAATTTAGAGGTCTTTGCCGTAGGAATATGTGGAAAATCTAGTCAAATTATGTCCCCAGGATGCCAGGCAATAATTGACGCCAGTGGGCACTGGGCGAGTTATTAAATTATTTGCATTGACCTACCATTCATAGACTGTGAATTCATGTAAAAACAATTAGTATAAATAAATACTTAAATAAACAATGCTTGACACGCTCTTACTTGACCGACTGTATGTAGATGATTTTTTTATATCTTTTTAACTAGTTAATATGCATTATTACAGTTCAGTTACTCAAAAAAGTAGTTTTTAATGAAAACTTAAAAATCTGGTAATTTGGTCTTTAAAGTAGATTACTTTAAATAATTTTTTATTAATGTTAGTTAACATTTTACGGTGTGTGAATTTTTTTTCGATTTTTCAGACAGGCAGTTGGCTAAACAGAGGTTGATTTTTTTGTGCAGTTGGTAAAAAAATATCAGTAGTTTTCCAGTTATTAATTTACTACTAAAAACTATAAAATAAAAATAAAATATAAAATGTTGAAATTTTTGCACTTAAAAGTTCTCTAAATTCATCCTCTTCAATAAAATGACTTAGGTACAGCTCTGTAATTATGAACAAAATTATATGATGTCTGTACGTTTATATGTGTTGTAAAACCTAAAGCAAATATTAATTAACAGCGTGAACAAGGATTAGCAATGAAGACTTTCATAATACGTTTGCTGAAAATATATATGTCAAAATTTACATGAGAATGGCGAACTTTACTGAAAATAACATAATTTAATCTTCTGATTATATCTCCATAGGGTGGGCCTTAAGGCCTGTTCAGAAGCTTGCATAAGAACATAAAACATAAGAATGCGATACCGTGATTGGCTTGCAAGAAACATGGCGGCATATCAAGCCAATCACGGCATCGCATTCTTATGTATTACGTTGTTATGCGAGACTGTGGATATGCCCTTAGTGTTTTGCTATACTCCCCTAGCTCTACTTTATTTTCTCTACTATAATCGCTCTACTTTACTTGATCTCTTCACTGTATTTATTATACTCTTTTTGTTTTGGTCTACTCTAATGTCTCCATTTTACTTTTATTACTTTACATTATGTTCTCAATTTGCTTTACTGTACTTGCTCCACTATAATCGCTCTACTTGCTATATTCTTCTTACACTAGAAAATTTATTTTATTAGCTATTCTAAGTGTATTTAAAAATGTTTTCCTAAATGGGGGATTAGGGGTCGGAAGTCAAGTTTCGGATTTTTCCTGCACATATTAAACTTCAAGTTTCTGTTTATTCTAGAAGTGTGTTTGATAATTATCAAACACACTTATAATTATATGTGGTAGCTCAGTCGAGAAGACTCTGGTCTTCTAACCAACAGGTCCGAGGTTCGATCCCCGGTCAGAAAACAAAAAATTTTCAAATAAAAATTCCACCGTAACCATGTGCTTCGGAGGGTACATAAAGCCGTCGGTCCCCCTGGGTTAGTAGGCATCGCTACTAACTACCTAAAACAGAGTTAAAGATGCAACAGGCGCCGGAACTACCCACTATGGTGGATCTCCCCGGCAATAATGCCATACGCTAAATAAATAAATAATTATATATTATTATATTATATAAATAGTATATTGACAATATATTTTAAAATCCGGTACTTTTGAGTGTATGCAAATAATTATAACATTTTAATAATATTATTAAACATATAACATAAAATCTAATATAACATAAAATATAAATATATAACAGAAAAATAAAATAAAAACAAAAAAAAAATTTGTTATTAAAACTAAAATCGTGGCTCTTTAAAGTTGTGACCTTCTTGTTCGTAGAAAAGTATGTAGGCTTCTCCTGATACGATCGATCTTGGTGAAACTGAAGAGACCCTAAAGTCGTCGTATACGTGCCACCTGTGATTAAAAGGATGCTTACAATAGGCAGTGCACTGCAGTGTAGTGTCCGCTATACATGGTACCATTGTGATTTGAAATGGCGTACAAGTTGTACCTGCGGGGTGCGACGGACTCTGCGGCATAATTACTCATATCTAATCCTTCTAGAGGAAAGTCTACGGTGACACTGAGTTTTCTTCGAAAATGTTCCGTCTGGGAGAAGCGTTTGAGATGGATTACTAAAATTTTCGGGAATTTTTGAATTGTAAAGGATATTGTGCATTTTCCACCATCTTTGCATTTTGAACATGTAGGCTTTTCATCGTCGTCCAACGTTTCTTCTATTATGTTTCCCCATTTGGTGGGGTTTGGGGCGGTTCGATGGTAATGTTTCAGTTTTTTATGGGGTCGTGGAGGGATAATTCATACTCCAAGAAACCCCAAGCTACTTTAGTTATTGAATAGAAGTTTTTACAGTAAAATGTAACGTTGTTCTGCTTTTACTATTACTGTAAAAACTTGTATTCTATAATTAAAGTTTTGTGTGTTCTATAACTAGGCCAAATTATTCATTTTGCTTTCCCATTTATAAATTTTCAAAATTTCGGAAAGCCTGGTATTCGTGCAAAAATTAAAAAAAAAAATTATGAGCATTTTTGCGTTTTATGAGGTTTTATGTCGTTAATATTCAATTTCAGGCAAAAAAAAATTGTCGGTCGGTCGGTCGGTCGGTCGATCGGTCTGTATCCCGATCTTGTGGGCACGATAACTTAAGAACGATTTAAGCTAGAGACTTGAAATTTGGCATACAGATATGTTACCAAAAGTTCTAGCTCGGGATTATTTTTGGTGAACATTGGGGTGCGGCAAGGGGGGCAAATGGGGAAAATTACATTTTTTTTTTGAAAAATTTAATTGATATAAGGGTTTTTTGAGGTTTCTGATATTGAATCTGGCAATAAATTTTTTCTAACTTCACCCCCGATGGGGTAAGGGGGTAAATATTTTTAAACATTTTCGTCAAAATTAGTATATAGGGGTTTTTTGGGTTGACGAATATGAATCTGATAATAAATTTTTCTAATTTCACCCCCTGAGGGGTGAAGGGTAGTTTTCCTGAAAACTGGTAAATTGGGATTTTTGATTATAAAAAAATTCTAACTCCACCCCCAAAGGGGCGGGAATAGTTTTGGTAAAAATTGGTATATTGGGGTTTTGCAGGTTGTTGAAAGTGAATCTGATAATAAAAAAATTCTTACTCCACCCCCTGAGGGACAGGGGTTTTTGAGGTAGCTAAAACTGAATCTTTTAATAAAATTTTTCTAATTTCAATTGGTGTCTTGGGATTTTTGTTACGGTTAAAATGAACTCTATTTAAAATTGGGTTAAATAGTCATTATAATTTATTTTCAATAGTTTTCCTCGATATTTTCAGTTTTCAAATTTTCAATGATACGCCTATTAAATCACTTTAAAATCTAAATGTCTTTGATAAAAGAACTGAATGACGTTGCTAAAAATAAACTTTTGTCAAGAGACGTCATTTCTAAAAAAATTGATAACTATCAGTTCCTGAGAATTTTTGCAATATTTGCGTGCTCTTTGGAGGATTTACTCTCAGAAACTAGATTACAAATTGTTCCTTATATCGTTAAATTAAAAGGACATTTGAATACCCGTTTGGGGATATACTGTTATCATTTTAAAGAAAACACTATAGGCCGAATTAGAACAAGGTAACAAATTAAATATCCGTTCAATATTTTATCTAACTTTCTTTATTTAATTTTTAGAGCCTCCTACGTTCCTTCCCTCCTTCAATCCATCTTTCCTTTTTCTCTTATCTCTTGTCCAATACTTATTTTACGTTTTTTTATAAACCTACATCTATCCGTACGTCTCATTATTTGGATTCCGTCTCTCTGAAAGCAGTATTGTCCTGTTCTTATGCATTGGAGAAGGTTTACCAGAGATTTATAAGTTTTATACTGACGTTGTTAAGAAGATAGATCAAAACCACAAGCAGATAAGTCTAACTTTACATCCAAACATCAGATCTTTATTATTGCGCTATAAATGTGTACTCTTACTCGATTACCTCTAACCTAGAGGCTCTGTAAACTTATTGCGAGCTCGTAAAAAGGTAAAAATTAATTATATATTATTTCTGCGGTTAATCTAATTTTAACACTATGTTTATTTTTGATGATACTTACTTACTTAAAAAAAAAAATCTTTTTGTCGACTCTTACTTAAGTTTTGATTATCATGTTATGCATATATATAGAAAATGTTTTTGTGTATTGAAGTCTTTATATCAATTTAAATTTCTGTTGCCCGAGGAACTTAAACTAAAACTTATTAAATCTCTTGTTTATCCACATATAGAATATTGTTGTTCAGTATTCTATAACTTCTTAACTGTAGAGAAAAAAAATAAACTACAAAAAATTCAAAATGCTTGTTTTCGGTTTGTCTGTAATGTCCCCTTTGGGGAGCACGTTTCGCCCTTTATCAATAATCACAATGAACTAAGAATAGAAAATCGTATAAAAATATTATTTGCTCAAAATGTTTTTAATATTTCAAAATCTAAAACCCCTGACTACCTGTTTAATCTGCTTAATTTACGTTCCGAATTACAGGACAGAAATTTAAGAACTGATAGCTATAATTTACCAAGATATAGACTGAGTAAATTTAAAGGTTGTTTTGAGTATAGGGCTCCTTCTTCTTTAAATGAGTTTTTTGAGTATTTAAATAGTTCTTCCTATATATTTAGAAGAACAATTAAAGACATAACTTTAAATTTACAAAAGTCTGATTATAATTCATAGTTTTATATACTTTTCTTATATTTGTTTAAATTTGTTCGATTTAAACTTTTTTGTTTTGTTACATGTATTTGAAATTTTTAGGGGGAGCTGAAAATCAACCCTGTTGAGCTCCTTCCATTTGTATATACGTATGCAATAAAGATACTTACTTACTTTATCAAATTTGTCACTCTGGTAATTCTAAATTAAAATCTATAATATTTTGATCTCGATATATTTTTCTTGGTCTGGTAATATATAATAATAATATATCAGATTTTTTTCATTTTGGACCAAGTGGCGCCTCCAGGTAATTTAATTTCTTGTTTTTAAATATTTTAAAATCGTTTTATTTAAAGGAAAAACTATCATTAAGGCGAAGCACACCCCACCCTGAAGAAATCTAAGCTACCGTGCATTTGTTACGCATTTTTCCATCATTCCGTTCCATTAGTACCTCTGGCCGTAACATTTTTAAGGTTGCTGAAAGAGAATCTGATAATAAAAAAGTTCTAACTCCAACCCCTAAGATGCGGGGGTAGTTTTCGTGAAAATTGGTATATTTTTAAGGTTGCTAAAAGTAAATAATAATAAAAAATCCATTATATGCGCGAAGGTGTAAAATGGGAAAGCTATTTTACTACTGGGCAGTGTATTTTTAATAAGGTAACAAATTTTTAGTATAAATATAACAATTTTAAATATTTCATTCGAAAAATCTGCTTTAAATGGTATCTTTCTATTAAACTGTAAAAACACGATATTCAGCAAAACTTGTAAGATTGCTTTGGAGCAATATTCGGATGAATATGAAATTGAAAACAGTATTTTCTCAGTAAATATGCTTTATGTACACAATTTACAAAATAATATGAAGCATAAGTTAAAAAGACTCTTGTATATTGTGTATTAAATAAAAATTTTCTTTTGTTTTAAGAAGAGTATATACTTAGAAATAATAAAAAGAAAATCTCATGCGAGATAAGCTTTAGTAGGGTAAAAATACTGCTGTCAACAAAATAATACTTTCGCATATAGGCCTAGATTTATTAAAATCAAAAACAAAAAAAAATAAAAAAAATAAAAAAAATTAAAAAAAGTTTTTCAAAAAATTTTTTTTTCAAATAAGTTTCTTTTTTCGTAGAACGAAAAATAAATTAGAGAAAATAGGCTTTTGAAAAAAATTGTTTTACCCCCTTAACCCAACCCGAATTTTATGAAAAACAATCCCAGCTTAAAACTTTGGATAGTCAACCTGTGTTCTTGAGTTATCGTGGTCACAAATTTCCCGGACACACAGACCGACAGACCGATAGACCGACAGACAGATCGACAAACAGAATTTTTTTACGGAAATCATATTTTTTTGAATATAAAACGTAAAAAAAAGCAAAAAAAAATTTTCGAAATTTTTTTACTAACGCAAGACTTTGGGAAATGTAAAAAGTTTTTAGATATTGATGTTTTTGTTTATTTAATTATTCTTGGTAAGATACCGTTTCATAGATCACAACGAAAGCTTAATTTTTTTCAAAATACACAAGTTAGTGCAGTTTACTGATGAACAAAAATCAAAAAATGTGATTTTATAAATAATAGCTATTATAATATAGTAATTAACACGGGTCGGATCGAAGTAGCCATTACCGCACTATGGAACGATCCGGGCCATAGCTTGGACATCGGGTAAAAAACAAAAAATGAAAAATAAGGGTTTAAATGCATTTTTCTTATAGTTAATTACCTTATACATTGAGTAGAGGCAAAATTTCCATCTATAACTAAGGTTACCTAGACAAATTAACGCTTATATTAGATGTCTTAATTATGCTACGAAAATTTGTAGTCTTTTTTTGTTGTTATCTTACAATATAATCTTTTTCTATTAATTGCACAATAATAACAATTTAAAAGAGTATTATATAAAAAAATAAAATATTTTGTATATCCCCTATTTTTTGTATTATCATTTTTTTTTTTAATTTTCCGACATTTCTTGTTTTTTCGTTAAAGTCTCGCAAAGTCCCGCATATTTTTTATAACTACATTATAGTGGTCTAAGTAAGGAAAAAACCTATGCAAAAATCAGACCCCAGAAAACCCCAGAACCTCTTTAATTTAAATTTTTGTTTTAAACAACAATTAAAAAAAAATAACTTTTCACATAAACTTTTACAGAATTTCTTTGCGGTGGGTAATATTATTTGGTAATTACGTTAGCTTAGCTTAGCTTAAGCGTTAGTATAGTACGGTAGTTTTAAATTTCGCTAAATTGCCAAAAAAGGCCCAGATAACAAAAATTTAAATAAATAAAAAATATATATTTTTTTCAACTTTTTTTCAATTTTCGAAAAAAGAATTTTGTTTTAACCTTGTTTTTGGAAAAAAATTGGAAATCTGGAAATCTTAAAAAAAAAATAAATTTAATTGCTTTTTAATATTTACCATTTAGTGTACAAGAAAGATTTTTGCGTAAATATTTAATCCGAAGTTTGGAAGAATTCTGGAAAATGTTTATAACTTGTAAAATTATAATTTTAAGTAAACAATTTGGCTTTTAAAAAAAATTAAAACATTTAGCTAACTATTGAGTTGGAAAATTCTGGAAAAATTCTAGACAGTTTCTGGAAAATTTCTAAAAATGTTCTAAAAAAAGTAAAAAAAAATCTTTTTAAAAAACTATTGATAATAAAACAAAGTAAATAATTTTTATTTAGGTACTTTTATCAAAAACCAGTAATTCCCTAGCTTCCTTGAATAATTCCTTTACTTTATTTTTACAATCATACTGGAAATTACTGGATCTGAGGCTAACAATAAGCTATGCAAGATATCCTTATTGCAATGCAAAAAGTACCTATATAAAAATTATTTACTTTATTTAGTTTGTTTTATTATCACATTTTTTTATAAAAAATTTTTGTCACTATTTTAAAACTTTTTCAGAATTTTTCCAGAATTTTTCCAGATTTTTTCCAGAATTTTTCCAGAAATTTTCAACTTAATAGTTAGGTAAATGTTTTAATTCCACTCGAAAAAGCCAAACTTATTAGCTAAGATAATAATTTTACAAGTTATACAATTTTCCAGAACTTATCCATATTTTTTATTTTTTAGAACTTATTACTTAGTTAAATATCTTTCTTATACGCTAAATGGTAATTAATCATATAAAAAAAAAATAAATTTAATTTTTAATTTCAAGATTTTCCAGATATCCAGATTCTTGCCAAAAATAAAACCTAGCTAAAAGGCTTTCTCGTACCTAAAAATAGCTACATACCAAATTTTATCAAAATCCCGACTATCGTTTTCAAGAAAGATACGATGTCCAACGTATGGCCCGCTTCGTTCCATAGTGTACCGGGGGCATGCAAAAATTAGAATTTTAAAAAACTTTTTTTTCAAGTAAATAGACATTTTAAACTACTGTTTAACAAGCGGAATATCATGTCGACGCTGTTAATACTCAGTGAGTGACTTGGTCATGGTCTATGACTCATGGAGAAGGACTTAATTTTTTTTTTTTGAAAATTGTTTCTCTTTTTAAAAAATGAATAGTCACTCACTGAGTATTAACAGCTTCGACATGACATTCTGCTTGGTGAACAATAGTTTAAAGTGTCTATTTACTTAAAAAAAGAGTTTTTTTTAATTCAAATTTTTGCATGCCCCCGGTAATGGCTATTTTGATCCGACCCGTGGTAATTAAGTATAATTAGTGTGTATATGTAAATATTAAGGTGCCCAGCACCTACGGAATTGTTTGGGTCCCACCCCTCAAAATTATTCCATAATGTGAAAAAACAACCCTGATATTTCTTTAGATTTTTTTTTAAATATTTAGAGGTCGCGCCCGGCGCTTCTTTGAATAGAAAATCACGTAAAGGATTTTTATTTTTTTAAGAATTGATATGGGACATTTATGAAACAGAAAAGCGTATTTGGTTAATAAAGGAATATTATCAGTTTTTATGCCCCTCTACAAAAATAAAACGGCTTTTGGGGTGAAAATGCTAAAAAGTGACACATGTGGTTAATAAAGGCTAGAAAAAAAAAATGCGCTTAGTAATTTTTTCAAGCTTTTATTTAACTTGCAATGTTTCTTATTAGTATGTATGGATGTTTGTTTAGGGAAAATCTGCCAAAGGCTTTTTCGACCACTAAGAATATACTTAGAAAGATAAATTTGGGACACATGCTTAGCTCGGCTGATAATATAATTTTATATAAAACTTGCCCCCAACACCTCCACCCGTAAAATTTAAAAACCCATTTTTTACCCACACAAGATAATTTAAAACTAAAATTAGGTTACATACTCATTTAGTGATAATAAAATTTTACAATAAATTTTACATCCCCCCACGTCTTCCCATCACCCCCCATGTGTGTATAAGTTAACCGCCCTCTCTGTTTCACCCACTTAAAATATACTTAGAAAGCTAAAATTTAGTACACATTCTTAACTCGCTTGACAAAACAATTTTATATAAAAATTTCCCCCCAATCCCCCACCCCTAAAATTAAAAAAATCCATTTTTTACCCACATGAGATAATTTAAAGCTAAAATTAGGTTACATACTCATTCAGTGATAATAAAATTTTAAAATAAATTTTACATCCCCCTTATTTCCCCATCACCCCCCATACGCGTATAAGGCTAAGTTTACCCTCTCTCTGTTTCAGCCACTTAGAATAACGGAGAGCTGAAATTCGGTACACATGCTTATCTCTGATGACAATAGAATTTTATATAACATTTACCCCCTACCTCCCCACCCCTAAAATTTAATGAATTCCTTTTTTTTGCCCGCATCTTTTTAGAAGTGAGACCTTTTTTTTAATCATCAAAATTTCTGTCAGTCAAACATAAACAAATACATAAGGATTACCATGCATTGAATAATACACAGGGCCGGCCTTTGCATTTCGGCGCCCTGAAGCAAGCATCTGATTCCAGGCTCCTATTTGAAAAAAATTTGTATTCTACAAAATTTTGACGACAAAAAAAAAATATTATTTAAGTGCACTAAAAAGAAGAAAATAAACTTTCAAGTCAATCAAACCCATCATTTTGTTACATTATACAATTTTATATGATATAAAAGCTTGTCACGAGATTTTCCTCTGTAATTTTCTTTTGGCCCTTTTAAGTTCGAAAATTCACTACATTGCTTTATTTTAGGCGTAATGACACGCACAATTTTTTTTTTTAATTATTTTTAAACATTATGCGTGTAGCCCAATATGCCCCCACATAAAATCCCACATAGTTTTCCTTATTGAATATTCGGGGTATCCAGAAAAAAATAATATATATAATTTTTTAACATTTTTAAGTGATAAATTCGGTTTTTAGGCAATTTTGACTTCATTTTTAAGGTTTTTTGTGTTTAGATAAAGTCCGAAATATACATACACAAAATCTGTATTAATTTTTTTTTAATTTGATATAAAATGTGTCCAGAAAAAAAAAATAAAATGTATACATCCAGAAAAAAAATACTACAAATTATATGAGCGTATATATAAGAATTTGTTTAGAGATGAAAAACACTTATATATATTATTATATATTATATAAAAAAAAATATATTGCCTAAAAATTGAAGTTATCTTACGAAAAAGCTAAAAAAAATATATATTATTTTTTGCTGGATACCCCGTATATAAAAAAATATAGTGATTTTATAAGGGGACATTTGGGCTACACGCACAATGTTTAGACAATAAAAAAAATTGTGCCTGTCATTCCGATTAAAATGGAGCAATGTAGTGAATTTTTGATCTTCAAAGGGCACAGCTCCGCTATTTTAAATGAAAATTTTCTGATTTTTTTTGAGGTTATACATTTACTATTCCTTTATACCGTGCTGTGTTAAAAAGATTCAAATAAGAAATCCTTCTGCCTTAAAAAACATAAAAAGGCTAAAAAAACATTACTTTTTAAAAAATGGCTGTGAGCGACCTCTAGATTTTTTTCAAAAACTTTGAAAAAAATAAGGGATGTTACTCTTACCCCCAATAAACAAATTTAAGGGGCGAGACATCCACATTTTTCAATTTGAAATTTTGGTGGGTCACCCTACTGTATAATCTACCACCATTGTTTTGTCTTGGTTAATATCATTAAGAATAGCAAACTAGTAGAGTAATAATACATTTTATCCATGGCCGTGATTAATAGGCCTATTAATCACGGGTCTGTAAAAATAAACCTTTTAAAACCCAAAACGGCCGTGGATAAAGTATAGTATTCTACTCGCGTATGATAGCTATTAATCATTCGGGTGATTAGGCCACTCGCCTATTTGCTCTTGTCCCAAAATTTACCCTCATTGACTAATAGCAATTATTATACACTCGTTGAATAATATACTGTTATATAATATGTAGGTTAGAGTATAACTTAAATTTTAAGTTAAGTTTGAGTTTTTTCTATGCAGCTATCGGTATATTTGGTTCCAAAGTCTTATTTTTCTTTTATTTAATATAATATAGAAAAAGCTACAAATCGATTTTCTTATTCCTTTCTTTTTTTTTTTTTGTTAAATATTTCTTTTACTTTGAGAATTCACTGCGAAGTTTTCCGGAGGCAAACGTCACAGGAATTTGTCTTTCTCGCCTGAATAATTCCTGTTTTCCACTGCACCTTTAAGGGTGTCAAAGCGTAACGAAAAAAAAAATATATATATATACCGGGTGTTTTTTTTTTAACCTGAAACTTTCAAATATCTCTAATTCCATGCATTTTAGAAAAAAAGATGTCAGACAAAAGTTGTTTATTTTAATGGAGAAAAAAAAATGTATTTATTTTTTACGGATATTTATGTTTTCAAGGTCATTTTAAGGTCAACTTTGTTTTTTTTAAATGGAAGCATATATTTTTTTTACTGTTGTTTAATTCTCTCCAAAAAAATTAAAATCTTTTGTAAAAAGCTTTTTTTTTGATCGGACTTTTAGTTGCGGAGATAACACAGTCACACAAAATCAAAAAACTTGCATCTCAGACCGACTTTACTAGTCAATTCCTATATATTTTGAGCCGCTAAATCCGAATCGGAGGTTGAAATTTGAAATTTAGCTCTCATTTTCAACATAACCACAAAAAAACTATCATATCATTGCGAAAAGTATGTTTTTTGAGGTTATGTTGAAAATGGGAGCTAACTTTCAAATTCCGACGTCAGATTCGGATTCAGCGGCTCAAAATAGATAGGAATTGACTAGTCAAGTTCGTCGGAGATCCAACTTTTTTAATTTTGTGTGGCTGTGTTATCACTGCAGCTAAAAGTCCGATCAAAAAAAGCTTTTTACAAAAGATTTTAATTTTTTTGGGGAGAATTAAACAACAGTAAAAAAAAATATGCTTCTATTTAGAAAAACAAAGTTGACCTTGAAATCACCTTGAAAATGTAAATATCCGTAAAAAATTAGATTTCTGCATTAAAATAAAAAACTTTTGTCTGACATCTTTTTTTCTAAAATGCATGGTATTACGCGTGTGAAGTTAGCGGCCAGACTTGGCGGCCATTATTTCCGAACATAGCCGAATGTAATAGACCTAATTTCAAAGACAGTATAATGTATAAATTATATCTTTTGTGGTAAATGAGCGTACATAACCAAGTAATACTATATATACAGGGCGACATTTGTCTCGTGGACCGCAGAAAACAATAAATTTATTTTTTTGGTGCTTTTGTCGAAATCTATACATTGTATCTAAACCAAATTTTTATGTAAAATAGCCCACTGACCCACTACCAAAATGGTACTATATACAGGGCGACAGTTGCCGTGTGAACCGCAGAAAATAATAAATTTGGGTTTTTGGCTGCTGGCGATTTCATCGAAATCTATGCATTGTATCTAAACTAAAGTGTTATGTAAAATAGCCTACAGGCCCACTATTAAAATGGTACTATATACAGGGCAACAGTTGCCGTCGGGTCCCCAGAAAATAATAAATGTGTTTTTTTGGCCGCTGGCGATTTTATCGAAATCTATGCATTGTATCCAAACTAAATTTTTATGTAAAATAGCCCACTGCCCCACTACCAAAATGATACTATATACAGGGCAACAGTTGCCGTCTGGACTGCAGAAAATAATAAATTTGGTTTTTTGGCTGCTGGCGATTTTATCGAAATCTATGCATTGTATCCAAACTAAATTTTTATGTAAAATAGTCCACTGGCCCACTACCAAAATGATACTATATACAGGGCAACAGTTGCCGTCTGGACTGCAGAAAATAATAAATTTGTTTTTTTGGCTGCTGGCGATTTTATCGAAATCTATGCATTGTATCTAAACTAAATTTTTATGTAAAATAGCCCACTGGCCCACTACCAAAATGATGCTATATACAGGGCAACAGTTGCCGTCTGGACCGCAGAAAATAATAAATTTGGTTTTTTGGTTGCTGGCGATTTTATCGAAATCTATGCATTGTATCTAAACTAAATTTTTATGTAAAATAGCCCACTGGCCCACTACCAAAATGATACTATATACAGGGCAACAGTTGCCGTCTGGACTGCAGAAAATAATAAATTTGGTTTTTTGGCTGCTGGCGATTTTATCGAAATCTATGCATTGTATCTAAACTAAATTTTTATGTAAAATAGCCCACTGGCCCACTACCAAAATGATACTATATACAGGGCAACAGTTGTCGTCTGGACCGCAGAAAATAATAAATTTGGTTTTTTGGTTGCTGGCGATTTTATCGAAATCTATGCATTGTATCCAAACTAAATTTTTATGTAAAATAGCCCACTGGCCCACCACCAAAATGATACTATATACAGGGAACAGTTGCCGTCGGGTCCCCAGAAAATAATAAATGTGTTTTTTTGGCCGCTGGCGATTTTATCGAAATCTATGCATTGTATCCAAACTAAATTTTTATGTAAAATAGCCCACTGGCCCACCACCAAAATGATACTATATACAGGGCAACAGTTGCCGTCTGGACTGCAGAAAATAAAATTTTTGGTTTTTTGGCTGCTGGCGATTTTATCGAAATCTATGCATTGTATCCAAACTAAATTTTTATGTAAAATAGCCCACTGGCCCACTACCAAAATGATACTATATACAGGGCAACAGTTGCCGTCTGGACTGCAGAAAATAATAAATTTGGTTTTTTCGCTGCTGGCGATTTTATCGAAATCTATGCATTGTATCTAAACTAAATTTTTATGTAAAATAGCCCACTGGCCCACTACCAAAATGATACTATATACAGGGCAACAGTTGTCGTCTGGACCGCAGAAAATAATAAATTTGGTTTTTTGGTTGCTGGCGATTTTATCGAAATCTATGCATTGTATCCAAACTAAATTTTTATGTAAAATAGCCCACTGGCCCACCACCAAAATGATACTATATACAGGGAACAGTTGCCGTCGGGTCCCCAGAAAATAATAAATGTGTTTTTTTGGCCGCTGGCGATTTTATCGAAATCTATGCATTGTATCCAAACTAAATTTTTATGTAAAATAGCCCACTGGCTCACCACCAAAATGATACTATATACAGGGCAACAGTTGCCGTCTGGACTGCAGAAAATAAAATTTTTGGTTTTTTGGCTGCTGGCGATTTTATCGAAATCTATGCATTGTATCCAAACTAAATTTTTATGTAAAATAGCCCACTGGCCCACTACCAAAATGATACTATATACAGGGCAACAGTTGCCGTCTGGACTGCAGAAAATAATAAATTTGGTTTTTTGGCTGCTGGCGATTTTATCGAAATCTATGCATTGTATCTAAACCAAATTTTTATGTAAAATAGCCCACTGGCCCACTACCAAAATGATACTATATACAGGGCAACAGTTGTCGTCTGGACCGCAGAAAATAATAAATTTGGTTTTTTGGTTGCTGGCGATTTTATCGAAATCTATGCATTGTATCCAAACTAAATTTTTATGTAAAATAGCCCACTGGCCCACTACCAAATTGGTCCTATATACAGGGCAACAGTTGCCGTCTGAACCGCAGAAAATAATAAATTTGGTTTTTTGGTTGCTGGCGATTTTATCGAAATCTATGCATTGTATCTAAACCAAATTTTTATGTAAAATAGCCCACTGGCCCACTACCAAAATGATACTATATACAGGGCAACAGTTGTCGTCTGGACCGCAGAAAATAATAAATTTGGTTTTTTGGTTGCTGGCGATTTTATCGAAATCTATGCATTGTATCCAAACTAAATTTTTATGTAAAATAGCCCACTGGCCCACTACCAAATTGGTCCTATATACAGGGCAACAGTTGCCGTCTGGACCGCAGAAAATAATAAATTTGGTTTTTTGGTTGCTGGCGATTTTATCGAAATCTATGCATTGTATCTAAACCAAATTTTTATGTAAAATAGCCCACTGACCCACTACCAAAATGGTACTATATACAGGGCGACAGTTGCGGTGTCAACCGCAGAAAATAATAAATTTGGGTTTTTGGCTGCTGGCGATTTCATCGAAATCTATGCATTGTATCTAAACTAAATTGTTATGTAAAATAGCCTACAGGCCCACTATTAAAATGGTACTATATACAGGGCAACAGTTGCCGTCGGGTCCCCAGAAAATAATAAATGTGTTTTTTTGGCCGCTGGCGATTTTATCGAAATCTATGCATTGTATCTAAACTAAATTTTTATGTAAAATAGCCCACTGGCCCACTACCAAAATGATACTATATACAGGGCAACAGTTGCCGTCTGGACTGCAGAAAATAATAAATTTGGTTTTTTGGCTGCTGGCGATTTTATCGAAATCTATGCATTGTATCTAAACTAAATTTTTATGTAAAATAGCCCACTGGCCCACTACCAAAATGATACTATATACAGGGCAACAGTTGTCGTCTGGACCGCAGAAAATAATAAATTTGGTTTTTTGGTTGCTGGCGATTTTATCGAAATCTATGCATTGTATCCAAACTAAATTTTTATGTAAAATAGCCCACTGGCCCACCACCAAAATGATACTATATACAGGGAACAGTTGCCGTCGGGTCCCCAGAAAATAATAAATGTGTTTTTTTGGCCGCTGGCGATTTTATCGAAATCTATGCATTGTATCCAAACTAAATTTTTATGTAAAATAGCCCACTGGCCCACTACCAAAATGATACTATATACAGGGCAACAGTTGCCGTCTGGACTGCAGAAAATAATAAATTTGGTTTTTTGGCTGCTGGCGATTTTATCGAAATCTATGCATTGTATCTAAACCAAATTTTTATGTAAAATAGCCCACTGGCCCACTACCAAAATGATACTATATACAGGGCAACAATTGCCGTCTGGACTGCAGAAAATAATAAATTTGGTTTTTTGGCTGCTGGCGATTTTATCGAAATCTATGCATTGTATCTAAACTAAATTTTTATGTAAAATAGCCCACTGGCCCACTACCAAAATGATACTATATACAGGGCAACAGTTGCCGTCTGGACTGCAGAAAATAATAAATTTGGTTTTTTGGCTGCTGGCGATTTTATCGAAATCTATGCATTGTATCTAAACTAAATTTTTATGTAAAATAGCCCACTGGCCCACTACCAAAATGATACTATATACAGGGCAACAGTTGCCGTCTGGACTGCAGAAAATAAAAATTTTGGTTTTTTGGCTGCTGGCGATTTTATCGAAATCTATGCATTGTATCCAAACTAAATTTTTATGTAAAATAGCCCACTGCCCCACTACCAAAATGATACTATATACAGGGCAACAGTTGCCGTCTGGACTGCAGAAAATAATAAATTTGGTTTTTTGGCTGCTGGCGATTTTATCGAAATCTATGCATTGTATCCAAACTAAATTTTTATGTAAAATAGCCCACTGCCCCACTACCAAAATGATACTATATACAGGGGAACAGTTGCCGTCTGGACTGCAGAAAATAATAAATTTGGTTTTTTGGCTGCTGGCGATTTTATCGAAATCTATG
>OY294044.1:52738793-52800716 GCA_958510825.1 Brachypterus glaber | reverse complement strand
GGCAACTGTTGCCCTGTATATAGGACCAATTTGGTAGTGGGCCAGTGGGCTATTTTACATAAAAATTTAGTTTGGATACAATGCATAGATTTCGATAAAATCGCCAGCAGCCAAAAAACCAAAAATTTTATTTTCTGCAGTCCAGACGGCAACTGTTGCCCTGTATATAGTATCATTTTGGTGGTGGGCCAGTGGGCTATTTACTTAAAAATTTAGTTTGGATACAATGCATAGATTTCGATAAAATCGCCAGCGGCCAAAAAAACACATTTATTATTTTCTGGGGACCCGACGGCAACTGTTGCCCTGTATATAGTATCATTTTGGTGGTGGGCCAGTGGGCTATTTTACATAAAAATTTAGTTTGGATACAATGCATAGATTTCGATAAAATCGCCAGCAGCCAAAAACCAAAATTTTTATTTCTGCAGTCCAGACGGCAACTGTTGCCCTGTATATAGTATCATTTTGGTAGTGGGCCAGTGGGCTATTTTACATAAAAATTTAGTTTAGATACAATGCATAGATTTCGATAAAATCGCCAGCAGCCAAAAAACCAAATTTATTATTTTCTGCAGTCCAGACGGCAACTGTTGCCCTGTATATAGTATCATTTTGGTAGTGGGCCAGTGGGCTATTTTACATAAAAATTTAGTTTGGATACAATGCATAGATTTCGATAAAATCGCCAGCAGCCAAAAAAACCAAAAATTTTATTTTCTGCAGTCCAGACGGCAACTGTTGCCCTGTATATAGTATCATTTTGGTGGTGGGCCAGTGGTCTATTTTACATAAAAATTTAGTTTGGATACAATGCATAGATTTCGATAAAATCGCCAGCGGCCAAAAAAACACATTTATTATTTTCTGGGGACCCGACGGCAACTGTTGCCCTGTATATAGTATCATTTTGGTGGTGGGCCAGTGGGCTATTTTACATAAAAATTTAGTTTGGATACAATGCATAGATTTCGATAAAATCGCCAGCGGCCAAAAAAACACATTTATTATTTTCTGGGGACCCGACGGCAACTGTTGCCCTGTATATAGTATCATTTTGGTGGTGGGCCAGTGGGCTATTTTACATAAAAATTTAGTTTGGATACAATGCATAGATTTCGATAAAATCGCCAGCAGCCAAAAAACCAAAATTTTTATTTTCTGCAGTCCAGACGGCAACTGTTGCCCTGTATATAGTATCATTTTGGTAGTGGGCCAGTGGGCTATTTTACATAAAAATTTAGTTTAGATACAATGCATAGATTTCGATAAAATCGCCAGCAGCCAAAAAACCAAATTTATTATTTTCTGCAGTCCAGACGGCAACTGTTGCCCTGTATATAGTATCATTTTGGTAGTGGGCCAGTGGGCTATTTTACATAAAAATTTAGTTTAGATACAATGCATAGATTTCGATAAAATCGCCAGCGGCCAAAAAACACATTTATTATTTTCTGGGGACCCGACGGCAACTGTTGCCCTGTATATAGTACCATTTTAATAGTGGGCCTGTAGGCTATTTTACATAACAATTTAGTTTAGATACAATGCATAGATTTCGATGAAATCGCCAGCAGCCAAAAACCCAAATTTATTATTTTCTGCGGTTCACACGGCAACTGTCGCCCTGTATATAGTACCATTTTGGTAGTGGGTCAGTGGGCTATTTTACATAAAAATTTGGTTTAGATACAATGCATAGATTTCGATAAAATCGCCAGCAACCAAAAAACCAAATTTATTATTTTCTGCGGTCCAGACGGCAACTGTTGCCCTGTATATAGGACCAATTTGGTAGTGGGCCAGTGGGCTATTTTACATAAAAATTTAGTTTGGATACAATGCATAGATTTCGATAAAATCGCCAGCAGCCAAAAAACCAAAAATTTTATTTTCTGCAGTCCAGACGGCAACTGTTGCCCTGTATATAGTATCATTTTGGTGGTGGGCCAGTGGTCTATTTTACATAAAAATTTAGTTTGGATACAATGCATAGATTTCGATAAAATCGCCAGCGGCCAAAAAAACACATTTATTATTTTCTGGGGACCCGACGGCAACTGTTGCCCTGTATATAGTATCATTTTGGTGGTGGGCCAGTGGTCTATTTTACATAAAAATTTAGTTTGGATACAATGCATAGATTTCGATAAAATCGCCAGCGGCCAAAAAAACACATTTATTATTTTCTGGGGACCCGACGGCAACTGTTGCCCTGTATATAGTATCATTTTGGTGGTGGGCCAGTGGGCTATTTTACATAAAAATTTAGTTTGGATACAATGCATAGATTTCGATAAAATCGCCAGCAGCCAAAAAACCAAAATTTTTATTTTCTGCAGTCCAGACGGCAACTGTTGCCCTGTATATAGTATCATTTTGGTAGTGGGCCAGTGGGCTATTTTACATAAAAATTTAGTTTAGATACAATGCATAGATTTCGATAAAATCGCCAGCAGCCAAAAAACCAAATTTATTATTTTCTGCAGTCCAGACGGCAACTGTTGCCCTGTATATAGTATCATTTTGGTAGTGGGCCAGTGGGCTATTTTACATAAAAATTTAGTTTAGATACAATGCATAGATTTCGATAAAATCGCCAGCGGCCAAAAAAACACATTTATTATTTTCTGGGGACCCGACGGCAACTGTTGCCCTGTATATAGTACCATTTTAATAGTGGGCCTGTAGGCTATTTTACATAACAATTTAGTTTAGATACAATGCATAGATTTCGATGAAATCGCCAGCAGCCAAAAACCCAAATTTATTATTTTCTGCGGTTCACACGGCAACTGTCGCCCTGTATATAGTACCATTTTGGTAGTGGGTCAGTGGGCTATTTTACATAAAAATTTGGTTTAGATACAATGCATAGATTTCGATAAAATCGCCAGCAACCAAAAAACCAAATTTATTATTTTCTGCGGTCCAGACGGCAACTGTTGCCCTGTATATAGGACCAATTTGGTAGTGGGCCAGTGGGCTATTTTACATAAAAATTTAGTTTGGATACAATGCATAGATTTCGATAAAATCGCCAGCGGCCAAAAAAACACATTTATTATTTTCTGGGGACCCGACGGCAACTGTTGCCCTGTATATAGTATCATTTTGGTGGTGGGCCAGTGGGCTATTTTACATAAAAATTTAGTTTGGATACAATGCATAGATTTCGATAAAATCGCCAGCAGCCAAAAAACCAAAATTTTTATTTTCTGCAGTCCAGACGGCAACTGTTGCCCTGTATATAGTATCATTTTGGTAGTGGGCCAGTGGGCTATTTTACATAAAAATTTAGTTTAGATACAATGCATAGATTTCGATAAAATCGCCAGCGGCCAAAAAAACACATTTATTATTTTCTGGGGACCCGACGGCAACTGTTGCCCTGTATATAGTACCATTTTAATAGTGGGCCTGTAGGCTATTTTACATAACAATTTAGTTTAGATACAATGCATAGATTTCGATGAAATCGCCAGCAGCCAAAAACCCAAATTTATTATTTTCTGCGGTTGACACGGCAACTGTCGCCCTGTATATAGTACCATTTTGGTAGTGGGTCAGTGGGCTATTTTACATAAAAATTTGGTTTAGATACAATGCATAGATTTCGATAAAATCGCCAGCAACCAAAAAACCAAATTTATTATTTTCTGCGGTCCAGACGGCAACTGTTGCCCTGTATATAGGACCAATTTGGTAGTGGGCCAGTGGGCTATTTTACATAAAAATTTAGTTTGGATACAATGCATAGATTTCGATAAAATCGCCAGCAGCCAAAAAACCAAATTTATTATTTTCTGCGGTTCACAAGGCAACTGTCGCCCTGTATATAGTACCATTTTGGTAGTGGGTCAGTGGACTATTTTACATAAAAATTTGGTTTAGATACAATGCATAGATTTCGATAAAATCGCCAGCAACCAAAAAACCAAATTTATTATTTTCTGCGGTCCAGACGGCAACTGTTGCCCTGTATATAGGACCAATTTGGTAGTGGGCCAGTGGGCTATTTTACATAAAAATTTAGTTTGGATACAATGCATAGATTTCGATAAAATCGCCAGCGGCCAAAAAAACACATTTATTATTTTCTGGGGACCCGACGGCAACTGTTGCCCTGTATATAGTATCATTTTGGTGGTGGGCCAGTGGGCTATTTTACATAAAAATTTAGTTTGGATACAATGCATAGATTTCGATAAAATCGCCAGCAGCCAAAAAACCAAAATTTTTATTTTCTGCAGTCCAGACGGCAACTGTTGCCCTGTATATAGTATCATTTTGGTAGTCGGCCAGTGGGCTATTTTACATAAAAATTTAGTTTAGATACAATGCATAGATTTCGATAAAATCGCCAGCGGCCAAAAAAACACATTTATTATTTTCTGGGGACCCGACGGCAACTGTTGCCCTGTATATAGTACCATTTTAATAGTGGGCCTGTAGGCTATTTTACATAACAATTTAGTTTAGATACAATGCATAGATTTCGATGAAATCGCCAGCAGCCAAAAACCCAAATTTATTATTTTCTGCGGTTGACACGGCAACTGTCGCCCTGTATATAGTACCATTTTGGTAGTGGGTCAGTGGGCTATTTTACATAAAAATTTGGTTTAGATACAATGCAGAGATTTCGATAAAATCGCCAGCAACCAAAAAACCAAATTTATTATTTTCTGCGGTCCAGACGGCAACTGTTGCCCTGTATATAGGACCAATTTGGTAGTGGGCCAGTGGGCTATTTTACATAAAAATTTAGTTTGGATACAATGCATAGATTTCGATAAAATCGCCAGCAGCCAAAAAACCAAAAATTTTATTTTCTGCAGTCCAGACGGCAACTGTTGCCCTGTATATAATATCATTTTGGTGGTGGGCCAGTGGGCTATTTTACATAAAAATTTAGTTTGGATACAATGCATAGATTTCGATAAAATCGCCAGCGGCCAAAAAAACACATTTATTATTTTCTGGGGACCCGACGGCAACTGTTGCCCTGTATATAGTATCATTTTGGTGGTGGGCCGGTGGGCTATTTTACATAAAAATTTAGTTTGGATACAATGCATAGATTTCGATAAAATCGCCAGCAACCAAAAAACCAAATTTATTATTTTCTGCGGTCCAGACGACAACTGTTGCCCTGTATATAGTATCATTTTGGTAGTGGGCCAGTGGGCTATTTTACATAAAAATTTAGTTTAGATACAATGCATAGATTTCGATAAAATCGCCAGCAACCAAAAAAACAAATTTATTATTTTCTGCGGTCCAGACGGCAACTGTTGCCCTGTATATAGGACCATTTTGGTAGTGGGCCAGTGGGCTATTTTACATAAAAATTTAGTTTGGATACAATGCATAGATTTCGATAAAATCGCCAGCAACCAAAAAACCAAATTTATTATTTTCTGCGGTCCAGACGGCAACTGTTGCCCTGTATGTAGTACCATTTTGGTAGTGGGCCAGTGGGCTATTTGACATAAAAATTTAGTTTGGATACAATGCATAGATTTCGATAAAATCGCCAGCGGCCAAAAAAACACATTTATTATTTTCTGTACCATTTTAATAGTGGGCCTGTAGGCTATTTTACATAACACTTTAGTTTAGATACAATGCATAGATTTCGATGAAATCGCCAGCAGCCAAAAACCCAAATTTATTATTTTCTGCGGTTCACACGGCAACTGTCGCCCTGTATATAGTACCATTTTGGTAGTGGGTCAGTGGGCTATTTTACATAAAAATTTGGTTTACATACAATGTATAGATTTCGACAAAAGCACCAAAAAAATAAATTTATTGTTTTCTGCGGTCCACGAGACAAATGTCGCCCTGTATATATAGTATTACTTGGTTATGTACGCTCATTTACAACAAAAGATATAATTTATACATTATACTGTCTTTGAAATTAGGTCTATTACATTCGGCTATGTTCGGAAATAATGGCCGCCAAGTCTGGCCGCTAACTTCACACGCGTCATGGTATTAGAGATATTTGAAAGTTTAAGGTCAAATAAAAACACCCGGTATATTAATAAAGGTTTTAAAGCTATTTATTTGTATTTCTTTTAAATATTTATCACATGGGTTTACTTGAACTCGCTAATATACAAAATATATTAAAAACTTTATTGCTTTTATTTTTCATATAAAAGATTATTACTTTCTCCAAGGAAAGACTTGCGTTAGTAAAAAAATATTGAAAAATTTTTATTGCTTTTTTTACGTTTCTGGACGTTTTATGTCAAAAAAATATGATTTCCGTAAAAAAAAATTCTGTCTGTCGGTCGGTGTGTCGGTCTGTGTGTCCGGAAAATTTGTGACCCGATAACTCAAGAATGCTTCGGGCTAAAGACTTCAAATGTGGACCATAGGTTGAATTTTGGTAAAAATCGGATTGAGCCAAGGGGGTACAATGGGATGAAAACTATTTTTTTCAATTTATTTTTCCTTTTCCAAAAAAAAAGGTTTTTTTGATTTTTTTTTTGAATTTTTTTAATTTTTTTTCGTTTTTGATTTTAATGAACCTAAGCCTATAGGTGAAAGTATTATTTTGTTGGCAGCAGTATTTTTTTTAATATATTTATATTAAAATCATTAAGGTTTAAAACTTCAAAGGGTACATCCCAGCATTTAACCCTGTTGGTTTTTTAATTTTAAAGCTATAGTCCATCCAATGAAGCGAGATAGTAAGGGATGCGGCCCGTTTTACACCACAGGGCGCATAAATAGCATAAATTGCATAAATCGTAGTGTATCAACAATTTTTACAGATGTCGGTACTGTTTTCCTGCTAAGGGCTTATCCATAGACTCGCATAACAAGCATAGTACATAATAGTACATAAGAATACGATACCGTGATTGGCTTGATGTCATGTGTAAGCCAATCACGGCATCGCATTCTTATGTACTACGCTTATTATACGAGCCTCTGGATAGGCCTCAATTGTCTTTGTAACCTAAAATTTTGACGTTTTGCTTGTTTTCAATATAATTTACGTTTGTACAATATGTAAATATGTATAATATGCAAATTTAGTGTGAGTTTATAAAGAATAAACCAAAAAGAACCTTTTTTAATTCCATACAAAATAACCATTTTTTTTATACATTTCTCTTCTTTTATTAGTTTTAACGAACAATCATTGTCATAGATAAAAAATGTCAGAATATTTTATATGTTAAAAGGTACGTGTTTTTAACCAATGATGTAGCCTAAAAATCGCGATAATTTTAAACTACCATCTCGCATAATGGAGATTTCTCCCGTTAGATTAGACAGGGACAAAAGTTCTACCCAAAAAGGATAGAAGACATACATACACTCCCACTTCCACCCAACCAAACAAATTCTGTATTTGTTCTTTGTTGAACAAATACAATATTTACTTGGCCGGGCGAAAAGTGTAACTATATTAAAGAAATTACTGGCGCCATCTAAATTTTAGTAGAATTATCTTATTCTACAGATTCACATTAGCTATGTTCGTTCGTACCGCTCACTGCTACACTTTCCGGCCAACCAAATAAATACTGTATTTGTTGTATGAAAAACAAATACAGTATTTATTTGGTTGGCTGGAAAGTGTAGCACAAATGAGATAGAGATAGGGTAGACGTCTTTTGTTTCATAATTCTAGTTGTAGAGAGCTCCATTGGAAGTACTATATTAAAGAGCATTTATGAAGACACCACTGCACGCCAGTTGGTAAAGTTACGAATTATAATTTCTTACTACATTTCAAGTTACACAAACTGGGAACTCATTAGTACAAAAAATATAGATTTATTAATGCATTTAAAGTTTAAAGTTACTTTTGTACAGAGATTTTCTGATTTTAACTTTTATAACTTTGTTAATTCGAAAGTTGCAAGTTTAAGAACCAAATAATAATATTTTACTTGAAGCCATTTAAGAGTTTAAGCAAAATAAAACCAGAATAAATAACTAAATGTTAAAAAGTTTCTATTCTGAAACTTTATATAACAATCTCATTGAGATTTGTGCTAAATTAAATACTAAAATGTTATATAACTAGAACATATTTCGTACATGTACCTAAATTGCGCCATCTGGTATCAGGATCTTACTTAAAATATAGATTAAGAAATGTCTAAATTAAATTTTCCTAGGTATAAAAAGAACGGCCATGTAATATTATATGGTCTGTTTTTCCAAGCAAGATAGTAAATTAAAAATCGCACAGTAAATATTTTTACAACAGGTTTAAATAGTATATGTTTGTGTATAGAATATAGTTATGTTTTTAAACTACGCAATATATTTGCACATCCAATATTCGAATCTCTTTTGAAAATATTCACTGTGCGATTTTTAATTTACTATCTTGCTTGAAGAAACAGACCATAGAATATTATTAGAATATTATTTTCTTAAGTAGGTTGTGGTAGTATTATACTATAATACTGCTAGTATTACAAGTAAAATTACGGACAAACAGACAAAAGTTAAATATTAAAAAGCATAAAATGGGACGTTATTTTACGCCCATATGCAATATTTCTGGGAAAAACCAGTAATTATGTCTTGTTATTGTCTGTTTCATCAAGCAAGATGGTAAATTAAAAATCGCACAGTGAATATTCTCAAAATAGATTCAAATATTGGATGTGCGAATATATTCTATATACAAACATATACTATTTAAACCTGTTGTAAAAATATTTACTGTATGATTTTTAATTTACTATCTTGCTTGAAAAAACAGCCAAGGTAATTTACCATTAATGTACAAAATTTGAGCAAAATCGTTTGCAGTTTTTAAAAAAATCGAATTTTTCGATTTTTATTTAACATTAATCTATCTTTATTGGGGAAAGTAGAGGAGAACTAAGGATTAAAGAGAAATAGCTACTTTTAAAGTGTCCAATAAAATTAAAGAAAACTATTTAATATGATGCATTTCTGAACATTTTTCTCTTAAAATAAATTAAAACGCTTCAACAATTCCAAAAAGGAATTTAATTTTAATTTTATTGTATTTATTATTTGTTCCACACTAATGGAAAAAGTCCTATTTCTAACAGTTACTGATAATTTTTTTTTGTTATTTTTTAGAAATAATTGTAAATATTTCTAAAGAAACAAAAAAGTCAGTGTGTTTTTGTATGAAAGAAACCTTTTTAGATATACAAAACATTTTTGGAATAAGACTTTTCAAAATCAAACTATGAAAACTATAAATTATAACATGGAGGTCATTTCAGATAGGACACTTTTGACTAGTTTGGCAGTATAACCATTGTAATTTAAGAAATAATAAAATATGATCCAGGAATTTTGTTTATTTTTAATTACGATAAAACAGAATAAAATTTTTCTGTTTTACTAATATTAAAATTCTTTAGATTTGTACATTTTTTATTTTTTAATTTTGTTGTATTTGACAAACATTAAAAAAAAGGCAAAACCGAAAGTGATATAAAATTAAATCCGCCATTTTATAGTAAATGTAAAATTATATAAGTTTCGTTTTTATCGACCGAAGATTAATCTTATTTTTAGGGGTGGGCATAAATACAACTCGTCCGGTATGTTATTTATTCGAAGTGTAAACGTAATAACTTTTGCACCGATTAGATTTGTTTTCAACTTTGAAGATTAAAAATTCAAAATGGCGGATCCATTATGGCGGAAAAATTTGGTGAATAATGGATTATGGGGTTAAAATTTTTTAAATTTTTAATATTTACCAAACAACTTTTACCTCAAGAAGTTATTTCAGACCAATGTTTATGAAGTTGTCATCTTTTTGTTTGTTTGTTTACATAAACGTACGCGAAACTGCTTCTGGTGTAAACATAAGTATCGCTAGTTTTAACCTTCTGGTGACCAGAGCGATGTTGCGTAATTTTCACTTTATCATTATGATAAATCTTTATACCTACATTAAAATTTTAAAAAACTACTATACTACGACACTATAATTATGTTTGATAATGTAATATAATTAAATTTATTAAAATTAAACTACTAGTTCATATAAAACTCAAACAAAACTAATATTTCTTAAAATTTACAATAAAATATCTAAAGCAGGTGTTGCAACCGGCAACACTGTATTGCTTGACAAAGTTTACGACATTAAACTGTGAGTTTACACATTCTTTCTCTCTCTTTACGCGTACTAAGTGTAAACAATAGTCACTCCCCACCAGCCCCTCACCGTAGTTGGTTCATGCTTCAAACAAAGCATACGGTAGATTTCATCATGTTCATTCTTCTGGTAAAAGTTCTTTGATATTTACTGATATGTAATTTGTTAAATACTTATGTTTTAAACGCATTTTGTTTCGAAAAGTAAAAATTTAAGAATCAAAATATTTTAAGAACCGGCCTGGGTGCCGGCCCTGGTTATGTTATCGAGTGAAAAAAAAAACGTTTTTTCTACGATCTAATAGAAAAGATGACATTTCTAAAAAAACAAATGAAGTCGTCAGATCTTCTCATTTTACTTTACTGGTCGTTTCCATGACAGCAAGCGCAAAACTGTATTTTGCACGCTAGAGTTTAGGCAATCGGCATATCAATCGTAAAACAGCTGTCAATTATATGCTTCGAGATGTTGAGTTCTGCCATTTTTTTAATATAAATTATTATTTATTTTGAATCAAATCTCAATCTCGTGTGCTAAATCTTTGTGTGCCAAAGATTTATTGTTATGGAGAAATTCTGGAGAGTGATAGTGATGAGGATTTTACTTCTAAACCATCAGCAGAAAATTATAAGTGCTGCGATCTTGTAAGGTTATACATTTACTGCCTAAAATTTATATATTTATTTATTTTAGATCGTAGAAAAAATGTTGTTCGTATTAAGAGCGCAAAATGCTATTGCTTTTTTTAATGATTGTATAAGATCTGGTTCGGGCTCTATAGGCTTTTGTTTTCTTTTATTTTTTTAATAAGAGAATGAGATTAAGAAGTTTTTCTTTTTCTTAAAAGTTTGTTTGCCATGTGCTGTTAACATTTTTTGCTCCTACCGAGTTTAATTAATGTCATTCCCGAACAGGACCTCTTTTGACATTAATATATTTTAAAACTTTAAAAAAGTTTTCGTTTGAACATTTTTTGTAGTTGCTACGTAAATAATTATAGTCCGGTCAAATAAGAAATGTAAATTGCAATTAATGTACATGAGCTAATATTCTAAAGGGTAGTAGTGGATGGTAACAGCACACTCCTGTTAGTTTTTCGCCGGGTGATTTGCGTAAGGGGTGTCCACTATCTTGAATTTTAGGGGTGAGTTGCTTGATAGGGATCTTAAAATAAAAATGCATATAACCAATTTTGTTAAGGAGGAAATTTCCAACAATTTTTGTTTGGATCAATTTTTTAATATATTAATAACAATCGAATTTAAAAATAGCCATGTTGGAGTTGAAATTGGTTTTTTCCATTTTTCAGCCAAATTATTCATCACACGATAAAAGTTCTGAGTTCTGAGCAAACTTGTAGCTCTTAAAATTCTCTATAAGTTTCTATATTATAAATTTTCATAGGTACTTTGGTACGGTTACAGAGGGCGCGACACGACTTTCAGTGTCAACTGTAACTGTAACAAAATACCTATAAAAATGCATAATGCAAAAAACTTATAGAGAATTTCAAGAGCTACAAGTTCGCTTATAACCACTTTTATCCTCCGATGAATAATTTGGCTGAAAAATCGAAAAAACCAATTTCAACCTCAACATTTTTGAATATTTATATCTCGATTGTTATAAATATACTAAAAAAATAATTTAAACAAAAATTGTTGAAAATTTTCTTCTCAACAAAATTGGTTATATACATTTTTATCGTAAGATGAATATTTAGCTAGATAACCGCACTCACCCCTAAAATTAAAGATATCGGACACCCCTTACGCAAATCACCCGGTGAAAAACTAACAGGAGTGTCCTGCCACTATCCACTCCCTTTAAAATGTCAGCCCGTGTACATTTATTGCAATTTAACACCGAAATTTCTCGTTATTTGACTGGATTATTATTTATAATTGAAACTTCTACCATTCATGGGTGTATATTACGAAAATCTGACTTAATATACTACTTTATTGTGTTAAATGCTATAATTTTTTGGGGTATTAAAACCCACTGTAAGTATACACGGTTTCCCAAAAACATACCGACAAACTTTCTGGGGTGGTAGGCTTCAAAACAAGCATTTTCTGTTCAATAAAGATATCGTCGTGTTACCTTAACTACCTCGTTTGGAGATTCGATTTTCGGTTTTTTGCACTAATCAATTCTGTACAGGATTGGTAATGACTAAACAAAGTCCTAATTTAAAATTCAAATTGGTTTATAAGTTATGTGGAACTAATTACCTAGTATCTCCTTTACTACTTAAAATAAATAACTGTAACTACCTCGTATCTCCAATATTAGGCCTAGCAAATAATGAAATTCCCGTAGGTGAAAATATCTAAGAAGATAAAACTTTGCATACTTATGTATTTGGATGCGGAAAATATATTGGTGAAGGAAAAAAAGACATACCACCCCTCCATTTCACCCCCAGTGTTGAAAAATATCCCTTTTATCGTTTTTTTTTTCTTAAAATTTTTATAAAATTTATATCTAGGCGGTGGAGTTGAAATTTTATTATCGTCAGATTCACTTTCAGCAACCTCAAAAAGTTCAATATACTAATTTTTACGAAAAATACCCTCCGTCCCTCATGGGGTGGATTAGATTTTTTTTAGTATCAGTTTCGCTTTTAGCAACCTCAAAAACCCCAATATGCGAATTTTCACGAAAACTAGCCCCCAACCCTCAGGGGGAGGAATTAGAAAAATTTTGTTATCAGATTTAGTTTCGTGAACCCCAAAAACCCCATATGTACCAATTTTTACGAAAATATTGAAAAAATTTAAAAATATTTACCCCCTCTCCCCCGTGGGGGTAGAGTTAGAAAATTTTTCATCTGATTCAATTTCAGCAACCTTAAAAACGCCTATAGGCAATTTTCAAATTTTTGTAAAAAAAAATGTGTTTTTCCCTATTTGCCCCCCTTGCCGCACCCCAAAGTTCACCAAAAACAATCCCGAGCGAGAACTTTTGGTAAAATACATGTATGCCAAATTTCAAGTCTCTAGCTTAAAGCGTACTTAAGTTATCGTGCTTACAAGATTTCCCGGACAGACCGACCGATCGACCTATCGACTGACAATTTTTTTTTCTCGAAATTCATTTATATTGTTAAAAACGTCATAAAACTCAAAAAGACGCAAAAAACAATTTTGAAAATTTTTTTACCAATACAAGGCTTCCCTAACTTTTGAAAATTTTCAAAATCGGAAAGCAATAATCACCCCCTCCCCCTTAGGGTGGAGTTAGAAAAATTTAATTATCAGATTCACTTTTAGCAACCTCAATAACCCCTTTATTCACGAAAATTACCCCCGCCCGCAGGGGGAGGGTTTGGAACTTTTTTATTATGAGATTTAGTTTTAGCTATCTCAAAAACCCCTATATACCAACTTTTACAAAAATATTGTAAAAATTTTAAAATAATCACCCCCACAGGAGAAGTTAGAAAAAAAATATCATCAGATTCAGTTAAAGCAACCTGAAAACCCCTAATATACTATTTTTTACTAAAATATTGTAAATATTTAAAAATTACAAGCCTTAAATATTTCACGGTTCTAAATTGAGCAACCTCGTATCTCCAGTACAAGGTTACGACTTGGAAATAATAGTTACTGTAACTAACTCGTATCTCCATAATTCTAATTTTTGACTCACGTAACTAATAATTTTGCAATCTTTTATGCTTGAAGGGCCCACAAGAAATAACTACACTTATATTAGTCTATATTACAATAAAAAAAATAAGAATTTTAAAGTTAACCGGTTTTTTGTGGCCCCTGAAAACCTGTGAATTTGGAGATACGAGGTATGTAAGGTAACACGACGATATGTCTACAAATAAGCCGTTTTGGCAGAAAATTAAAAATAGTTTGGTTTGGACCAAACCAAATGATGAAATATTTGATTATAAAATTTTACTATTTAAAGTGGCATTTTAAAATAATGTAAATATCGTTAAAATAATATTGAGTAGAAGAAACTTTGTTTGCATATTTTAGATGATAAAAATTTTAAAATATATTTTTTGTCGTTCCTAATAAGCCCCAAAATTTTTGGTTGAACTTGGTATATCTATTTTTAATAAAATAACTTTATTAATTCATTTAAAATATGATTGAAAACGAACAGACAAACTCCGAGTTTCATATTCAATGCATTTAGACTTAAAACAACTGAAATTTAATAGGTAGTCTTAAAAGTTAAAATCAGTTTATGGGTGAGCAAATTTGAAACATATTTCATTCCCTTCAGTGGCAATAAAAATGTCATTAACGTTAAATTTTATATCGGACATTAAACAAAAAGATGACATCTTAAGTGCTAAAATTCCCCATTATTTTCTTGTTTGTCTTCGAAAATAATCCGGCCTTAATTCCAAACTCCAAACAAAAAAGAGGAGAAATGTCAAGGGATGGGTTTACTTTCTTAAGGGTATAATTAGGGTATGCTAAGCGAGAAAAATTATAAAATAAATAATAATCCCTCAAAAAAAAAATTATTAGGAGTTAAATTTTTGAAACTATCAAAGAGGCTGAAGGAAAATTCGGGTTGTAAGTTTTTTTAGGAGTATTTGATTATAATCCTACCAATTAAAAGAAACAAAAACCTTTTAAAACAAAAAATTTAAAAGGGTGAAAATAATATTTATTAAATAATATTTACTACAAACTTTATTAAAATTAAGGCGCCGCGGCTCACCATCCACTATGAAGAGTATATAATGGAATGCGAAACATTACGTATCTTTACGACTTGTTCTTAATTCGTTGGGATTACTGTTTTTTAAATATTCCCTTTCTTTTTTCAGCATTTTTTCTTTTCCTAAAATATATTTTCTGCATAATTTATATATAATATTTTTTTCCTAGTTTTTCATTTGAATAAAACGAAAAATATGGAAATTTTTACTTAAGATGTGGTAAAGAAGAGAAATATATATTTTAAACCAAATAGGGAGCGTTCAAGTATTACGTAACGCAAAATTTGGCCATTTTTGACCCCCCCCCCATGTAACGCGGCGTAACATTTTCGATACCCTATTTAAGGGTGGGAAATGATTGAAGTGGAAAAGGAAGACATGTGATACATCATTTGAAAGCTTATAAAATTCTATATTAAACTGTATAAGTATTTATTGTTTATTTATTGTTTGTTTCTGATAATATTCGAGTTTAGAATTTCTTGCTTTAGTGTTTTTAGGTAAACGTTTGGTTAAAATGGCCTGTGGAGTAATCTGAGTAGTACCACCATGTGTGTCTTTTTTCAAGGGATTTACTTATGAGAATAACTCAAAATAGGTCTAACTTGAGTTACAACCTTGTTGCATAGGAGTGTCGATCTTATTTTTTCCTGAAACGTTAAGAAATATCAAAATAAGCAAAAAAACCGATTTTGGTCAAAAACGAACTTGTCCAAGATAATATAAAAAATATCTGCATACCAAATTTCAAGTCGCTACCTCAAAGCGTTCTTAAGTTATCGTGGATACCGACAGACAGATAGACCGACAGACAGACAGACAGACCGACCGACAGACAACCGGACAGAAAGACAGATATTTTTTTTTTGCTTATTTTGATTTTTCTCGATGTTTCAGGAAAAAATAAAATGATTAAGGTAGAAAAATGTTTGCTTTTTTATACTTTCTTTTTGAGAAAGTAAAATTGGGAAAGCAAAATATATAAGGACTATTAAAATTGATTTTTAGCACTCATATCTTACTAACAGTAGCTCTGGCCTTCTTTTAAATTATCCCTCGTATTAGTCAGATACTACCGTACTTACTACAAGCCTAACTAGGTACTTAGTGCAACTGCCAGGAGTACATATTTTTGTATGTGCTATAAAAATAGGATAATAATGAAGCAATTTCTGCCTGCGATAGGATTTTTAAAGATAAAAGGCTTTTATAATGGGCTAATGTATGGTGCATAATATCTATTAAAGAATATATTTGCATTTAAAAAATCATTAAATTCAAAAATTAAATAATGACGTTTGTGTCAAATATTTTTATCTAATTTTAGGTGGCTTCAACATTCGACTGTCTCTGACTGTACGATAGTTATCGCTCTCGCTTCGGTCTCGTTACGGGCGAGAGGCCTCTCGTTATCGTTACAACGATACGATATTTTTCCACCTCTCGCTATCGTTTTGTTCAACGATAACGAGACGATAGCGAGACGATAGGCTTTAGGCGGCAACCCTAGCCGTGTGCAATAAAATTTGCAAGGAATCCGTCTCTTTAAGCCTAGATCATTAATGATTGGAAACTTTGGTATTGTTTGTGTTATGGATTTGTTTTAAAATGAGTTGCAGTATTCAATAAAACAACAATCGGTAAATAACATAAACATTCTAAGTTACCACTGATAAATTTATAAATGATAATTATCTATTATAATAGAGCCAAAGGTAATAAAATTTGTTCCGATAATTTTTTCAGTGTTCACACACGTGTTAGGTGGTCTTCTATCTAAAGCCTTATAAATAAATACGACGTAAAGACGTTAAAACGTAAACGTAAAAACGTAAAATAACCAATACATGCAAATAAAGCCTAAACGTATTAACTAATTTTAAGGAATGGACGACAAAAGAATAAGATAAAGATAAAGGAGTATACCACTAATACCAATCGTATTTTTCTAGTCCGTAATACTATAAGTATATTGCTGTATATATTGTTTTGGTTACTGTTATATTATACATTGGGTATTTGATTGTTATTAAAATGATAATTATCTATTATAATAGAGCCAAAGGTAATAAAATTTGCTCCAATAATTTTTTCAGTGTGCACACACATGTTAGGTGGACTTCTATCTAAGGCCTTATATACAGATACGAGGTAAAGATGTTAAAACGTAAACGTAAAAACGTGAAATAACCAATGCATTCAAATGGGTAGGGGTCTTTACAGCGCAGTGCATTACCTCGAAACCGTTACCGCGTCACCGTTACCGCGCGAGGACTTTACCACGCATGGACTTTACCGCGAAAACCATTACCGCTCTTAATTATTTTATTTTTTTTTGAAGAAGAAGAAGAAAAGATTAAATAAAAAAAAATCAATATTTTGCAGAAAACAATCCAACAGTTCTAACTGTAAGAGCTGCTGGGTCAGGGTTGTGGCCATACCTAGTTTCCTTTAAAACATTTCCTTCCGAAGTATGCAAACGCCCCTTGCAACTAAGCACGTCGTAATTTACGCACTTACAATTTTTTTTTTATTTTTAACAGTCGTTTCTTTCCTGTTTATGAAATGTTTATATACAGCGAGGTCTTTGCCCCTAGCACTGTTCATTACTTCGATCGACATGACGATTCGTACTTAACTGATTATTAATCAGCAATTTATACAAATCAGTCGATATAAATTAAAAAAAAACACACATAAAAAACTCAAACACAGATATATGGGTACATTTAGTAAACGTTCCACTTTATTAATAAAAATCCAAACCAAAACAAAACTAACCAAACCACACTGCCATCAATCCCACGGAAATACCATTACATAAAATAAAAAATAATGTATAACGATTTTCGCTGTAAAAGTCAAACGCGGTAAAGATCGTTCGCGGTAATGAACTGCGCGGAAATGGTCTTCGCGGTAAAGGACATGCGCGGTAATGGCTTGTCCCGGTAATGGCAATCGCGGTAATGGACTGCGCGGTAATGGTCTTCGCGGTTGTTTTTCCTCTGTAAAGTCCGAAGCCCCATTCAAATAAATGGTGCAATATACAATTGACAATTGTATATTAAACCATATAGTTGCATGCATATTTACGTTTTTATGTTTTTACGTCCTATTTGTACATAGGCCTTAAAATAGTGTTTAAAGTGGGCTATCCAGATACACAAACCTAAAGTTTAAGAGGCTTTGTTTTTGGTGAAGTAAAAGATAAGTTTTCCAATACTAGGATGTCGATACTATAAGTTATAAAATCGTATTATCTACCCTACTATTTGTTTTTCAATGCTCAAACTTGAGTTTTTCATAAAAAAGTTGTATGTAAACGTCGAAGATGCCATGTTTATGTTTGAATGAAAATTGTATTTTTATTCCATTGATTCTAAAAGAGACACTTTTTGTTCATGTTTTACGAGCGAAAAGTTGAACTTTGTGGCCAAAAAGTTTTTTCGCCCGCTAACTAAAACTTGTTATTTTTAAGCTTTTTAAAAGAAAATGCTTTACCTTTACTGTAATATTTATAAAGAAATATGACATTTAGGTCACTCTTGAACTAACGGTTCTTTTTGACCAGATACAGTTATTATAATCATTTCATACAAAATAAAAATTTCTGATTAATCCACTAAAATAAATTAAAAACACAAAATTTCAATTGTAAAATTAATTTCAATATTTATAATATTCAGAATTATTACTATTTTCATAACAGACACATTTTAACAGAAATTAATCACCAAGATATAGCTTTCTTAATTTGAAAATGAAACCGCACGGAAAAGAAACGATTCAGTTGTTTTTTAGCGATTTGATTGGATAGCAATTTGGCATGGATAACTAGATAAGTAATAAGACACTAAAAAAAATACTTTTTGCAATTTAAAATTAAGTATATTTAATAATTTATTATAATTAGTAACAATCGAATAAAAAATATTGTATAATATACGGGCAAAAGGTTTAATTTAGATTTCGTAGGTTTATTACCATCGGGCCCAATTGGCCGGCCCTCGGCTTCTAAAAACTTACTTAATCGAAAAACTTAACTTTTTGCCGTTGTATTATAAATAACTATTTTATAGTTTTGCATGGCGTTATCATATTTTTGTGGATATGTTTATTTTTACTACAATAAATATTTATTACAGAGGGTAAGCCTCATTAACAAATATTTTTTTTTGAGCTGAATTTTTGCAGTTTTTGTATTTTTTAAAACATGAGAGGGACTTAAAATTTTGTAAAATATAGGTTTTTTAAAATGCCATAATGGAAATTTAATGTTAAATTAGTGTATTTTACAGAAAATATTGAATATAATTTTGCATGATACATGGTATATATGTATTTTTAGTAAAAGGTATTATAATGTTTATGCAAAGTTACTTTTACACACAAAAAAATATTGTCTTAAATCAAGAATATGGTGTTTTGTATATAACAAAGATAATATATTCTTCTTTTATGCATACCATAGTTGAGAATATATTCTCCTTTTAAGCATAACATATTCTTATCCTCTCATATTTAAAGGACAATTTTGCTTTAAAGGAGAATATATTTTCTATTCTCTTCGTTATATCCAAACCATACATTCTTGATTTAAGACAATATTATTTTCTGTGTTCTTTATAAGATTAATAATTACGATTAAACGACTTCTTACATGCATTTGTAAAAATTAAACTAGATGAAACGTTGTCAAAACATAGGCACTATTGTACACTAGGTGTTTTGTTTGATTTTAAATTCTGTATCTTTAAAACTTTTTCGTTTGGACTTTTATTCTAGCAAAAAACTGTATATAACATTGTTCATGGGGCTTAAAAAAAAGGCTTTTATTTAAAATATAATTTTTTGAAATTGGGTTATAAATATGTGAGATATGCTAAAAAAACCTTTTACTGCTTTAAACGGCAGTGTTAAGTTGTAAACCCGCATTAGGCACTAACGAAAATTTTGTGTTTTTCGGAAAGGGGGCCTTATGTGGACGTTAGTGCCACCATTACTTTCGTTTGTGCCATCTTGGTTCCCGAGATATAAAAATTTTCCCAAAATTGCCTGTAAATTTTTGACCAAACGCTGGGACAAAGAAGCGACCTAATGATGGCACTTACCTCTCCAGACATAAAAGTACCAATAAACGCTAGCATATTCAAACTATTTCGCTTCCTCTCGTAGGTGCCTCGTTTTAAAAACACCCCATTTTTTCAAGTTTAAACCTCCCTGAGGGCTTAACGCTTTGAGATGGGGAAAAAATTTTTGTGGCACTAACGTCCATGGATATAAGAGATTCTACCCACGTACTTTTTTTTTCAAAATACAAATACGGGATTACAGGCAATTTTGAAAATTCGAAAACAATGCGTTTTAGGAAAACGTTGTTTATAACATTTTTTGACCAATTTAAAATTATCTTTTATATAAGTGCTGAATTAACCAAATACAATAATAATTGTCTTAATTATAAACAACAAACGCTAAAAATAGGAGTTTTACCCTATTTTCACCCCCTTACCCCCAATCGTTTAACCCCAAAATTTAATCAGCTCTTCGGAATACGATAAGAAATAATTTTCAAAAAGTCGATATCTCATGTAGAAATGGAGTTAGAGAGTTTACACCCGGACAGACAGACAGACAGACGGACGCATGATTTCGACTCAGAATGGTCTAAAACTTCGAGAAATGTGAAAAAAACGTGGTCAAAGATTTTGACTTTTCGGCGAAGATTTCAATACATCTTCTGCTTTAAATATATTTTTTTTATGAGTTATATCTTAGTTTACTCAAGAGTCAATTTACTCTAAGAAAGCTTACTTATAAGAGCCGTAAAAAAGTACAAATAATATTAATTTGTTTTATTCAATTTGGCTTCTTTGCACGTATATAGAAACTGGTGGATATTTTACGAATATTGATTTTTAACTTTGTTATAAAGATAGCTCTTCACTGTTTTTGCTGACAGTAAGATTTTACTTTAGATTTATTAATTTGATTTAAAGTGAAAGAAAAATAATTCGAACAAATATCATAATATTATACAGGGTTATTTGTGTAATACTAAATTTGTAAAGTTTTATCTGAGATATAAATTTTAAGTTAATTAAAAGTTAAGTGCCGTCCCCTCTACCTTTTTTGTTTTTTTTTTCAAAAATGTGGTACAATATAATAATTCGACGGAGGTCATATTTAAAAGGTTACAAAACAATTACGAAATGGCACTACTGATAGTAGGTCTCCGTGTACTATAGAAATCTATTATTTGGCGATTTTTTTATGTGACTCCGACCGTTCAAATTTGTTTCCTACCATCCCTTATGAAAATGAAAATTTAGCACACTCTTTTGTTCTTCAGAAAACGCCTTATATCACACTAGTTTGATATTTTTCCACGACTGCTTTAGAATATAAGCAAATATATTCTCCTTTTAAGCATAACATATTCTTATCCTCTCATATTTAAAGCACAATTTTGCTTTAAAGGAGAATATATTTTCTATTCTCTTCGTTATATCCAAACCATAAATTCTTGATTTAAGACAATATTATTTTCTGTGTTCTTTATAAGATTAATAATTACGATTAAACGACTTCTTACATGCATTTGTAAAAATTAAATTTCTGCTTTAAATATCAATTTTTTTTATGAGTAATAGCCATAAATAAGTACAAATAATATTAATTTGTTATTTTCAATTTTGCTACTTTGCACGTATATAGAAACTAGTGGATATTTTACGAATATTGATTTTTAACTTCGTTATAAAGATAGCTCTTCACTCTTTTTGCTGACAGTAAGATTTTACTTCAGATTTATTAATTTGATTTAAAGTGGAAGAAAAATAAGTCGAACAAATATCATAATATCAAACAGGATTGTTTGTATAATACTAAATTTTTAAAGTTTTATCTGAGATTTAAATTTTAAGTTAAGTGCCGTCCCCTCTACCTTTTTTGTTCTTTTTTTTTTAAATCTGGTACAATATAATAATAAAAGTTTACAAAACAATTACGAGATGACACTACTGCAGTCGGTCTCCGTGTACTATAGAAATCTATTATTTGCCGAAATTTTTCACGATCCCTAATAAAATGACATTTAGCACACTCTTTTGTTCTTCAGAAACCGCCTTGATATTTTTATATCACCCTAGTTTGATATTTATGTATTTAGGTTTGCCTAATATCACGTATCTAGGTTTGTCTTAATTTACGTTGTAGAATCTACGAATGTAGCTCACCTCGTTTTATATTTCATTTTCCACCTTTCATCACATATGTTTTTCATGTCAAAAATATAAACTATAGTTATAACCTTACTAGTTTGATCAATATATAACTTGGGATGTTTCATTTATGTCTAGATTTTATAAAAATTACCTAACTTTTGTTTTAGTTACCTTAAATTTCATAAAAAAAATCATAATACACGATCTTATGAAATTGTAAAATAGTACAATTTTACTGTTTTATATGGAAAATTACCTAAATTAATTTAACTAGCAAACTGTCAATTTTGCCTTGATTTAAACAAGAGGCTTGCGTTATAGGCAACCCATTAAACAGCTCGGTACTAGGTATAATATTATAATATTGTATTAAAAAAAAAAAACAAAAAAACTAAAAGTAAAAGAAAATCATATTTCCTGTTTTGCATAAATTTGTATGCTATTTTTTGCTTTGTAATCTTTGCTTTTCGCAAAAATTCTTTGAATAAGTAATAAAAATTAGAAATTATTAAATTAAGAAACTTTATATTTTTTCAGTCTCGTAAGAAAAATAGTGTACATAACTCATTGGATAGTGTATTTCGCACACTCGTGGGGTTTCCTCACTCGCCTGACGGCTCGTTCGTAAACCTTCCCACTAGCTTGAAATATGTCACTTTCCACACTAGTTATGTAATATACTATAGTAGTACGACCGCCGCGGCAGCGGTACACTGTTAAACTCATATGTTGATAGTCAGTTATTGACTCTTGTAATAACATTTTTCCTGAAAAAATTAAGTTTTAAAAAGTTAAATCCCTTATTATTTTTAACCGACTGCCCAAAAAGTAGGAGGTTATCAATTCGACGTGTGACTTTTTTTTATGTTTGTTCCCGCATAACTTTGGAACGGATGAACATGACAAAGTTTAATGTTTCGGTGATTTTTGTTAAGATTGAAGAAAAATGGATGGAGAAGGAAACGGCTAAAAGGCGTGCAGGATCGGGAAGAAGAAAGTAAAAATTTACTTAATTATTTAAGAGAACACCCTTTAACAGAAGCAGTGTAGGCTATAAACAATACAAATTTTCCTGAATCGAAAACCACCGCCCGCCGTCGCATCGATATTTCCCAGATTAGAAATTTTTATGCAGCAAAAAAACTTTTTTTAAACGAAAATATAATTTTCATAAATTATACATGTATGTTTCTTTACTAAGGAGTTTAAAGTTTTATTTCCTATAAGATATACTAAATATTGTGTTTAATTTTTTTATATGATTAAATATTCTAAATGTTTTTTTCAGTTTATTATTTATATTTTATATATTTATTTAAATATTTTATTATTCAAATTTTTTATTTAATTATTTGGTATACAGATTCATGGAGAGCCCCAAATAAGCTTCGAGGTTGTTCTAGCCCCTAGAACAAGCTTGAAGCTCCATTAAGTTTGTAGAAAAGAAGAAATATTAACATAAAAATAACCATCCTGGGGAGACTTATTGCTTCTGCAGATCTCGAACCTCTATACCTATTTGCTAGTTTTTTATTTCTTCCAGCTTCATATAATAACAGCAGTTAGTGTTATTTAACATTATTCGCATTCATGCATTATCTAGTAATAAACCCAGTGTTCTGTGAATAAACCTAAAGAAAAACCGACAATATGTCAAATTATTCTAACCTCTTTCTTAAAATCTTACTTAAACTATAAAATAATTAATAAAATTGACATTTTGGCATATTTAAAACTTGCATTTTTTGTGGGTCTAACTGTACAAGATTGACGAAGTTGCCACCATTGAAATCGGGCTTAAATATGTGCTTTTTTAACGGCTTGTTTTAATCATAGTAGAGGAGAGTTTTTGATTTCATTTAAAAACTATTTAAATTTTGCGTGCTTCCACTAGTGCCAACTAATAAGTTTAGTGGCTAGAGTGCCTAGTTAAAGTTTGGTCAAATTCGGAAAGGTCTAAGAAAAATTACGAAAAAATCAATTTTTTTTGAAAATCGGGTAAGGTTTTGGTTCTGCATTTTTTTATTGATATTTTTCTAGTGGTAAAATCTATTCAACATCGGTTTTATATGATTAAACAAGTGTTTTATTGGTTTCATTTTCATGCACTGAACCTAACCTAATTCGTTTATTTTAACGGGTATCATCATATTATTTAAAACATGAGCATATAGGGATGATTCGACCACTGGATGGAACATTCGAAAAATTAAAATAATATTAAAAATCCAATCCGTTTTTTACTTTTCCAATATACTTTTAATATTGGTTCGTATTTTCAGATTACCTGCTACTTACTAGGTAGCTTTGTATTGTTTTTTATTTATATTAGTCACATAATTTCTGGTTCCTTTTAATATTAGTCTAATATAATTTGTTCATGTTCTAGTTATTTTTAATAAAACATTAATAATTTTTAGTTCATTTTAATGTTGGTTCTATATTTTTATAACTATATTAGAACTATATTATAAATTTTTAATAATAAATTTTAAATATTTTATTAAAATTTATAATTTTATTTACCCTGGTTTAATCTTCCCCACCATCTGGTTAAACCTTCCACCCTAGAGGGATGTTTCAACCAAATGTAACTATTTTTATTTTAATTTATAAAACTAATTATTCTTTAAATTAATACAACTTGTACTATATTATTTAATAGAAAACATATTAAACTATAGATTGGTATAAAAAATAAAACAAAATAATTTATTAAATATATTATAAAAAGATTTAAACATTAAGAAACATCCCCACTCTCCCCTAGTGAATATAAATATAAAACTTTTATTGTATTTTATTTTAATCTAAATGAAGAAATTTATTTATTATAGTAAAACATGTTCTATAATTTAAATAATAAAATGCAGTTTATATAAAAGCTTTTATCTGCAACAATGCGTTTGTATAAAATTAATTGCATTAGTTTGATTTATTTTAATTTATATTTTAAATCTTGTTTAAATTAAAACAACCTGTAAAGATATATCTGTGGCTTGGTTCTAAAAGGGCCAATGTCAAAACTTTTGAACGTATACACATTGTCCCTTCTAGAACCAAGCCATAATGCTTCGCATTCTATCGTATACTTCTGGCAGATTTAAGTATCTTAAACTTAATTAAATTTTATTGAGACATTTCTAATTTTTAAGTGGAGCACAATGGGAATTTTCAAAGTTTTTTATGTTTTTTGTCAGATTACAATTTTTTCATTTATTTCAGAGAAGAATATTTAGGGTTTTTGAGGTTGCTCAAAAATTCAAATTGCGTCGAAATTATAAAATTGAATGAAATCAGTTATTTTAATCTTCAATTTTTAACATCGGATTTGGTTTCAACGACCTTAAAAATACTTAATCACTGATTTTCGGCAAACAATATTGAAAAACCTAAATATTCTTCTTTGAAATAAATGAAAAAATTGTAATCTGACAACTTAACCTCTCAGCACTCAATTTTTATGCCTCAAATCAAACTTGTAGCAGTAGTTTATGAAAGTAAAAGTTTTAATAAGTTCTTAAAAAAAAAGAAAGATCGATTGAAAATTGAGCGCCTTCTGGAATTTTAAAATAAAAAACCTTGAAAATACCTATTGTGTGGCGCTAACAGTTAAGTTTCAATAAAAAAGGGCTATCCTGGTACCAAAAGTGCGTTTCCTTAATCAAAGTTACAACCCACCCATTAAAGCGGTACACAAATGAATCATTTAGTGCCATTTTTATCATTTTAATATTAACAAACACTGTCGTCAGATGCAAGAGCATTAACTTACGCATATTATCAAACGTAAAATACTCATCAGAACCAAGATCATATGGTCACTTCACTTCCAGAATTTGGATTTCATTCATAAACTGGAAACAGGTGCGGTTAACTATAGAACGCGGCACCTAACTACGTCTGCGTCCTAGGGGACTAACCGTTTTTTAATATATAAAAAAACAATTTTATACAAAAAAAAAACACAAAACATGGGCAAAACTAACGTTAATGTAAACACCCCACATTAAAAAAAAAAACGACAAAACAAAACAAAAAAAAATCGGCGCCGCGTTCTATGATTATGCGGTGTCCTGTTGAGTGAGCACGGAGCGGGGGGTTCACGCGCATTTATCCTGTTTTAAGATTATTAACAATTAAATAATTTTAAATACTTTGGCTCAAGAATTTTTCTTTTGAGACAAGACCACTTGCATTTCACATAAGATCAAAGAATTTTAAGTTGAAGAATCAGAAAGATCTTGGCAAGTGAATTATATTTTCATGTTAAGAGAAGGCGCTTTTGGACGTATTCAAGAGTGCGAAGCATTTGGCATAATTTCATATTCCATTACCGCAAAGGATCCTTTTTTCAGTGTATCTAAAAGCCAAGTGCCCCTTATTACTCCAGAGCTCAGATTTTTTTACCTAGAAATAATTCAGGGAGTTTTGTTTTTGGGTTTATTTTTTAGGATGTTGAGCCGCAATTAAAAAGACAATTTTTTGACATTGAACTCTTGTGTAAATATAATTTTTTTGACGTATTTTTCACAAAAAATGGATTTTTCAAAAAATCTCAAGATCGGTGCATCGTAGGAAAAAAAAAGTTTTTATGAAAATAAAGAGGACCAAATTTTCAACATTTTTTCTTTCATGTATTTGTTTGTACGACTTATAGCTAATTCACGGCACCGCCTTAAACTTCACACTATAGGTTTTAACTTAAAACCTTTAACCTTTAAGCGTTTTATTTTCTTTTTCTTGAAAAACCAAAATTTTTCTTTATGAGTCGTTTAGCAACATTTTGGCTAAAAATTAAAAAAAAAAAACTATCTAGCGCTTTTTTTTAAATGTTTGTAAAATTACATTTTAAAATAATTCACCAACTTGTGTCCCATTATCGATAAAATTGATACAATAAAACAATTTTCGATTGAAAATAGCTGCTGTATTAAGCATAAAAAAACCTTTAAAAGAACATGCAACAAGTGCTACTTTCTTGGATCCTTAACAATTCTGGCATAGATTTTTTGAATTTATAGGTTAAAAACGTAAAAAAATACTGAAAATAGACATGTCATTTGTAATCATAAAGGTTTTTATGCTTAATACAGTGGTGATTTTTAATCAAAAATCAGTTTACTGAATCTCGAAACGAAAATTATTTTAAAATTTGTAATTTTACAAAAATTTAAAAGAAAGCACTAGATAGATTTTTTTAGTTGTCACCCAAAATGTTCTAAGAGGCATACCTAAAAGAAAAATTTTGGTTTTTCGAAAAAAAAAACGCTAAAAATCTATAGTGTAACTTTTAAGGCGGTGCCGTGAATTGGAAAAAGTCGTACAAACAATACATAAAGGAAAAAATGTTGCAAATTCGGTCCTCTCTATTTTTATCTAGAACGTTTTTTGTCGTAGGATGCACCGATCTTGGGATGTTTTGAAAAATCCGTTTTTTTAAGAAAACTATGTCAAAAAATAACAGTTCCAAATCTAGGATGTAAGAAGCCAGCAGGATTGAAGAAAGATGGGGAAGATGATTATTGGAGATTCTTTTAGGGTAGAGAAGAGTAGCTCTTAATATCAAAGATTACACAGCCCCACAAAAAAAAAAGTCCGGATCTCTAGACCAGACATGTGTATCCTTATGTATTTTGGCCCGCTGAATCCGAATCCGAGGTCAGAAAAAGCCCTACACCCCAGGAATTGGCCCCAGAGGCCGAAAATGGCCGCTGAAAGGTGTGAAACGGGAATTCCGGCATGACGGATGCTCAGGGCAGGTTGAGATTGCATTCTCAAGGCAAAGTCGAATTAGTGGGTAACCGAGCTTAGATCCGACAGGCATCGCGGCCCCTGAGGCCGGAAAATGGGCCCCTGGGAGCCGAAAAATCGAGATTTTCACGTCGGGATCGCAGCACTTCGATTTTCTTGTAACTTCAAACTGCAGCAACGTAAAGAGGCTGGAACCTCTTCCAGGCCCATTGAAATTCACACCCAGGGTCCGAAAAACGGGCCCTCAATGAGCCACGAATTGTTCCAACATCGTCAGTGTTTCCTGAGTTTGAAAGTCCATAGAAACGTCAATGCCGTGATGACGACGTGGAAATCTTGATTTTCCTGCCCTGAGGGCCCATTTTCCGGACCCTGGGCGTGAATTTCAATGGGCCTGGAAGAGGTTCCAGCCTCTTTACGTAGCTGCAGTTTGAAGTTTCAAGAAAATCCAAGTACTGCGATCCAGACGTGAAAATCTCGATTTTTCGGGCCCCGAGGGCCCATTTTCCGGCCTCAGGGGCCGCGATGCCTGTCGGATCTAACCACCGTTAGCCACTAATTCGACTTTGCCTTGAGAATGCAATCTCAACCTGCCCTGAGCATCCGTCATGCCGGAATTCCCGTTTCACACCTTTCAGCGGCCATTTTCGGCCTCTGGGGCCAATTCCTGGGGTGTAGGGCTTTTTCTGACCTCGGATTCGGATTCAGCGGGCAAAAATACATAAGGATACACATGTCTGGTCTAGAGATCCAGACTTTTTTTTTGTGGGGCTGTGTTATCTATTATAAATAATTGTATTAATGTCAGTCGAATATCGTATAAAATACGGATATATACCCTACAAAACAAACCAGAAATCAAAATTCCCTGAATAATTTCTGGGTAAAGCCGCTTTTATTGACCTGACGACTGTAATATATGGCTAAACATCCTAGTTAGCTTCGTTAATTTTTACATAAATGAAACTTTACAAATTTTTTTTTGACAAAAACTAATAAACATTTTTGACATAGAAATAAAAACGTTACTTACCACACTTCTAAATCCTGGCAAGAACTCGCTGTGCCCTTTCGCCCAAAGTACAGGAATTCCACACGTATTGGCAGTAAGTGAGACAGTGAAAGCAGCTGGAGAGGACCCAATCACCAGTATAGCCACAACATGCTTTCCCTCAAACGTTTCACACAAATTTTCCAGCAAACTCGCACTAAAACTCCCATTATCCGGTAACTCAAAAACTAGAGTTTCCAACGTTATATTAAAACTCAGTTTCCCCGATCTACCGGCTATATAACTCTGGGTTATGTTATGCAGAGTTTTATTGAAAGCTTTGCTGTAACTCTGACCAGTTGAGCTAGTTGCTATGGCGAAGTACATCTTTCCTTTTAGGGTATCCGGGAATCCTCGAGTACGATCATTTTCGTAACACAAAACTTGTGTTAAAATCAACGCGAATTGTAGTATTAGAAGTGTTTTGTAGGGCGACGGATTTAAGGTCATTTTTTACGGGTAAGGGATATGTAAGGGAAAAGTATTAGAAAAGGGTCATACTTGATTTTTAGATGTTTTAGGTGGTTGAAATGCCTCGAAAAAAAGCATTATGGTATCGAGATCGATTATCAGGATTAAAGTTTTAGACATTTTTAGATTTTTACGATAAAAGATTTATTGCTTTGGTTGCTGTCAAGTAAGGCTTAAGATAACTGGTTTTAAATTGATTTTTTAAACGAATTTAAATTTTACTTTGTTATATTTGGGTTTCGTCCATTTTAGCTGAATCATGTTACTTGAAGGTGTTTATGTTCCAATTTGATCATCTGAAACAAGAGAAAAAAATAAACAAACTAGGCAATACACTGAAAAAAAATTATTTTGGCATTTATTGCAAAAAATTTACCGTATGGAAATGCGAAAGCTTTAATGATCATTCAAAAACAAATCTTTCAGAACATGCTCAGCATCTTTTATAACTTGCAAAACTATCTTGCCTATTTTATTATCTGTCAAAAGTATACTATTCAATATACAGACATGTCTGCTATAAAATAATAGACATTTTTAGGCGCAAATATTTTTCAAGTTAAAAAAAATTCTAAAATTTCATTTTATAGCGTCAAATATGTGTACGAATTAATACTTTACTTGTGATATTAAATACTGCAATGTGTATATTGTATACAAAACGTTGCCATACTAACATAGACACCGTGCTGATACATTTGAATCCCCACGCAACATATGTTTATTAATACTAGGATGCTATAGTAAAAATTACTGTAACATTTCGTAAAGCATATCACACTTATAGTATGGTTGAGTTGTTAAGTTTTATTACTGATCTAGTTTAAAGTATGTTACAGGATTCAGAAAAATTAAAAATCGGTAAATATAACCAAAATTTTGATTAGTAATTATTATTAAAGATTTCAAACACACACAATTACACACTGACAAAATAATCGATCCTTTTTTTACTTTTCTCTGTATTATTACTAATCAAAATTTTGGTATCTATTACCTATTGTTATTTTACTAAATACTGTAACATACTTTAAACTAGATCAATAAGACAACAACTACAACTTAAAGTATACCAAACTATAACTGTGATATAATTTACCAAATGTTACAGTATTACTAAACACAAGCTGCGTGGGGATCCAAATGTATCAGCACGGTCTTTATGTTAGTATGACAACCTTTTTATACAATACACACATTGTAGTATTTAATATCACAAGTAAAGTATTAAATACCAATGGTGGCGATATAAATAAAAGATATGTATTAACAAATAACATTCAGTATTAAAAATACAACGAGAGTTCTCTAGCATATTATGAATTAACCAAATGAAAAATTAAATTTTCTCTTTTTTACCTATCTTGACAGGAATAAAAGAATTTTTCCCTTAACCGTAGTTTTGTGCAATTTTAATATAATATAAAATTATATTTTCTTTGTTGAAAATGTGGAAAATGGGTTTTTAAGAAAATTAAATACGGAATACAAACCTCGCAGATTTGAATGTACCCAAAGCTAATGGATTTCAGTCAGTGTCATGCTACACACATTATTGTGAAACATTGTACAATACAATTGTATCATGTATCATGTACCCTGATGGCTATAATAATTATTATACACCTTGTAAACACTTTAAACTACAATTACCAAATACCGCGTGTCCCAGCTAAGACAGATCAATTGGGCCCCGTTAAGCAAAAACCTATCCACCCACAAAATAAAAAAAATGAGATTTTTGCACATAAGGACTAAAGAATAGTATATTCTATAACTAGTATGGAACAGACAATATTCCGCGCGAGCGGAAAGTTTGTCATACGAGCTGGCAGGCGAGTATGACGGTCCCGCGAGCGCGGAATCACTATTCCATACGTGTTGTAGACTATTGTTTTTCTTCGACTGCAAATATGAAACACTGTATGGCTTTAAACTGCGGACTACAATGTTTATTATTAAATATAAAAAGTTCCTATAGAGGTTGGTCCGGAAATGAGCCCTAAGGGAGCTGCAGCCCTTTCAAATTCAAATTCAAATTCAAATTCATTTATTAGAACGCAAACTATACAGTAAACTATACAGTAATTACTATCACGTCATTAGAAAATACAAATACAATATTATTAAAATAAAATATCACAGATTTGTGTTAAAAAAATCATCCACGGTATAGAATCCGTGTTTACAGAGAACTTCTTTAACATCAGTTCGAAAGCGTTTGAATCCGCCTGCATTTTTTATGGCAATAGGTAAATGGTTGTAGATTTTAAGTGCCATAATGTGCGGGCCTTTCTAAATTTGGGTGAGCCTTGAAAAGGGAATATATAGTTTTGTTCCTTGCCTTGTAAAATGATTATGACGATCACCGCTTTTGGGGTACAAATGTAAGTTTTTTTTTTAATGTGGCCATGCACATTCTAAAATAAAAAGGTATGCGATTGTTAAAATTTTATGTTTTTTAAAATAAGGTTGACATGAAGTTCCATATGGTAGCTTAAGCATGGTTCGAATTATTCGTTTTTGCATAACAAATAGTTTGTCGGTCTTTGTTGCATTTCCCCAACAGAGAATTCCGTAAGAGAGGGCTATTGAATCGGGAACAAAAAAAAAGCACCAATAAAATTTTAATGCTGCAAGACGATTCTTCATTTAAAACTAAGCAAAAAAGTATTTTTCACCAAAACAACTAAATTTAATATTAAAGGAGATATAGCCTTTTAAAAGTAACATTTTTAGTGGCACAAACTTTACTTCCTCTTAATTGCATTTTTTTTTTGAAAACGGTTATTCCTACAGTGTTACCTTATATAACATTTTTACTGAAGAAATCTATTTTTATTACAAAAAATCCAAAAAAAATATACATAAAAAAGTTTGGGGCAAAAATGTGTTAAGCCTCACATATTTTGTCCGTCTAGGCATGCCTCTGGATAAATTAAAAAAAAAATAATATAAACTTATTGCCCTTATTAATACTAGTAAACATACAAAAGATAGTCGCTCTAGCCTGAAGAGTACAAGAGTTATTAATTAAAAACCTTATTTTTATTACAATTTTAAAGAGCCTCCCTTAGGACTCATTTCTGGACCAACCTTTATATGAACTTTTTTTCATATTTTTTAACGTAGAATCACCTTTTAAATTTCTTGAACTTATTTCTGAATAACCCTGTATAGTTATTTTAATTGGTAATGACCTCCTCCACCACCCCCTTTCGTTTGATCGTCGACTTTTAGGACACCCTTATTGCAAAATGCAGAAGTTTAAATCTGTGCCAAATTTCAGATCAAACAAACAAAATATGGCTTCCACCTCGGCTTGCACTTAGTTCAAGAAGGAAAAAATACCTACCTTTTTCATATACAGGGTGTTCCGTGAGGAAAGGGAAATATTTAAAGAATATGCTGTATAGGTCAAAATAAGAAAAAAAGTTCCCATAAACATATGTCCACAAACGGCTCATAAGGGAGCTACGCCCCTTCAAATGGGGTACCAAACATTTAATTTTTAATTAATAACTTAGGAACCCTTTGTGTTATAGCAACAAGGTTTTGCATGTGATCTATTCTTAATAAGGCCAATGGTATTTGCATGTAGTCACTTAAACCAGGGGCGTGCGACAAGAGGGGTCTAATCACTTTTTTGCCCCAAAATTTTTTCTGTTAAAGTTTTTTGTGGGTTTATTATTGGAATAGTATTCTTTAGGTAAAAACACATTAAAAAGGTACTCTTGCTAAAATACTTTAAGATTAACCGTTTTCGAGAAAAATAAAGGCAAAATTACAAGTTTCAAGAACCAAAAATTAAACACCAAATTGTTGAAAACCAAAATTTCAATGGTGTAGGTTAACTGTACACCACAAACTAAGAAAAAAAGTTTGTATACAGGTAATTCCAAAAATCAATGATAAGGGAGTTATGGTCTCCAAAATTTTTGAAGGGTGATGGTACCTTTAAAATCGATTTTTGAACCTACATGTATAAAACTTTTTTTCTTAGCTTTTGATGTAGAATCACACTGCAAAAATTACAATTCTGGTTTTTAACATTTTAGTTTTAATTTTTGGTTCTAGAAAGGTGTAAGTTTGCCTTTAATTGTATTTTTTTCGTAAACAGTTAATCCTATGGTATTACAACAAGAGTACCTTTTTTATGTGTTTTTACCTTGGTTATAATATTCTAAAAATAAACCCACAAAAAAGTTGAGCAGAAGAAGTTTTGGGCAAAAAAGTGATAAGACCCCCCATTACGGACGCCCCTGGTTAAAGTAACTACATGCAAATACCATTGTCTGATAGGCTTTATAAACCATAGATCACGTGCTAAACCTCGATGCTTTAACACAAAGGGTTCCGAAGTTATTAATAAAAAATCGAAATTTTGGGACCCCTTTGAAGGGGCGTAGCTCTCTTACGAGTCGTTTTTGGACATTTATTTATAAGAACTTTTTTCTTATTTTGACCTCTAGAATACATCCTTAAAATATTTCCCTTTCCTCACGGAACACCCTGTATAAATATATATATATTTGATAGAAAACAAGATTCGGTGCCAAATTTTAGCCTAAAACATCAAAGTTAGCCCCTCCCACTTCATTTTAAAACTTAAACAAAATTATTATTTTTTCAATTTCAAATGTAATTTTTTTAAGTGTAGCTTAGATATATTTATGCATTTTTCATGATTCATGTATAGAAATATAGTTGATTAAAAAAATTGTGCCTTGTAAAAAAAAATATTATTTTTTTTTATTTTTACCTGAATTTTGGCACATAATTTGTTATTCTATTTTTTATAATATAAGGAGAGACTTCAAAGAACCGTGTTTTTTTTAATGTTTCATAAGTACGTAAAATAGTATTTTAATCAAGGCCGTTTAAAAAGTCTTTTTTTTTACCACCAGCCTAAAAGCACATCTTTATTACTGTTCTTTTCATTGGTAGAAATATTATTTCTCTACCTATGATGTCAGAGGTTCTAAAAATAATGAAATTGCGCCATAGTTAATAATGAATTTTTATTCAGCTATTTTGGCATCTGACGTTTCACATAATTATTAAATCACATTGCTATTTGCAAGTGTCTTTAGGCACCAAATTTATTTATTGCATGATTATACAACCCATAGATTACCGTAAAGATCATAGATTACTAGAGGTACAACCCCCATATATTAGATATTAGATATTCAACTCGTAAAACGACAATGTTTTATAGGTTGCATATGACTTGCTGCAAGCCTTGGTCAATTTGCGCAGCACAAATAATCTGGTCTTTTGTTGATATAACCTTAAAATAAAATTGTTTATTTTTTAAAATGACATATTTATTAACAAAATTTAACAAAATTAATTAGTAATTTTGGACTTTGTGGGGTACTGTGGGGTTTCATTATTATTAGAAGACAGAGTTGTATTGAAGAGGGAAGAACTTGAAGAAAAATTAACTAAAGAAAGTAGCTTTTTCATTAAATTTAGTAAAATAAATAAATAAATAGCTAATTAATTGTACTGGTAGTGAGAAAAATACTATATTTTCCACGTGAGTGAAGATTTAACATTTCGCGCAATTTGAGGCAGGTCAAAAATGTTAAACTTCTCTCACTTGTTAAATAATATACTATTACGTCATTTATATAATTTTACGGCGTTCTAGTTAGATTGTAAGAACGAAATACGATAATAAAAGGATTTTTAAGCCGTAATATGCAGTAAACTGAGATAAAGTTAAGGGAAATGATTAAACCCGAGACTATAAACTGATATTTAATGGGTTTATTCTAAAGACTTTGTAGTAGATTTATGATGAAGGCAATTAATATTTGTTGTATGACCTAATGATCGTGAGTTCAAACCTCACTGGCGCCGATTGACTTTTTCAGTTAATTAATAATTGAAATTTGGCGAAGGCGTACTCCCTAGATATATTGGTTCGAAAGTCAATTAAAGCCGGTGGTTCCCAAATTCGCCAAATTTCAATTATTAATTAACTGAAAAAGGCAATCGGCGTGAGGTTTGAACTCACGATCATTAGATCAGTGTCAGGCTATATTGATACCATTGACCGCTGAGCTAAATCTCCCCATATATCAAGTCTATAGCTCAAAGCGTTTTAAGTTATGGTGGTCAAAATTTTCCCAGACAGAGACAAAAATTTTTTTTTACATATAAAATCAATAAAAATGTTTCAATTGTTTCTACTTCGCAAGACCTTCCTCGGGAAAAGTAATTATTTTAGAAAGTTACTTTTTATCATTATTTGTTTTAAAGTTTTATTTTGGCTCGGGTCGGAGAGCTCGTAACCTAATATTTTCTCTCGGCTCAATTTTATATATTACTTAAGTAGGTAAAAATTTTCATTTATTTAAAAATATTGAAGGCACTTTTTAAAAAATGTGTTTACCCCTTAGTCCCAAAACTATTGTGTATAAATATGAAAATATCTGAATCTGAATGTAATAAATATAATGCATATGATCCTGAAAGTTAAACATACATTTTTAGGGTACCTCATTTCCACAGATTTTTGAGTTTCTAGAACCCAAAGGAACCGGATCCAAAATCTAGCATTTGGATAGTAGTAGTAGTAGTTTCGAATTATCCAAAATCGCCAAAAAACGTCTTAGACAGTTATGGGATGCAAATATGTCATGGAGAGCCCCAAATAAGCTTTTGGCTTGTGCTAGGGGCTCTCCATTAATTTTGTTTTACATATTCCAAATAATAGGTATGAAGTTTACATTATTCATTTTCTTTTGAAATTATATTCATCCAGCCGCTTATTCTTTAATATATATTCTCTGGCAGTGGTTCCTTTTCAAAACTTAATATTCGTTTTCAGCCTCCAAATCATTTGATGAAAATATAACTATTTTAAAATTTTACTAAAATTGTCATAATGTCATAACATTCTACTGTACAAGTAAAGCAAAACCGTGATAACATTAATATGTTTTAAGCCTCCAGTTATGAGACAAGGTTTTCATTACTTACATATTTCTTAATATCTTAAGCGTCACATAAATTTAAAGTTCTTGGACGATCCCATCACATAATTTTGGGACACTTTTTCATAAAGGTTCCCTACCCCCTACCCCACGTCCAAAACTTATTAATTAATGATGCCAGCCGAGAACTTTGTTGATATCGTAAGCGTCACATATTTTGGGACACTTTTTGAGACAATTTTTCGTAACGGTTCCAGCTCCCTAGCCCCATCTAAAACATATATTAATGTATAAAATAAGTAACTTTAAAAATGTCCGACTGTACGTACATGTACGTGGGCCCGATGTCACTTTTTTGTACACACGATAACTTGAGAAAAAAGTTATCCAATCGTTCTATAAGAGAAAGATCCCTTTTAATTTTATACTTGATTCTTATTGATTTCTATTGGTTTTAAATTAAATGGTGTACACACCATCCACTCTGTTAAAAAAAAAAACTATGCTATATCTGTAGCATAGAGGCAAACCGTCATATCTCCATTTTAGAAATGTTGAGAAATTAACGAAAAAAGTTTTTTATTTATACGATCGTTTACCATTCAAAAAATAAGTTTTCTGTGTACTAAAATGAAGTAACCTAAAATATGGCCCCAATGTGGAGATACATTTACCTCTTTGTTACAAATATACTATAGTACTAGCTCCCCTTGCGGAAGGTTGAAGTTTGCCTATCCCCTACTGTTTTCTCAGTCTTTATTTTAAATTTTTATTTTTTTTGAGTTTTAATTAAATCATTTTAACGTGTGTATTGTAGAAAATGTAATATATTACCCACTGTGAAGAGTATATAAAGGAATGCGAAGCATTGCATACCTTCACGACTTGTTAAAGGCTATGTAATTACCTAGTTTGAAAGCTTTTAACAGGGTTATGAGTACTTCCAAAGATTTATATCAAATTAGCTACATAAACAGAAATTTTAACTACATTTTAACTACATAAACAAGAATTTTAACACCTTTTAAACAACTACTTAAGAAAATATTCTACAAAAACTTTCAGGTTTTTTTAATTAAAAATTATTATTTTCTACAACTATCTTTGTAAATGCCCGTGTCTGTACTACTTTTTTGTTTTGTAAACAGCGTGGGTTATATTACCTAGATCACTATAGTCCGTCCAATTATGCAAGATAGTAGTAGTTTAAAATTCCCGCGATTTTTAAGCTAAATTATTGTTTAAAAACTCGTATCTTTTAACATATAAAATATTGTGACATTCTTTGTCCATGACAATGATTGACGGTCGTTAAAGCTAATAAAAGAAGAGAAAGTTACATAAAAAAATGGTTATACTTAATGTTATTTTGTATGGTATTGAAAAGGGTACTTTTTTGGTTTATTCTTCATACACTCACACTAAATTAGCATATACTAAATATTGTACAAACGTAAACTGTATTGAACACAAGAAAAACGTCAAATTTTTAAGTTACAATTACAACTTAAGGCCTATCCAGTGGCTCGCATAACAACTATTACAAGATACATGACGACACATCAAGCCAATCCTGCCATCGCATTCTTATGTACTACTATGTATACTATGTACTAAACCATATACTCCCTTGACCAATACGTAACAAAATTGTTATAAATTATTGGTATTTTAAATCATTTTTACTGTATAGTGTTGTAGTTGTTTAATTGTATTTCAATGTTTTATTCTTTTTTATTTTAATTTTATAGTATTGTGTTTATTTGGATTATGTATTTATTTAGATTATGTATTTATTTTATTACTATTCGTTATGATGACTTACCAACATGTACTCAGTGTATCTTATTTGGTCAATAAATTACTATTACTATTACTATTGCTTGTTCTGCGAGTCTTTGGATAGGTCCTTTTTAAGTCCAAACGATTTATCCATAAATGCTATTTATGGTGTAAAACGGGCCGCGTCCCTTACTGTCTTGTATAACTGGATGGAGAATATATAAGTAGGTTTGTTAGGGTAGGTGGTAGTTTGAGTGATTGTGTAGTGGGTAAACTACCTACCTACCCTAACAAACCTGCCTATCCAGTGCTCTAATATTACCAAAGTTACGGTTGGGTGATTTAGTTGATTTTTATGATTTATGTCCTTACTTAAAATACTTTTTTCCACTTTTTGCTTTCAAAAAAAACCTTTTTTAAGTTATTTTGTGTCAGTTTTTCTTAAATGTTGGCTCTTTTTTTTTTCTTGTTTGACATTTTTTTAAAAATGCTAGTGTTTAAAGCTAGCTCATAGTCGTGAAATGTTATTTATCAGTTTCGCACGATGCCACACAGCGGTAAATTCTCCATGGGTAATTCCATAGTAACTGTCGTTACAGCCGCATAAAAAATGACACTTTCTTTTAAATATTTTATTATATTATAATAATTATCAATTTTTCACAAACAGTCTTTAAAATAACAAACAATCTTTAATAACAATAATATAATAAAATATCTAAAAGAAAGAGTCATTTTTTCTGCGGCTGTAACTGCAGTTACCATGGAATTATCCGCATGCTCATTTACAGCTCTTGTTATGTAATATTATTATTTAACTTCAAGTGAAGTTGTTTTATGTTTTCCAGCAAATAATTCAACGTATTGCTTTTATACATACATTTTATATTTAACATAGTGATATACACTGATTCAGTAGTTATAATTACACTACACGGTAAAAATAAATTACATTAAATTACATACTCCTTAAATGGTAATATGTTGCCATAGACCGGAATGGTAAAAATTACATAGTCCGTAATGGTAATGTTTTGCATAGACCGGAACAATAAAAATTACATAGTCCATAATGGTAATATTTTGCATAGACCGGAACGGTAAAAATTACATAGTCCATAATGGTAATATTTTGCATAGACCGGAACGGTAAAAATTACATAGTCCAGAATGATAATATTTTGCATAGACTTGAAATTTGAAAAAAAAAATATTTACTACTTAGAAAATGTTTGTTTTAAATTACAAGTCTCTGTGTCAAAGCTTTTTTGAAATATCGTAGCGCAAAGTTCATTTGGTTTAATAAACCAACGATTTGCACCCTTAATACGAGTATAAACTGCTTACATCTTTATTTAAAGATCTAATGGTTGATAAAGATCGTAATTTATAATGAATGTAAATTTTAGGCACAAATCAAAAATTTTAATATCGTACATAAATGATATTTACCTTTTTATACACTTTTAACACTTTAACCTAGCAGCATGCGTCGCTATCTCTCTAACAATAACAATATTAAACGGTCCGTCCCATGATGCGACGCCGTCTTGGTTATTGTCCAAAGCGCACGCGCGTTTTAAAATAACATAGTCCGACAGTGTAAAATCATGTAAAAATATGTAAATCAATGTAAATATATTTTTCTACATTCTTTTACATTCTTTTACATTCTTTTACATTCTTTTACATTCTTTTACATTCTTTTACATTCTTTTACATTCTTTTACATTCTTTTACATTCTTTTACATTCTTTTACATTATTTTACATTCTTTTACATAAATTCATGAATTATGCATAGTCCAGAATAGTAAATTTCCTATTCCGTACTATGTAAATTGATGTATTTTTATATTATTTTACATGCAGTTTTTACAGTGTAGGCAACAAATCGCAACTTTTTTTTGTTGCCCCGATCGGAAAGTAAATTTTTCTTACTAATTCGAGGGCGTAGAATCCGAATCTGACCTTATAAAAATTCCAGCATTTAAAATTTTTGAGATATAAGTTCAGGTAATAATAATTTTTCAAAATCTTTAAAAAAAAGAGTAGAATTTTGAAAATTTTAGTGTATATTAAAAAAAATACGAGGAATTCAAAAATTTATATGTCAAGAACCTACTGTCAGAGTAAGTACGGGAAAAAAATAAAAAGGTTAAAATGAAAGTGCAGAGTTTACTTAATTGCTCATTTGTGGCTAAACTATCAAATTTTTTTAAAAACTTTATAGAACTTAATTTGTAGATTATAAAATAAAGTTCTCTACAAAAATATTTATAAAAATATTTTTTTATTTTGCTTAGTTTGTTCCTAAAAAGTAAATAAATGAAAAAGATATAAAATTAAAGTACACAGTGTAAACTTTTTTCCCGAGCCCAAAAAATATATTTTTCTTATCAATTTAAAAGAGCAGAATACAAATTTGCCTTAAAAAAATACAGCACGTCTTATTTTTTAAATTTTAGTACATGCAATTATGCCAATTTAAAAATTATTTATAAAACAAAATATTGTGTATTTTTTTTTGTTTTTTAATGGTTCTACATCATAAAAATGTTACTTTATTACATAAGAACCATAATACGTAACATTTTTTTAGTTCATTTTTGACCCGCTAGTAATTATTTTTGACAATTTTTAGCATGAGTACGTGGCGATAAGCTTGTTCCCTTAGGCACCCTTCTTCTTACCCTCCACCCCTACTTAGTTTTATCACATTATCCATTATTTTTTTAATATTTTTTTTTCATAATATCCCTATTTATTCTACCTATGAATTTAAAGTTTCTATGTTTTAAGTGGGGTATTTTTTAACTAATATTGAGTCGCCGAATCCAAATTTGTGTTTGGAATATTTTTGTCTCCCATGATTTTAAAACAAAAGAGGGATAAAATAATGATTTTTTAACATTTTTATCTTATTTTTCTCAGAAAACTTAGATTATAGAAATATTCTAAGGCCAGATTCGGTTTCAACGACCCAAAATTAGTTAAAAAACATATGACTCCAATCGAGGCAAGAAACCGTGTTGTCTAGTGTTATTATTATACCTTTTTTTTTGGAAATGCACATACACAATTTTTAGGAAAAATCAAAGTAATTTTTAGAACACGTCAATTTATAGGCTAATTCTGTTTAAAACTCTGTCAATAAATAACCTAAAAATTTAAATTTAAAATAAAACTGGCTAATTCACCCTAACTTTAAGCTGGAAATGCCCTAAGCTAAAAATGATATCCTGGAAAAGATTCAAGAGATTCAAGATATTTTATTCGTGTAGTATACATAAAAAATGTTTTACACATGTCATTTTGTAATAAATATAAATAAAAAAGTAATCTTATTACTCACAATACATAATTTTGAACAGCTACAAAAGTCTATTGTGAAAAAAGGGACAAAATGTCAGAATTCATAAATTCATCTACGCTATAAAAAACGTTTTGTATAAGAACACTCTTTACCTTATTACGAAAGCTTACCATTTTTAAGTCTTGTATATTTTTAGGTAGTTTATTATAGAATATTGGTCCGTAATAGTTACTGCCGTTACGGCTATGAAAAAGGCGAAAAAATGGGACTTTGACATTATGTTTGTTCCTCAGATTGTGAGGTAAAAACTCCGCGTTGGTTTGATAACTGCTATGATTTTCTTTAACATGGACTAAACAAGTTAAAATAAATAAGCAAGGAATCGTAAGAACTTTTAAATTGCTAAAGACATGTCTCACGTCATCTCTATACGCTACATTGCCTAATATTCTAACCACCTTTCTTTGCAATTGAAAAATCCGGATGGTATGACTAGAGTGCCCCCAGACTATTAGTCCATATGAGCAATGAGACATAAACAAAGAATGATACGCCATCAATAACGTATGATTATCTAGTATATTCTTTAATGAACGAATGAGAAAAATATTTGATCGTAATTTCTTGGAGAGCTGGTCAACATGCATATTCCAAGATAAGTGGGGGTCAAAAGTAATTCCCAGATATTTGATTGAGACAGGATTTTCAAAACTGTGGGGCCTAAACGAAAATATCAAATTTTGAGTTTTTTTAGTATTTAAACAAAGTTTGTTTGCGGAAAACCATTTAACTGCCTCTAGACATTTTGTTTAAAAGAATATTTTCATTATGATGAAAAGAACACCAAGCAGTATCATCTGCAAAAAGTAAAGTTAGGTCATTTTCTGTAATAATAATGTCATTGATAAAGATGAGGAATAAGATAGGACCCAAAGTCGAACCTTGCGGACTCCATGAAAGTTACTTTTTATGTCAGATTTTATAAAAATTTTTAAAACAAAATTGTTTCCTATCGGAAAGAAAAGATGAAAGTAAACCTATACTGTTATTATTAAAATTATAATATCTTAGCTTGTCTATCAAAATGTCGTGAGGCACACAGTCAAAGGCCTTTTGGATATCTAGAAGTACTGTCCCTGTGAAGGTCCCATCCTCGAGGCCCCCGACTATCATGTCAACTAATTTATTCAAGGCGGTGCAAGTGTTACGTTTACTTCGAAAACCATTTTGGTTTATATTAAATAAATTGTGTTACCAAATGTTTCTTTAAAATCCTTTCAAAAATTTTTGAGATAATTGGGGGGACAGATATGGGTCTAAAGTTATTTAAATCCTCAGCTGAGCCCCCTTTGTGAAGGGGAATTACTTTTGACAGTTTTAACACACTGGGGTAGGCACCTTGAGTTATACAGTTATTAAACAACTTAGTCAGCGGTACTATGAGTAGGTTTTTGAGTTGCTTAATAATTTTAATATTAATGTCATAACAATCCTTGCTTGGTTTATTTTTTATACTGTCAATTTCATCACGTAATTGATTATAAGAAATAGTGTTAAATTTAAATGGTGGTAACTTTTTGTTTGGATATAGTCTAGGTAAGAGCCGTATAAAATAATCATTTGGGTAAAGAAATCTGTTACTTTTTAGGATAAATCCCAAATTAATTCCTTTTAAAACTTCTACCATTTTACGAAAATTACACAGGCCAACAAGAATTTTGTGATCGGATATTTTTTAATTTTCTGACTGCCAAACAAGCATAATATTATACTTATACTTTTTTTTTGAAATGCACCAATCACATACACAATTTTTAGGAAAAATAAAAGTAATTTTTAGAACACGTTAATTTATAGGTTAATTCTGTTTAAACCTTGTAAATAACCTAAAATTAAAACTTAAAATAAAACTGGCTAATTCACCCTAACTTTAAGCTGGAAATGCCCTAAGCTAAAAATGATATCCTGGAAGGGATATAGTATAGGTAAGAGCCTTATAAAATAATCATTTGGGTAACGAAATCTGTTACTTTTCAGGATAAATCCCAAATTAATTCCTTTTAAAACTTCTACCATTCTACGAAAATTACACAGGCCAACAAGAATTTTGTGATTGGATATTTTTTAATTTTCTGACTGCCAAATAAGCATTTTTTTGTTTCCATTACGTATAATTTTTATATTTTTTTTCAGCTATAAGCCATGCGAAAAAACTCATTTTTTAGTATGAAGTGTAGAATTTTTAAGTAATTGACATTGGTCTACATCAACATAATCACAAGAAGCCATTTGACACATTTTTAAAAAGATCGGATCAAAAATAAAAATTTTAACCACCCGGATTTTTGTTTTAATATTTCGTTATTTTACTTGAAATCAGCAGTATCAAAAGTAGTCTTATGCAAAAATTCAGAATTTTGTCTCTGTTTTTTTCCCTGGCCCACTGTGCGGTTGTGCGGTTGTTCAAAACCCTTACGTGATGAACAAAACGAAAGTTGTATGTGAAATCAACATAACTAAATTACCCAAATTCAGCTGTCAGATTCAAATCAACTTTTAAAAGTTGAATATTAGTTGGCCTGTGTTATCAAAAAGATAAATAAAATAGTACTTGTTACTTATAAAAAACTTTTTTTCACTTTCACTCTGTTCTTGAAATACAACAACACGTTTTAAAAAGTCCAAATCAAGATAACTAAATTACCCAAATTCAGCTGTCAGATTCAAATCAACTTTTAAAAGTTGAATATTAGTTGGCCTGTGTTATCAAAAAGATAAATAAAATAGTACTTGTTACTTATAAAAAACTTTTTTTCACTTTCACTCTGTTCTTGAAATACAACAACACGTTTTACTTTCCCAGAGGAAAGTAAACTTACTTGTATATACCGGGTGTTTTTTTAACCTGAAACTTTTAAATATCTCGAATAATATGCACTTTAGAAAAAAAGATGTCGAACAAAAGTTGTTTATTTTAATGGGGGAAACAAAATGGCATATTTATTTTTAGAGGATATTTACGTTTTTAAGGTAATTTCAGAGTCAACTTTGTTTTTTAGATAGAAACATATTTTTTTAATGTTATTTAATTTTACTTAAAAAAATAAAAACCTTTTGTAAAAAACTTTTTTTGATCGGACTTTTAGTTGCATTGTAGAGATAACACAGCCACAGAAAATTTAAAAAAAAAATGGATCTCCGACTGACTCAAATAGTCAATTCCTATGTATTTTGAACCGCTGAATCCGAATCTGAGGTCATAATTTAAAAGTTAGGTCCCATTTTCGTTTGGATAAATAAAATATTACTTGTTACTTATAAAAAACTTTTTTTCACTTTCACTCTGTTCTTGAAATACAACAACACGTTTTACTTTCCCAGAGGAAAGTAAACTTACTTGTATATACCGGGTGTTTTTTTAACCTGAAACTTTTAAATATCTCGAATAATATGCATTTTAGAAAAAAAGATGTCGAACAAAAGTTGTTTATTTTAATGGGGGAAACAAAATGGCCTATTTATTTTTAGAGGATATTTACGTTTTTAAGGTAATTTCAGAGTCAACTTTGTTTTTTAGATAGAAACATATTTTTTTAAGGTTATTTAATTTTACTTAAAAAAATAAAAACCTTTTGTGAAAAACTTTTTTTGATCGGACTTTTAGTTGCATTGTAGAGATAACACAGCCACAGAAAATTTAAAAAAAATGGATCTCCGACTGACTCAAATAGTCAATTCCTATGTATTTTGAGCCGCTGAATCCGAATCTGAGGCCATAATTTAAAAGTTAGGTCCCATTTTCAAAATAAGCTCAAAAAACATATCATATCCTTGCGAAAAGTAGGTTTTTTGAGGTTATGTTAAAAATAGAAGCTAACTTTTAAAATACAACCTCAGATTCGGATTCAGCCACTTAAAATACATAGGAACTGACTAGTCGAGTTCGTCGGAGATCCAATTTTTTTAATTTTGTGTGAATGTGTTATCTCCACTGTTAGGAATTACAATGCTTTAACAGGACCGCACTAAGAAACGTGTGATTTATTTTATAAATATAAACATATTAATATATCACATTAGGCTTGTATGCATACAAGCCTGTTGCGATAACAAAATCAATAAACATGTTTATCGATTTTGTTATATAATATAATTAAAGAATATATATATTTTTTTTGGTGTGGCGTGCTTATGTAAAAAAAAATAAAAAAATACACTCGAATATAAATGTTTAAAATCAAAAACTTAAACTCAAAACTTAAAACCTCAAACTTAAAATTTAAAACTCGACAACAAAACTAAAAAAAAAACAACTTGAAACTCAAAACTATGTCAAAACTAACGCAAACTATTCTTTAAGTGAAAATTTTACGATCTCAAATATTTTCTTCCTAAATAGGATATTTATTTTCCATGGAGAAAATTGCACCAATTTTATATATAATCTAAGAAGCCGCACTTGCTCTCTATTGAAAATTTTCTTACTTTAATTTAAACTAAATTTTTGTGCTCCCAACTTTGAAAGAACAGACCGATGAATAATATATAAAACTAAATAAATAATAATTTTTAAAAAAATCCTTATTTATACGAAAAACAGTTTTAGATAGTTTTCAACATATTATCAAAAGTTTCAAAATTCCAAAATCAAAATTTAAACTCCAAAGAAAGAATATTTGATTTTATCTGCAATATATTCAAACTACTGTATTTATAACCTTATAAGCTTTTTATTTAAACTAAAACAAATAAATTACTTAAAATCTTAAATGGTTAATACACCTGAAATGTCTTATTGTTAAATGATTAAATAAATAAATAAAATCCAAATAAAATTTCTACATTTTAGAAAAAAAATTGCGCTCTACCTAATAAAAATGAAAAATAATAAAATTAATTTTTTGGGCGCATCAAAAATGTTAATGTTTGTCAATATAAAATTATTCAAATCATAATAAAACTTAATTAAAATAACCACATTTATAAGAAACATAATTTTAAATACATTTCTTCCTACTCAATCAAAGCTTCAATGTGCCAAAATTAAAATTTGAAATGCGACAAAAGTTGTTTTCAGACGAAAATTTGATTTAATCTATATTTAGTAAAACTAGGTACACTGAAATAAAATGAATTAAAGACCTAAAATTTTAAATGGATAAAATAATTTTCCAAAACTATCCACACTAAATAAATAAATAAACAAAATAACATTTTGTCCTTTCACACTGATAAAACAGTTTATTTGTGTCAACAAAATATTTGGTTGGATCTGGCCAATTGAATTATTTGGTTGTGACAAATAAATTTTATTTCTGTCAAATAAACTATTTTGTTCCCATTATAAATCATTTTGAAATTAAAATATTTTTTTCTCCAAATAAATCTTTTTTATCAGTGTATATGCTATTTAATGAAAAGTTTTGATGTGTCAATATCAAAATTTGATATGTAATAAAAAAGTTTTTGAAGAACATTTTGTTTACGCTGTATACAGCGTAAACAAAATGTACATGTACTAATAAGTAATATATAAACTATTTGTAAAAACTAAAATAAATAAAATCTCAAATGTTTTAAACATCTCAAAGGTCTCATCGAGACACCCTCATGACTATTAAGAGTTAATAAATAAAATCCATATAAAATTTCGTCCTTTTAGAAAACTATTTTTGAGCTCTTACCAAATTTTAAAGTTTATAGAACAATCAAATTAATTTTTTGGGACGCGGTCAAAACTGTTTATATAATGTGAACATGAAGTTAAAGAATCTCTAATAAATCCTAACATAACTTAATTTACACGAAAAACATAAATTAATATGACTTTTACGCTATAGAATCAATATCAAATGAAATATATAAAAAAAGTTTTTAAAGAACATTTTATTTAATCTGTAAAATTAGTACTTTTAAACCCATTTGTATCTACTAGAATGCCTAGTTAAAAAAAAACATTTTAATTAAAAAATTTCTGTTAAATAATTTAAATTTCTTCCTGAAATATCTTTACAACCCTAAATTCAAATCCTCAAAGAGCAAAAATATAATTTAAAAACATTTTATGCTTGTAAAGTACTTAAAAAAGGCTAATTCAAATTATGCTAATTTGATAAAAAAAAGTTTAATAAACTTTTTAACATTAAAAATAATTAAAATTTTATTAAACCTTTTTACTTACCTTATAAAATTAATTAACGAATTAAAATTTTTGTGTTTGAATGTAAAACATTATACACTTTTATTTTGAATTTAATTAGTTTTTAACAATAAAACTTTTACTTTTTATTTTATAAATTTAATTGTTTATTTACTAGATATAATTTAGATATTTTTTAAAATTTTGTAAATGTTTTTTTTTTAATGTTTTTTTATTTTTATTTAAACTAAAACAAATAAATTACTTAAAATCTTAAATGGTTAATACACCTGAAAGGTCTTATTGTTAAATGAATAAATAAGTAAATAAATAAAATCCAAAAAAAAAATCTACATTTTCGAAAAAAAATTGCGCTCCTACCAAATAAAAATGGAAAATAATAAAATTAATGTTTTGGGGCGCGTCAAAAATTTTAATGTTTGTCAATATAAAATTATACAAATCATAATAAAACTTAATTATTATTTATTTGACTCAAATAAAATTTGTTGCTCACAACCAAATAATTTAATTGGCCATATCGAAATAAATCTTTTCTATCGGTGTATATGGTATTTAATCAAAAGTTTTTATGTGTCAATATCAAAATTTGATATGTAATAAAAAAGTTTTTGAAGAACATTTTGTTTACTCTGTACTAATAAGTAATATATAAACTATTTGTAAAAACTAAAATAAATAAAATCTTAAATTTTTAAAACATCTCAAAGGTCTCATCGTGAGACCCTCATGACTATGAAGAGTTAATAAATACAATCCATATAAAATTTCGTCCTTTTAGAAAACTTTTTTTGAGCTCTTACCAAATTTTAAAGATTAGAGAACAATCAAATTAATTTTTTGGGGCGCGGTCAAAACTGTTTATATAATGTGAACATGTTAAAGTTAAAGAAACTCTAATAAGTCCTAACTAACCTAACTTAATTTGCACGAAAAACATAAATTTATGTGACTTTTACGCTATTGAATCAATTGCCAATATCAATATATGAAATATATAAAAAAAGTTTTTAAAGATTTTTTTTTTAATCTTTAAAATTAGTACTTTTAAACCCATTTGTATCTACTAGAATACCTAATTAAAAAAAATAAAAAACATTTTAATTAAAAAAATTTTGTTACATAATTTAAATTTCTTCCTGAAATATCTTTACAACCCTAAATTCAAACCCTCAAAGAGCAAAAATATAATTTAAAAACATTTTATGCTTGTAAAGTACTTTAAAAAGGCTAATTCAAATTATGCTAATTTGATAAAAAAAGTTTAATAAACTTTTTAACATTAAAAATAATTAAAATTTAATTAAACCTTTTTACTTACCTTATAAAATTAATTAACGAATTAAAATTTTTGTGTTTGAATGTAAAACATTATACACTTTTATTTTGAATTTAATTAGTTTTTAACAACGAAACTTTTACTTTTTATTTTATAAATTTAATTGTTTATTTACTATATATAATTTTGACATTTTAAAAAATTTTGTACATGTTTTTTTTTTTAATGTTTTTTTTTTAGTATTCTTTTTTCACATCTTTAAAAATTGTTTATTTAAACTGTCCACTAAAAATACGATTTCAAAAAATTCCCGCACTGTGCCCGAAAGATCGTGTTTGAGTATTCGGCTTCCAGCATACTTGATTCTCGCGCTATACACTGAAAAGGGGCCGGTTCGGGATAAAATTGCGCAAGCGTCCCGTTCAAATCGATGGGACCCTTCCCATCGTTAAAATATATCATATCTTTTTGTTTTTTGTTTATTTTTATGGGTTATTATTTAATAAAACAATAATTTTAGTTTAACCATCTGCGTAATTTATTATAGTTATTTTAGGTGAACAAAATATCGCCAGGTAAGAGTTACAAAGTTGTACGTGCACAAAACCACGTTTGGAGTAAATCGAAAGGGTAAAACTCGTTTTCTGCTTTTTTTGTACAATTGTATTTTATCTTTTTTATATAAGCTTTTTTATGTAAATCTTATTCTATTTATATCAAAAAATCTTGAAATACATACTTATTTCTCAAGTTAAATATTTGGAAACGACATATAACTCTGTAACTCTAGTGAAAATATTTTTTGATACACATAATAGTTTGTAATTCTGTAACAAAATAATATGATTAAATAGGAGCACCTACACTGATAAAAAGGATTTATTTGGATATGGCCAATTAAATTATTTGGTTGTGAGTAAATTTTATTTGAGTCAAATAAATATTTAGTTCATGTAAACAAATATTTTAATTTTAAATGATTAATTAATGTGATTAATGATTAAAATACTTCTTAAATGTCAAGCAATAACAAGAAACATAAGCAATATACTCTACAGATCTACTCTTGAAAAAAAAATTCTCGTATGTCCGAAATTAGGAAACCTTTTTCAAAAATGCTCAAAGTTTTTTTTAACCGTGTTTTTTGGAAAAAAAAGTCTATTAAAAACGTTTTCATAATAAATCGATTCGTTGAATTCCTGGACGCTCCCAAAACGGTTACCAGTGCAGACACTTTACTGAGACCGAAACTCTTCCTCACGTTTTGGGTTCGTGTCCATATGGAAATCTTCTTCGAAATACAAGGCATAATTCCATTAGAAGTTATATAACTGATGCATTAAGAAAAAACTTTGAAGTATATGAAGAAGTTCACTGTATCGCTGAAAATGAAAGCACGCGCAGAATTGATATAATAGCGATTGATAGAAAAAAAAGCAAAGCTGTTATTATAGACCCAACAATTCGTTTCGAAAAAAACAAGGAGCAGCCTGATGAAGTTAATTTAGAAAAGCAAAAAATTTATAATGGAACAATTAATTTTTTTAAAGAAAAATACAATATTAAAGAAATCGAAGTTATAGGACTTTTTTGTATCTTTAGTTAAAAAATTCAAAATTCCAAAGATATTTACACATTTTATTTATGTTTTACTAACTTTATAATTATTTAGATTTAGTAGATTTTTTAGTTACTTTTATATACTGGAGTGAACCGCTTTGAAAAATAAATAATTGGGCGCCGGTGACGGTTCTCGGGGTGGAAGGTTCGGAAGGAAAAAACTGTTTATAGTCGGTTCTTAGCTTTATTCCTTGACACAAGGTGGCCAACAACTCCAGCACTTCGGAAATGAATGGAGAATGAATGAACGAATCTCAAATTCTAACAAAATAGGAAAATAATTATTTACTTAAAATATGGATTGGTGAAGCACTTACCTAACACCAGGATAGCTTATATATCATATATAAGTAATTATCCCTGAGGATGATTGAGAAAAATTAAGATTTGTAGAAAGTTAACTAAGCGCAGTGAGAATGAATGAAATATAGGTTACTATATTTCAGTAATTTATAAAAATCCCTAGGTCAAGGTCATACTGAAATGCTGAAGTTTTGACATATAGTAAACAAAAGTACATAACCTTTAAACGCAATAAAAATAATATCTAGGTTTTTATATGGTATCACCACAACTACCCCCCCCCCCAGCTCATTAATGCTGGAAAACAGTGTTGATGAGGTACAACAGTGGTAGCCTCAATAAAACCGAGATAATTAAATTAAAAATATTCATATGGGAAAGCGCCCCTAGGCACGTTTAAGGATTGTATAACTTCAAGTGGGAGGCATGGAACATGCCTCGTTCTATGTCGGAATTTGGTTGTTTTAAAATATAGGTATTCGGCTCTATAATTTTTTTTATTTCGTAAGGGCCCTCAAAGAGGTACATCCATTTTTTTGTTCTGCCCTCGAAAGCAGATGATATTGGGTTAGCCCGCAATAAAACTACGTCCCCTATTTGATATTTAGGACAAGAGTTACTGGAGCTAGGCGCATTCCTACGAGCGGCTTTAGCTAAGATACTCTCTTTGGCAAAAAACACCTTTACATGGTTTTCGGCATTTTGAAGGTTGTCCGGGAAATCAATAATATTTCGTAGGGGCAACTGAGGTGGTTGTCCGGTTTGTAGTCCCAGAGGAGTATAACCAGTGGAAAGATGGACAACATTATTCAGAAGAGTGGCAACCCTGTCAAGCTCGAATGCCCACTTTTTATGTTTATCCTCACAGTAAGTACGAAAGAGTCTTGAAAGCTCCTTCATAGTACGCTCGGACGGATTGCTCGCCGGATGACGTACGGACGACTTCAGGAGTTTTATGCCTAAAGGTTCAAGGTCGGCAGCCCACGAGTCAGCCGTGAACTGACTACCGTGATCTGTCAGAATTCGCTTGGGAATCGAATGTTTTATGAAATAATCATTTTTTAGCTTTCTTAGAATTGCTTTTGTATTTGCTTTTTTCAGTGCATAGAGAGTTACAAATTTCGTAAAAACATCGATTACCACGCAGATATATTCTACGGCGCCGCGACTTTTTGGTAATGGGCCATAAAGGTCTAGGGCCACTAGGTCCTTTGGCCCTTCAGGAATGATGGCCGTAAGTGGAGGATTTGGTAACGGACAAGACTTAGTCAATTGACATATTTGACAAGACTTGATCTGTTTTTTAATTTTTCGGGACATATTTTGGAACCAGACTTCCCGTTTTATACTCGCATGGGTTTTAAAGACACCAAAATGGCCAAGGCCGGCGTGGTAGGCATTAATAAAATCGGTGACACGATTTTTTGGTACGCATAAGAGGCAGGCATCTCCGTCTGATTCTCTTGAATACAACAAATCGTTGTGAATAACAAATCTAGGATGTGCGTCCGGAAGAAGTTCGACATTTTGTCGGATTGCAGCTAGTTTAGGGTCATTTCGTTGGTCTTCTGCCAGGGTGTCTAGACTGCGACAAAAAACACTGTCGAGTTTTATGGTCTGGTTAAGGATTTTAAAACAGTTGTCAGGCGGAGATGATAGTCTGGTACTGGGGTATCTAGAAAGCGTGTCGCTAACGATGTTGTCCTTACCAGCTACGTATTTTATGGTAAATTCGTATTCTTGTAAAGACAAACACCACCTAGATAATCTGGGGGAGAGCAGGCGACAAGTATTTAAAAAAGTCAATGCCCTGTTATCAGTGAGGCAAAAAAAATGTTTTCCCACCAAATATATTCTCCATTTTTCTAAAGCCCACACTACACTAAGTGCTTCCTTCTCGGTGGCACTGTAGGAGCGTTCCCTGGGTAGGAGCACCCTACTGGCATATGCGACAATTTTCTTCTGGCCGTTCACCATTTGAAAAATTTGGGCGCCCAGTCCAAAATCTGAAGAATCGGTTTGGACCCAAAATGGAAGTTCAAATCGAGGATGGTATAATAATACCTCTTTTTTTATTAATTCTTTGAGCCCAGCAAAAGCATTAGCTTGAGCTAAACCCCAGACCCATTTGGTCTTTTTACGCAGTAGCGAGAAAAGAGGTTCTGCCACACTAGCAAAATTTCCGCAAAAAGCTCTATCATAATTGGTTAGGCCCAACCATGCTTGTAGCTGCTTGATGTTTTGCGGTACCGGAAAGTCTACAATTGCTGAAACCCTAGACGAGTCGCTTTGGATACCATGTTCAGAAAGAACATATCCTAAAAATTGTATTTCTTTCCTAAAAAAATGACATTTATTCAAACGTAGTGTGAACCCAGCTTCTGAGAATCTAGTTAATACACGATCTAGATGACTAAAATGTGAATCTAGATCCGAGGAAATAACCAGGCAATCGTCTATATATATTCGGACGAATTTAGAAAAAGTGGGGCCTAAAATAATGTCCATGGCCCGCGTGAAACTGCTAACAGCGGTCTTTAAACCAAATGGAAGAACAACAAATTGGTAAGAGGTTCCTTTATACAAGAACCCCGTATATTTGCAGTCTTGTGGTCTTAGCTTTATCTGCCAGTAACCGTTAGTCATGTCCAAACTGGTTATGACTCTCGGCTCTGGAGGCAAAGTCTTGAGGAGCTCGTGCACTTTTTGTGGGAGCTCCGTGTCAGGCTCCATGACACTATTGAGCTTACGTGCATCCAGGCATACGCGCACGGCTCCGTTCTTGCGAAGGGCCGTCACGAGGGGACTGCTGTACGCACATGACTGAGTGCGTTCAATGATGCCAAAGTCCAACATGCGTTGGATTTCTTGGTCCACAGCATCCCTATGTGCCACAGGGATGGGGTAAGCTTTGATATTGAAAGGTCGCTCATCGATAAGAGTTATACTGTGTGTGTACTCATTTGTGAGACCTGGTTTTTCTGAAAACACTGATTTGTGTTTTAGAAGTAGGTTTTTAAACCTAGTTTTATAATTGTCAGGAATAGTCGCCTCATGTACAACCCTATCTATATCTTCATTTGTAACGGTGAATGAATCTTGGTCAAAATTGGGAATTGGTGGACTCTTGGAGACAGAACACAATTTTCTAAGGGGTGAAGCCTCAGGTGTCACGAAGTTATGCAACATCTTAGCCTCCGGGATTTGTAAAACTGTGTTGTTGTGTTTGAGGAATAAACACTCGTTCTCCAAGCTGATAGTGGCTTTGGTTGCTCTTAAAAAATCGCAACCCAAAATCACTGGGAACACCAAATCTGGGACAAATAAAAACTCAAATTCGAATTCTTGATCAGCCAATGTAAAGGGTACCAGTGCTTGGTGACTAACCTTTCGATTTTTATTCTTAAATGCCCCCGAGACACGTACGCCCGTGACTGGGAACATTGGAACGTTTGCGGCTATAATGCTTGGTTCCACAAACGCGGAAAAAGCGCTGCAATCCGCCCCACTATCTACGAGACACGGAAATTCGACTTTGTTTATTTTTATTTTTATAACAGGAGTGCGGTTATGTTCACTGTTTAAAGGAGCATGCGCATAGTCGCACTTCTGAAGATCGGCTTTCGGGTTATTAATTATTTCCCGCCCCAGGGAGGATAAGCCGTTTTCTACCTGGGGAGGAATTAGTTTTCCGACTGCTCAACGATATTTTCATCTATAGCAATCTGTGAAATGTTTTTCCTAGGAAAATTTTGGGCTTGCGCATTTGAATACCTAGGAGGGTCTCTATTTTGACCGGTAGGGGGCGTCTGCTTGTTTTGAAAATTTTCAGCTGGCCTAGTAGGAAATGAAGAAGAAGAAGCGTTAACAAAGGAATCGGCTAACCTAAGTCTTTCTAGTACTTCGGGTATATCTCTGCTTCCTATAAGGGCGCAGCTTATATTTGGATTAAAGTGACGCGAAACTATAGAGATAAGTTCCTGTTCATTATATTCTGGTGTTAAAAATCTAGCTTTTGACACTTGTGACAAGAAGTAGTTACAATAGGACATTTTAGTAGTTCTATTGTACCGTGCACTATGAAGTTCGATTTTGACAGACGTTTGTTTGTCAAAAGACCAAAAATGTCTCAAAAAAGCTGTTTTAAAGGAATTAAAATTGTTAAACGTACCCAGGAGTGACAAGGCCCAATGTTTAGATGACGATGAAAAAAGGTCTGCTATTTCAGGTACAAAAATATTGAATGGAATATTGTAATTTTGTAAAGTTCGTTCTAACCTGTTAATAAAATCACAGGGGTGAATATTTTCGCTAGATTCGTCGAAAATTGGTAAAATCTTTTTGACATTTGTTATTAATTCTAAATTAACCTGAGGGGCCAAGTTTTGGATGTAATTTAACTGTGGATAATTGGGGTTCTGTGAAGCAGTGTTGTTAAACTGATTAGTTCGGTGGTTAAAGTGACTTTGTGACACATCATTATAAGCTGGGGGCGGTTGTGAGTAATTTACAGTTCTGTTTAAATTAAATTCAGGTAAATTAATGTTATTATTCTGCAATCGCCTCCGTGGAATAGCCCCAGTGTTCACATAAGTTTCAGTTGTGTGCCCCATTGCACTTGTGGTTGTAAAAGAAGGTAAAAGAACATTCCTACCTTGTTCTGTTGTTTCAGTAACCTGTGGAGACAGTCCTGGTGGTCCTGGATCTGGCGTATGCCTTGCTGGTCTCCTCAAGGGTTGAGCCATGTCCTCTAGGCCTCCTTCATAACCCTCAGTGTTAACAAGTGGTAGTCCCGAAAGAAATTCTTGCTGCCTAGCATTCTGCCTAGTTGTTCTGCGAAGTGGTGTGTGATTGACTGCCATTTGTGCTGCCCTAGCCTGTACACTGAATGTAACTACAGCCTCACAATTGGTCGACAAGTTGGAGTGAACCGCTTTGAAAAATAAATAATTGGGCGCCGGTGACGGTTCTCGGGGTGGAAGGTTCGGAAGGAAAAAACTGTTTATAGTCGGTTCTTAGCTTTATTCCTTGACACAAGGTGGCCAACAACTCCAGCACTTCGGAAATGAATGGAGAATGAATGAACGAATCTCAAATTCTAACAAAATAGGAAAATAATTATTTACTTAAAATATGGATTGGTGAAGCACTTACCTAACACCAGGATAGCTTATATATCATATATAAGTAATTATCCCTGAGGATGATTGAGAAAAATTAAGATTTGTAGAAAGTTAACTAAGCGCAGTGAGAATGAATGAAATATAGGTTAGTATATTTCAGTAATTTATAAAAATCCCTAGGTCAAGGTCATACTGAAATACTGAAGTTTTGACATATAGTAAACAAAAGTACATAACCTTTAAACGCAATAAAAATAATATCTAGGTTTTTATATGGTATACTTATTTTATATTATCCTATTAATTTAGCTTTTGTTTATTATTCCTTGTTTTTTACAGACCAAAATGTTGGTAGGATGTTGTATATTTTTCTATATAATAAATATATTTATTAAAAAAAGTATCAAAAAGTAATACCGCCCATTAAATATTGGATAAATGATATCCAAAATAAAGCGATATTCCTCTATAATAGCTAATATATTGCATGAAAGAAAATCATTAAATAAATGATATACAGCTTGGTAATTCCAAAATAAATTAATTTCAACTACATACAAATATGTAATTATACCACAAATTATTCACAACCAATTGATATAACTTTATATAAACAGAGTGGCATGCAATTTATTGGGAGAATGTACGTATCTCCAAAATCCATGTTAGTACGTGTGGTTAGACGTAGAATTATAGTAGATTGATGGAATAATAAACTTATTTTTATATTTTTTTTTTAAATTTCTGTCCTCCTTAATGGTACAACAAATTAAGATACACAGTTATGAAAAAGAGAAAATTACTTAAGATACTATTATATCCGAAATTGGGAATCGAAAACTATGGCTCCTACACAGAAAAAAAGGATATCTTGAATCAAAGCAAAACGATCTTGAACCAAGGCCGCCATGGCTTTCAAAATGTTCAACGCCATGACTGTCTTGGATCAAGTCCGCTGTGATCTTGGCATTTGAGGTCCTAGATTTAAGGACATTTCCTTAAATCAAAGCCACTTAAACCATTTATTTAAGATTATATTATCTTAAACCAAGTCTTGGTTAAAGATAATATAATCTTGAATGAAGAGAATTATAATCTTGATTCAAGATCATATTATCTTTATCCAAGATCATATTATCTTACACCAAGTCTTGGTTTAAGATAACATAATCTTGAATGAAGAGAATTATAATCTTGATTTAAAATTATAATTCTCTTGATACAAGATCATATTATCTTAAACCAAGACTTGGTGTGAGATAAAGAACCCACAGTCAGGTTCCAGGGTTAATAGAATGGTAAATATTTTGAAAAAATTTCCCACACATGTATAATTTTATTTCGCACGCCTATGAAATATGATACTTTCTTACTCTGTTAATCGTGTGAAATTTGGTTTCATAGGTGGTCATAGGAAAAAGCACTTGTTTTTGAAGAAAAACTTGTTGCAACGTCATTGCAAAATGGCTCTTATAGGTATAAATTATTTAAAGCTACTTACCCGCGAATTTTTTAAGTAAATTTGAAAATCCCCGTTTGAGGGTAACAGATAAATATTCGTCCATTTTAAAGCAGATAAAAACAATGATATACCTTTAAAGACAACTGACGGCAAAAAAAAAACAAACCTAATTTATCTCCCGCACATATCTTGAACTACTGCGCAAATTGTCTGCCACCCAACATTAACAACGGGCGAGTTTACTGTATATCTACGTGGGGTGAGGCGGGCAAACTCTTTACCGTAAGACAACAGGGGCTTTGATTCAAGATAATAACTCTTGATTCTCTGTAACTATTTTAAATTTCATGCATTTAAGAAAAAAATCCTTGACACAAGGATTTTTCTACCAAGAGAATAATTAAAGGAAACCAAAGTCACAGATAATCTTAAACCGAGGATACATGATCTAAAAAGAAGATTATTACCTCGATTTAAGATAATATAAATCCAAGATAATTTATTATCTTCTGCCAAGATAACCTTTTTTTCTGTGTATAGTATACCGAATATTAAGTATTGGATAAATTGTAAATGGTATCCGAAATTAGGCGACATTCCTCTATAATAGCTATTATATTGTATGAAACAAAATCATTAAATAAATGATATACAGCTTGGTAACTCCAAAATAAATTAATTTCAACTACATACAAGCATGTAATTATACCACAAATTATTCACAACCAATTGATATAACTTTGTATAAACAGAGTGGCATGCAATTTATTGAGAGAATGGTCGTATCTCCAAAATCTTGCAATTTTAGGCACACATTTATAAAAACGTTTACTCAAAATAAACAGTTTTTTCTACTACCTAATTAAGTGCTAGCTTACATATTATCTATCGTTGTCAAGTCTTGTTTATCTTGGCAACCAATAAAATCAGTGAACTCATTTATTATTGACCGTTGTTAAGCATTGTTTATTGACTACGGTCAATATAGAAAAATTTTTGAGACAACTACTATTTTCAACTTATTTGTCAAACTCACAGCTATGTCAAAATAATTTTTAAACTTTATTTTTAACTGATATTTACTAGCTCTAGTTAGTAGAAAAATAGTATATGCACCACGTATGCGAACTGTCTTAAGTGTTCTCGACTGATTTTTTGCCTCGACTCCGTCTTAGCAAAAAAATTTCAGTCTCGAACACTAAAGACTTAGTTCTCATACTAGGTGCATAATATACTATTATAACATAGTGTTAAAAAATCTAATCGTGAAAATAAGGGACAAAATTAAATTTATTTCAAAGTTTTTTGCAATTTTATAAAATAAATCTTTAGATATCGGGGAAACTAATAACCCTTTCGGATTAGGGACCCTAAATAAAGTGACATTAAGCTTCACACGTTTAATGTCATTATATACAGGGTCCCTATTTCTGATTGTTAAAAGCATACGCTTTTAACAATATTATTTCAAATTTAAATAAAGTTAAAAAACGCACCGTCAGGTGGAAGCACAATGCAGGGGCATGGTAGCACTTGTCTCTGCTAGCTTGCCCAGACGCCGGCAGTCCAATAAAATTTCTCTTTGAATGTGCGCCTTTAAAAGTACACAAAAATGTGCTGCGCCCAAGATTGGGTTAAAAAATAAATACCTGTGCAGTTCAAAACAATCAAAATAACGGGCAATCGCGTATTCAAACAGTAGCGCATGCGCGAGAGTGAAATTCCCAAACTATAAAAAACAGGCTGTGCTAGTGTGGCAAATAACAAAATGGCGCTGGACCAGCCAAGCTTTTTAAAAATATGTACAAACCCGCTTAGGTACTTAATATTCTACTGGTCATAAATCCATTAAAAAACTTTTAGCAAAAAAAAAATGAACCGACTTCTGTCTCTAAAAAGCAAAAAATAAAAAATAAGCCTGCCTAATTGCTGAATTCAGTGGGTGACACCTTGTATCTGTTGGGCAAATTTAAAATAACTGAGGTAGAAGCCAACTTTGTACTAAATCGTGTTTGATTAGTGACTAAAAAACATTTTGATGATTTTTAGAAAAATTGCTCGTGCCGAATCTAAATTTGATGGTTGACACCTCGTATTTGGTAAAAAATGTCAGATTATTGAATCAAAGCCGACTGGGAAAAATTAATATATTTTTTTCACACTACTGAACCATGCTTTCTCAGTATATATTTTTTGATGGTTTTAAGTTAATTTATGCACGCCGAATCCGAATGCAATAGGTGCCAACTCGTATCTATTAAAGAAATTAAAATATTGGGTTTGGACTTTTTATGCTGTTAATCTAAATTGAATCATATTTGTTTTACAAAAAGTCAGTTTGTAAAAAAAGATCATTTCTGATATTATCGATAACTCAGTTCCAAACACTTATATCTTAAAACTAGGTGAATTATGTTTTTGCAGAACTTGATTATTTCCGAGGTACTTAATTGCTGTCAAAATAAAATTGACTGAGAAGTAGGTTCACGGTATTCTAGAAGAACTTTTTAATGACATGACAACTGCCATTTTTTTTTCTTTTTGGAATTTGTTATATGAGCTCTAATTAAAAAAATAAGACCAAAATTTTCAAAATCATTAGAGCCGTTTTTGAAAAAAATGTGTTTTTTAGAAAATATCTTTGATATTTTACGCTAATATGCTCGGATTGCCCTCGATGTCTCGGATTTTGACCAAATTTGGCATAGTGGTACCACTATGGTACCTAAGCACTCCACTTAATTTTTTCCAAACAGTCCATCCGTTCACATCCGTCCCACCAAGTTCTTGATATAGCTTATCTCCATTATTTGAAAAGGTATTAAAATTTGCAAAAAATACTATTAAATCAAAGCCAAATAAGATTTTAGTGACTTATTCAAAACCGCCCCTTGCTTACCCACTCCCTTAAAACTACCCCCAACTTCTGTTTTTCAAATAGCACCCCTAATTCTTATTAAAGACTAAGAAAGTGCACTTTATTTTGAATTCAACCATTTGTTATAAGTGGTATCTTAGATTTTAAGGGGCTCTAAATAACAATTATTATTTATTAATAGAACGGTGGTATTTAAAACAAAGTTGCGGGTAGTTCCAGGAGAGTGGGTTGGGTTGAGTTGGTTTTGGATATATTAAACAATTTTCTTTTGGGTACAATTAACGTAAATTTTTGGAAAATTTTTCTGCTTAAATTTAAAATAAAATGTGCTTTCATATTCTTTAGTAAAATAGGGGAGTGCTATTTAAAAAACTAGTTGGGGGTGGTTCCAAGAGGGTGGGTTAATAAGGGGTAGTTTTGCATACGTCAGTAAATTCTACTTTGACTCCAATTTAATTTTATTTTTTGAAAACTTTTTTATCTTTTTAAATAACGGAGATATAGCCCATCTATATTATATTATTATTATTACTAAATAATAATTGTTATTGGAGGCCCCTTAATAGAATAAGATAATACTTATAATACATGGTTTTATTCAAAATGAAATATAATTTCATATTCTTAGATAAAAATGGGGGTAGGAGGTGCTATTTGAAAATCAGAGGGTGGGGTGGGTACAAGGGAGTGAGTAAGCAATGGGGGGGATGAATAAGTCAATAAAATCTTCTTTGGCTCCCATTTAACACTTTTTTTTACAAAAAAATATATAATATATAGCTTGGTAATAACTTGGTTGGTGGGACACCCAGAATCGTGAACGGATGGACCGTTTTCAACAAAAATTGGTGGGAGTACTTGGGTATCATAGTGATACCACTATGCCAAGTTTGGTCAAAATCTAAGACATCGAGGTCAAACCAAGTATATTAGCGTGATATATCAAAGATTTTTTTCTAAAGAACACATTTTTTTCAAGAACGGCTCTAACGATTTTTAAAATTTTGGTCTTATTTTTTTAATTAGAACTCATATAACCAATTCTAAAAAGAAAAAAAAAATGGAAGTTGTCATGTCATTAAAAAGTGCTTCTAGAACACCGTGAACCTACTTCTCAGTCAATTTTATTTTGACAGCAATTAAGTACCTCGGAAATAATCAAGTTCTGCAAAAACACAATTCACCTAGTTGTAAGATATAACAGTTTGGAACTGAGTTATCGATAATATCATAAATGATCTTTTTTACAAACTGACTTTTTGTAAAACAAATATGATTCAATTTAGATTAACAGCATACATTTACAAAAAATGGTAATAATATCAGCATTTTTACAGTAACCGTCCAGATATTAAACGTATCTGAAATTAGATCAATTCGTTTTAATTGATAACACAGACATGCAAGTGATCTATTTTTTACAGTAAAAAAATGAGTTCATTGTTGTACGCCGTAAAAAAAAGTTACTTAGTAAAACCACCACTGATGGCAGTACTCTTTGTTTTTGATGACAGCCATACTTCAAACTTGTTTGTTTATTATGTAAACAGGTTGTTACTCGATATTCTGTGCCAAAAACCTTGTGTAAAATTGATTAAAAATTATTGAAGAAGAATATATGGTTAATACACCTACAAATCTCTCCGAAATTGCAAATGCTACATTAGACAAGTTACCATCGAAATTGCGAAAAGTATACGATT